>NEWO01000035.1:653332-723086 GCA_003013225.1 Phalaenopsis aphrodite | reverse complement strand
ATATATATATATATATATATATATATATATATATATATATATATATATATATATATGTACGTGCACATAGGGCAGTTTTAAAAATTGTGCAATTAGAGGCTCACCTTTGTGCAATTGAAAATATTTTCGCATCAAGACATAGGCCTAGCTCGGATTGCGTCCATACACCTCAGAATTGCGGAGGCACGCAATAAAATGTGTTTCGCGTCAAAAAACGACGAGCTAATCATCTTGTATTCGATTTAGGTATTTAAAATCAACTACTCTAAAAAATGTAAGCTTTTGTCTCCCTCATCCTCTCGTCTCGCTCTCACAAACTAAACAATGCCTCCTACAGCACTGAACGCCATCACCATCACCGACGATATTGCCACCTGATTCTCCTATCGTTGGCGCCACCACAGCTACCTGTTGTTCTGTTATTCAAACCGTTAAGATCCCGTCTACCGCAATCTCCTGCCTCTCATCTCGGTTTCCCGCATCGGATGACACAACTCATACATGCCACGAAAATGACAGAATAATCATATTTCATTAATGATTAATTATTTATTTATTTCAACTCATTTCATGCATACCACTAAATTCCTATAAACATATCTAATATCTAAACTTCAATTTTTACATACACACTACCTAATCAATGCATGAAACGATGTAATTTACTTTTTTTTTAATTAAAATTATAATAATTTTGATGTGATATGAAAGTTTTTGGAGATATAAATGTAAAAAATATGTTTTGATGTGAGTTATATAAATACATTAAAATTGTTTGTTATGTTGTATGTAAATGCCCTTATCTAAAATGTTTTGATCAAAATTTAGGAGTTAGATATGCAAATACATTGGAATTGACTATTGAGTGGTTTTGATCAAAATTTATCAATTTTTATCATGTTATTATGTTCATATATTTTCATTTCATATATTTATAAATTATGATGCTATTATATATATTTTTGCCCATTTATTTTGACTTCTTAATTTTCAAATTGTGAGACTTACCCCTTATACCACATCAAGGTTTAATTTTGAACATTGATTGAGAATAAAAAATTAATCTAAAGAAATTATGGATATAGGATAAGACGATTGGATTTGAAAAATAAGAAATTGTCAATCTTTGAAAATGCATTGCAAAAAAATGCAAATTGAAATTCATTAGTTGAGCCAAACCTATCATGAGAAAAGATAACCAATTCCATTAAGGAAATTGGTATAGAAATCTTACGAGTGTCCAGTCACTGGGGAGTAAAGAGAAAAACAAGTTGTTAAGGAAAAATAGCCCACTTTTAAAAGTTGGCACTTGCATAACATTTGAGGCTTATAATGATTATGAAATAGGAAAAAAAAAAAAGTCTTACAAAGAAGGTAGTAAGAAAAACAAAAAGCTATGATTTCTATGATTAGCATAATAGTTAAGCTAATTAATAAGAGGAAGAATTTTTATCAAATAAGGTGCCTTAAAAATGAAAAATATGATATATTGGTTAAAGATAATTTTTTTTACTCAAATATTTTAATAAAAATGAAATTAGGAAAAATGTATTTTAAAAAAGCATAAAAAATAATATAATTTAGTATATTATAAATTCAACAAAAGAACGAGTTAGCACTAAAATAAATGTTTAAAGTAAGTCTTTAAGTCTAAATGAGCTGCACAATAAGATTTAGTGTAATGGTGAATATTAAAATTATTTATTGACATATCCTTTCAATCCAATTTTGAAAACTAATAGGGAGTCAAATGATTGGAGTAAATCATTGTAATATAAATATTTAAGAACAAAAGTTTTGTTCAAAATTAAGCTAACTATAAAGGAGTCAAAACTTCTAAATCATACAATAAAGTTGTGGAAATGAGCAAGGAAACATAGACTCAAAAATTACATAAATTTTAGATATAATATGATCATAATTTATTAAAAGTAAGTGAAAATATGACACTCAATAGGACATAATGGAGAAAAAAAGATTCATGTAGCCAACCCCACTGAGTGGGATAAAGGCTTGTTGTTGTATACATATAAAGAAAAGTTGGTTTCATACTAGCAATATCTAATATGACACTCAATAAGACATAATAGAGAAAAAAGATTTATGTAGCAAACCCCATTGAGTGGGATAAACACACACACTTTCACACACACACATATTAGAGTTGTTACTTGTGTTCGAACAAGAAGAGGATTGACCCACTATTTTCCTATTTCAGTTGGATTACATCAAAAATCGGCTTTAAGCCAATATCTTTTTTACTTTAGTTATGGATGTTCTTACTAGAAATTTATAGGAGGATGTACATTAGTGTATCTTCTTACTAGAAATTTATAGTTTAGGGAAGACATGAATTATGGAGGTCTACATTGGAGACTAAAAGTCTTCGTTTGAGTAGATCTAAAACTGAATACATGGAGAATAATTTTAGTAGTAGTAGCTCTAATAGCAAGAGTTGTAACTATTGGTAATCAAATCATTAAAAGGTGTGAAAGTTTTAGAAATCTCGGGTCTATTTTTCATAGTGATAGTGATATAGATGGAGAAGTTACTGGTAGAATTCAAGTTGGTTGGTTGAAGTGGATAAATGCATCAGGCCTGTTGTGAATAGAAAAGTACCGCTTAGACTTAAAAGGAAAATTTTATAAGATAGCGGTGAGCTCTGCAATGCACTATAATGCAGAATGTTGGCCTTTAAAAGAGAAGCATAAAACAAAGTTAAGTGTTGCCGAGATGAGAATGCTTAGGTTGATGAGTGGTTTGACACTTGGAGACAAAATGTGAAATGAATATATCCGTGATAGGGTTGGTGTATCCGGTGACTGAAAAGATTAGAAAGAGTAGTCTTAGAAGGTTTGGTCACATTAAACGTTGACCATATTATGATCCGGTTATGAGAGTAGATGTTTTAGATTAGACTTATGTTAAGAAAGACGAAGATAGACCAAAAAAGACTTGGACATATTGTATAACAATAATCTTAATCTATTACAATTAAATGAAAATATGACATTCAATAGAACACAATAGAGAAAAAAGATTCATGTAACCGACCCCACTTAGTGAGAAAAAAGCTTGCTTCGTTATTATTGTTGTATAGAGATACTCACAAAAGATATGTAAATGAGTTACCTTTGCACATAATATAATTCTAATTGGTGAGACATCCACAAAAAGAAGTGAAAAATAAGACAATAGAACACATTATTTAAAAAATAGATGGATTGGAATTTAACGTACTTGGCATATGATATGTTAAAATGGGCATGATGCTAAAAATTAAAATTCAAAACATACGAAGAAAAGACTACCTACATATATACTATAAAGATTTAAAAGGAGGTGTATATAAGAATGGAAGATTTAAATGTTGTGAATATATTATAAAGAAGAATGAATATATAAATGAGAATATAAATTCTAAGAAAATATTGAACAATTAAAAGGAAAGTCTATCAAGAGATTCGTAAGAAAAAAACAATAACATGAAGACTTAAAAGATAAATTTTATAAAACCACGATTAGTCTAAAAAAGATGTATACATTTGAATGCTCATGCACACACACATTTGATGGATAAACCATTAAGGTTTTGCTCAGCAATGGAGTTCTTAAGATATAGAATTTGAAGAAAAAAAGTGAGCTGATTGTAAGTCTGCAGTTAGCGTTGAAACCATGCAGGCCGCAAAGGAGCAAGGAACACAGCTTATATTAAGTCAATATCCGAAATGAAAATCAACGCTCTCAAAAAACAAATCTAGCACAGGACTGCTTATAAAAAGCATTCAGATAAAAATGTAACTTCAAATTTAACAAAAAAAACCAAAAAAATATTCAGTCAAATTATTTGACTAACATGTTAACTGATTGGAATATTTACATAAACATCACTCAATTCCTATGTAGTTACACATCTAACACCAAAACTATAAATTTGAGGTACATTGCAAATAACCTATTTATGAAATAGTATATTTCACCTTTCAAAAGATAACATTGTAGTATTTTTGCCTGTGATATAAAGGTTTGGGTGGTATAAATTTAAATATCACCCAAACCTTCACTGTCCTTCCAGCCTTAAGCCCCTCCATTGCCGTCCTTGCCGCCTCTAATGTTCCAGTCACTCGCAGAGAGATGTAGCTAGGGTTTTCACAGGAGACACATAATCATCCCTATATATCCAAAGAAGCTATCTTGAGCAAAGCCCTTTCATTTTGTAGAAATTAGGGAAAGAAGATGCTGTTTTATGGGCTTCCACCTTAAATTAAAATGATCTTATTTCACTTTTCAGTTTGAAATAGGATTAGGCCGTACGGCCCATTAGAAATGAATGGGCTATTTGACTATAATATGGAAATAGTATGCAAATTTAATAACAATTATGTAAAAATATAATTAAAATTTTTTAAATTTATTTTAAAAAATTATATAAAAAAAATTACGCTAATTAATCCTTAAAAAATGATTAACTATGACCATTTACTATCATGAATCTTTGATCAAAAATTAATAAATAATAATTTAATGAAGAATTTTTAAAACTAATGCCACTGATACCACATTAGCTAATGGTTTATGCCTATTTGATATATTATTTATTAATTAAAAACACTGTTTGGCATATTTAATGTTTTATGTGTAAATTTATGCCTAATTAGAATTCCTTACCAACGTAATAATTATTCAAAAATTAATTATCCTAATTCAGCAAGTTTTTTTAAAATATGTTAATAAATAATTAATATCAATTTAGCTATGCAATTAGAGGTTATCATAATCATCGACACGTTGGAGGCTACTATAAGAGTTTATATTGCATGCTTGAAGGCCACCAAAAAATTTATATGGATAGGCATGAATCTCATTGTATTTTAGATAAAAGATCTTTCTAATTTAAATTTAATTTGTATATGGTTAAGCTTTGTTTTCAAAAAAAAAAAAGTTATAATCAAACTGACCCTCTTGACAATATCAGCCCAGTGACACTGAAAGTGATTCAATATGAGTCCAAATAATCCTGGATCAAGCACTTGAAGTATATTCAAATGTTTTAGAATTTCAACTGAAAGGTTAAATTATCTCAAAAATTCGATATACTTATATTCAAATAAAGCAGCTCTACAACAGTAATCTAACGAGCCCAATATCATTAATTTTGAGGTCATTAAAGCATTTAAATGTTAAAAAATTACATGTAATCAAGAAAATCAACATAGAATATATATTATAGAATTTAATATTATGGATGAATTTGTCAAAATGTCTCTTCTCGAAACTATCAATAGGGTCTCATTCATCACATATGAGTGAGAGAGAGGTGATGAAACTGGTCAAAAAAATTACAAGTGAACGACAACTAGTTATTGTCAAGCACTACATCAATTGTTGCAGTCAGATGCAGTAGTTGTAGCCATCATCTACGACTTTTATAGCAAATTATGTTTGTTGTACCTAAGGACTATAGTTATTGTAGCTCAACTACGATTTTTGCAGCTAACTACTATTATTGTAGCCATAACCTACAGTTGTCGTAATTTAATTATGATTGTTTTAGCCAAACTACTCTTATACATTTGTTATTATTAGTTTTTATAATCTCATATTTCCCTAATTCAGAAGAAGATTATACCTCTACTTTTAATTTTCTATCGCCTTACTTTAACTAGGCTTGGCCCACTAATTTTATTCATTTCTAGGATTTTTCCACGTAAAAAATATTGTTGTTTCTTGCACTTTTGTTTATGTGTGTGCTGACAAATTATATTGAGCTAAGGCTTATGATTTTTCTTCCTATTTAACAACAAGGCTATCTCAAAATTCATATATTATTATGAGGGAGACAGAATTGTGGATAAATTTTTATCTATATAAACTTATATAATTTTTATTTGCATATCTTTTAGAATTAATCTTTTAAATTTAATTTGCATGGAAACATCAGTGTATTGTGAGCTCCTCTGCTTAATTTTCCTCTATTACCCGTCCTCTTGCGATAGAGTTGAAGCCATGTAGCTAATCAAATAGTTGAAGAAACTAAGGGATTAAAACTATTTGTTAAGCTAAATTTCCTTCAAAAAGACAAGCCTTGTAGGCTATTAAAAGCTGAACTTTCATTAAATTTAACATTAGAATGCAATGGTTATTGGAGCCTATGAGAACACGGTGACACACGAAAAGTATAATTTAGGTTTGTTAGATTGATTGGACCTTGTTTCTTTTGTTTGGGAAGACCTCGGATTTTTCTAGAGTCAAGAAAAGCTAAATTGCCATTTAAATTGTTCTTTTTAGTTCATTTCAAAACAATAAAATAGTTGATTTGATACATTCTTTTATAGTACACATAAAAAATACAATAGTTATGATAGGTTAAGCTGAGCCTTTTTAGAAGAAGAAACATTCAAACTCCAATTGAATATCATTTAGAACTCTGATCTCAAGAAATTACAATAAAATTGACCAGCTCAGTAGGACAAACACAATGACACGGTTTGGTCCAATTCAAGCTAAATCAAGCTCATATCGAGCAGTTAAGCCAATTTTTAAATTTTATGACATCCAATTGGAAGGTCAGACAAAATCCAAATCTGATAAGCTTATAATCAAATTAAGCATCTCAACAAGTCAAATCTAGCAAGCCCAATATCACTCAATTTTGACATTATCAACGCACTCAAATGTCCACAAAATGTAATTCAATCAAGAAAATGTGGCTGCTGAAGAGGCATAGATTCATTTATTATTTGGAAGGCCTCTCCTAGACTCTATAAATAGAGTCACCCCTCATTATTTTTAATTATATGATCCACATTTTTGGCATCCTCCTACTTATTGCATTAATATCCTAACAATCATTTTACACACAAGCATACGAAATTAATGACAGATTAAATAATTGAAAATTCAGTATTACCTACCCACTCCCAAATATTATGACATGTACTTTTTGTCAATTATTATTTTCAATAACGGGATTAATGAAAACATAAATAAAACTATGAAAAGAATTAATATCTAAATAGTTATTATTTGTATAAAAAAGGTAAAATTGGCGCATCAACTTCATATGCATTTTTACTGGTAATTTCAAATTCAGTTTAACAAATATTTTTTGTTGATTATCATTTGCAACATTTACATAGTTGATAAATAATAAAAAAAATAAAGGAAATTTATTTACATACCACACAATTCTTATGTAATTACACATCTAACCCCCCAAAATTTAATAATTTACACTTACAAGCTATTGGTGTCATAAAGTTGTGCGTGAAAATGCTCATTTCACTTTTAGAAAATAATTATGATGATATTTTGCTGTGATTTTGGAGATTCCAATTATATGCATATAAATATGAATGCTTAAGTTTTATGTATGTAAACCACAAAAAATAAAGGATTGTAGGAATGAAGCAAATGACAAGGAGGCAGTTTTACTAATTATTTATTTATTTAATATATTGGAGCATGCATTGCCGTAAAAGATAGAACAACAACAGAGCCATGTCGAGATTTGTGACATTTAAACTGTAGGAGTAGTCATCAAATGAGCTTTTTGCTTGAAAACGAGCGATGGATAAACAAACAAGAAGTAACAATGACTTGCATTGACTTCGAAATATTGTCCTGAAATTAAGAATTTATCATGTATTGGCAATACACACAAAACCATTTGCAGGAAACAAGAGAAAGTAGTTGTCATTTGGTCGCCTTCCTTTGCCATCAAAACTAAATGTCTGAATTTTATAAAAGCAGCCAAAGCTACAAAGGTCACAAACAAAAGCAAATCAGACTGTAATTCATTTGTGACAATGTTATTAAAATCAGCGCAGGTCCACTGAACGATTCTGCTCAACATCAAGGCTATGTTTTTGGCTGACGTTTTGGGCCAAAGTAGTTGGTGACCAACCCCATAATGGCAAACCTACAAGATTATCTGTATTTCAGACTACTGCAATCACAAGTCACAACCGCACAATACACACACACAGACACACACACACATCATGGACATGAGCACAATTTAATGAAAGATGAACTGAAAAATGTGAACGGACATATTCAGATTTTACTTACATCATGGCCATGGATATCTGTTTCAGATCGTTTTCAAAGTTCCTCATGTTCACAAGAGATTCAGCACAGAAAATAATAGCCAGCCATGAGCACAATTTATACTGCAGATCAAATCATGAAACAGGTCAATATCCCCTGTTGTTCATTGTTGGTTAATAAAAAAATCAGCTGCTGTATGTGTAGAAATAAAGCAGCATAAAATTTCTCAAAAATCAATCCAAGATAATGAAAAACACCAAAATAAAACATACTTAGAACTTGTTTTATACTCACAAGCAACACCAGGCAAAATTTACCAACTCATAACTAAGAGCTCAACACCGTATATGCAGTCAAAAAAAAAAAAAGGTGCTCGAACAGAAGAAGCAACACTTCGAGGTTCATGTTTCAATGTGCCTTGCAGACACTCCGGCTAAAACACAACGGGGTAAATAAACTCGACACTTAATAGTTTAAACATGTAGAGTGAAAAGGAAAATAAAAAAAATATTATATTTCAAAGCGGCTGCTTGAACCATCCACAGATGAAATCTAAAATGGGATTTGGTCAACTATATACAAGAAAATGTGACCAAATTTCACAATCGTGTTGTAGTTTTTGGGAGCAGAAAACAATAATTATTCCTCAACAATTCCCTAGGAAACATTGTAAGATAAACAGCGGGGGAAGGCTACCAAGAAATCCACATGCTTAAACCAAGGAAAAAAAATTTCAACTTAACAACAATAAGAAATTCCAAAAAAAGGATATCTTAACAAGGAAGATAGATACTAAAAAAATAAAACTATCTAAAATTGCAACACTCCCCTCAAGTTAGAGCATAGATATCTACCATGCCCAAATTATTATAAATAGCTCAAAACTAGGCTTGAAAAGCTTTTGTAAAGATATCTGCTATTTGTTGAGTAATATTAATAAATGGCATGCAAATAGCTTCACCATCACTTTTCTCTTTTATGAAGTGTATGTTAATCTCCACATGTGTGATCATGCTACATTGGATTTTTATAATAGTTATGACTTTTTTATTATCAAAGTACAACTTCATTGTCATGTTATCTTAAATCACAATTCTTCAAGAATTCTCTTCAACCATAACATGTGACATACTCTATTAGTCATAGCTCTAGATTCTGCCTCAACACAAGTTGCAATCACATTTTGTTTCTTACTTCGTCATGTAACCAAGTTTCCCTAAACATATGTAAGGTATCCAAAATTCGATCCACTGTCAATTACTGATTCTGCCTAATTTGCATCAGAGCATTTCTCGATATTCTGTTGTGTGGTCTTTTGAAAGAGTAAGCCCTATTTTGGCGTACAGTTTACATATTTGAGAATCCTATTAAATGTCACAAGGTCTCTTTCAAAAAGTGAATAGATAAATTGATTTATCAAACTCATAGTAAATGTGATACCTGGTCGCATATGTGATAAGTATATCAACTTTTCCACCAACTTTTAATATCGAACAGTATTCACTAGGTCGCCTTGTTTCCCATCTCCCAATTTTTTATTGGCCATTAGAATGTTCGTAGGCATACACCCACTCATCTCAATTTCCTTTAGAAGAACAAGAACAAACTTCCGTTGGGAAATAGCAATCCCTTTCTTCGATCTAGCAGCCTCCATGACAAGGATATATCTCAGAGGTCCCAAGTCCTTGATCCCACAGATGATAGGGAAGTCTTTAAACAGATCATCTCATATACGTCATCTCTGGTAAGAATTGGCATCCACACACACAAGCAATAAGACCAACTTCTCATCCTTTGAAAGTTTGAAAAAAATTTTATAATCTCCTTGTCATTAAGTGTACCCCTAACCTTTAACAAATAGTGTCAAACTTCTCAATAAAGCTCGGAGGTGCATCCACATACAACTCTTAAGTAACCCATTGAGAGTCCTTTTTTACATGCAGTTGTTGTAAGGGCCAGTTAATGCTAGCTGCACGTGATAGAACTTTTACAAAATTTAGTTTTGCAATTGGGGCGAATGTCTTTAAGTAATCAAGCCTTGTACCATTCTAAAAAATCATTGAAATTATATTTGACTGTAAACACTCATTGGCACCGGACAATTATCTTTCCTCTACATAGATTTATCAATTCCCACGTCCCATTTTTTTCAAGAGCTTTAAACACCTCGAAAACAGCCTCCTTCCACTTAAGAATTTCAGGATATCCTGCATAACATTAGGAATCTTCATACAAGACAATTGTGAGATAAAAGCATGACAAGTGGGTGAGGTTTTCATATGACATAATGGGATAATGGGTGTTGGGTGCACGACCTTTCCTCCTTAAAAGCAACCATCAGAAGACTAGACTCAATAGACTTAGGATTGGAATTAGACTCAGGTTCAGGATTAGAAGACTCAGAACGTGAAGATGAAGTGAAATGAATATAGAGTAAAGGATTAGTGAGGATATTACCAGGAGAGTTCCTGGTTTTGGCAGTGTAAAGGATCCGTAGGCCCTTTCTTTTAAGTAGACTTCTGCAGCAAGTAGACAATATCAAATGGTAACAATGTCATCATTCTTTTCTTTTGTTTGTTTCTTTTTTGTTATGAACATCACGAGATGACATTGTAAAGAGACCTGAATTGTCCTCAATATCTAAAAGACGACCTATTTTCCTCTGGCATAATACAACAACAACAACAACAACAACAACAAAGCCTTAATCCCACTAAGTGGGGTCGGCTACATGAATCATTTTTCCTCTGGCATAATATGATTTAATTTTTCAGGTTGAACAATCAAAATTTGAGCGGGAGGGGAGGGGAGGTTATTTTATTAGTCTTCGATTTGAAGATTGTAATTAAAAAAAGAAATGATATCCATGGTAACAAACATTTTTTTTCACAATTAGAGTTAAAACATTTATACCCCTTTTCGTTAAGAGCATAACCAACAAATACTTTTTTTTTTTGCTCGAAGGTCAAGTTTTCCTTAATCCTAACTATAAATGTGAATGAAAGTAGTACACCGAAATATATTTAGAGGTAAAAAAGATTAGAGTTGATTTGTTAGATAAGTTCTATGTCAAAGTTTAAAACTTTATTGAATGTTCTATTTATGAGAAATGTAATACTAACTTGGCACTTGATTGGTGAATAGCAAAGCCCAAGAGTTAACAACGATGGAAAACATCACGAAAGGTTAACAACGATGTGAATTTAATAGTTCCTATCCTGACAATTACCAAGAGGGAAGCATTGATAATTCTGATATTTTTAGTGTCTCACATGGTATATAAGAGAAAAATAATTTAGAACTAGTCATATGATAAGTTTTCATAATCAATTATCTTAAAATTAAAAAAATTAAGAGTAACACATATCATTACAGTAGCTAAATAATTACCATATTGTACTAAAGCGCAAAACAGAGTGGAGAAAGTTTTAGAGATTGAAACAATTTGTACAAGAGTTCTAATTGCACCTCGATGAAAGGAACATCATCAGAGTTTGCAGAAAGCTCTTGAATTTCTTGCGCTTGCGCTTACTCGGCAAGAACTGGAAGAAGGTTGGATGGTTCAAACATCTACCAAGAAAAGGAAAATTAAGGGTAGTAAAGAATTAAGCTATCTTAATCCTGATGCTTATCTTTCTCCATCCTTAAAAAAGAATTTGGAGAAGCCTGAATTGTCTGTTAATTCTGATTTTATTAGAGGAAAGTTTGGTAATGATGAAGTTTAACTCTCTTATCTGGAATATTAGAGGCATTGCTAAGCTTTCTGCTTCTAATAGGCTTAATAATTTGATTTGTGCTTATAATCTTAATTTTTTTGGCTTTTGGGAGCCTATGGTTGTTGCTAATAATAATTATAAACATTTGAGGAGATTTGGTGCTTTCAAATCTATTGCAAATATTAATAATAAAATTTGGTTTTTATGGAAGGATTTTTTGAGTATTGATATTCTTATCAATCATACTCAACTACTCCATCTTCGTGTTTGTTATCTTAATGAATCTTTCCTTTTCACTATTATCCATGCTCGATGTAATAAGAAGGCTCGTATTGAGCTTTGGACTTTAATTAAATCCATCAATGTTTCTAAGAAGCTTGGTTGATGGGTGGAGATTTTAATTCTTCTAGTTCTGAAAAGAAAGGGGGAATTCCTCCTAATTTTTCCCTTGTCACTGAATTCAATGAGACTTTGATAGATGTTGGGCTTTATGATTTGGGTTATATTGGGAACACTTTTACTTGGCATAGAGGTAGAGTGTTTGAAAGGCTTGATCGTTTTGTTGCCAATTCTTCTTGGATTAGTACATTTTCTCAACATAAAGTTCAACATCTATCCATTAATGCTTCTGATCATGCGCCTATATTATTAAAAATTTGGAATAATGCTTTTGAGAAGCATTATCGGTTTAGATTTTTTTAATATGTGGACTCTTCATGATAGTTATTTCCAATTGCTTAAAGACAATTAGAAGACTATGGTTGTTGGGTCTGCTGGTTTTCAAAAAAAATATGCAAAAGTTCTTAGAAAATGGAATTGGACTGTCTTTGGTAGGCTTCATAGAAATATTGAGCGGCTTGAAGAGAATGTTAAAACTCTTGAAGCTGATTTTGCTAACAATCTTATTGATATTGATTTGTTGCTTAAAGGGCAACAACAGCTGACGGATGTCATTAATATGGAGGAGAATTTTTATGCCCAAAAAACAGCTAAACATGACTTCCTGGATGGTGACAGGAAAACTCTATTTTTTTTTCATGCTTGCATTAAGAATCGTAGAAATTGCAATATGATTAATAAAATTACTACCATAGATGATATTGTGCTAACTAATTATGCTGATATTATTAATAATGGTATTCAGCATTTCTCTAATTTGTTTGGCAGTGATGATAGGCCGCAGGTTACCATTGATCATATGTTGTATGATAATAGAATCATGATTGATCATAACTCACTTACTAGTATTCCTAGTAGTGAGGATATTAAAGAAATCATTGATCATATGGAGGTTGGTAAAGCTACGGGGCCAGATGGCTTTACGGCTGAATTCTATAAAAATGGTTGGGACATTATTCATAAAGATGTGGTTAAGGCTATACAGGACTTCTTCAGAGGTAAAGATTTGCCTAATTATTTCAAATCTTCTAATATTGCTCTGATTCCTAAGAAGAGTAATGTTATTACTTGGGAGGCTTTTCGACCTATTTGTCCTAATACGGTTTTAGCTAAGATTATTTCCAAAATTATGGTGAAAAGACTTCAACCTATTCTTGCTCAAATTATTAGTATGAATCAAACCGCTTTCACCATATCTTTTTATTATTGCTTTTGATTATTTCTCTAGAAGAGTGGATAATCTTTTTCATTCTTATCCATCTTTGAATTATAAGAATAAAGGTAAGCTTGGTATTTTTCATTTAAGTTTTGTTGATGATCTGATTATTTTTACTAACACTAATAAAAGATCCATTAAACGTGTTTGGGATGAGATTTCTGGTTTAGTTTTTAATACTTCTAAGTATTTTTTCTACTGTTCTAAGTTTGTTTCTGTTGCTAAGAAAGATTGGATTATGGATTATATTGATTGTCAGAAGGCTATGTTACCTTTAACTTATTTAGGTTTTACTCTGGACAAAGGGAGGAACCGTACTGCTAATTGTATGAATTTGTTTGACAAAGTTTGTAATAGAATTTTGTCTTGGGAAAATAATTTTTTTTCTTTTGGTGGTTGTATCACTCTTCTTAAGAGTGTGTTTACTTCTCTCCCTCTTTATTTCTTGCAGGTGATGAATATGCCTTTGGGATTTATTAAAAAATTGGAAAATCTTTTTAATAAATTTCTTTGGGAAGGCAAAGGTTCTTCTAATATTCATTGGAGAAGTTGGGTTAAGCTTTGTAAGCCTATTGATAAAGGTGGTCTGGGCTTTAGAAGCTTAACTGATTCTATTAGAATCAATTATATGAAGTTATGGTATCGTTTTAGGATGAATAATTCCATTTGGGCTTCTTATATGCATGCCAAATATTGTTCTAATAAACATCCTTTGGCTATTATTGTTACTAAAAGGGATTCTTTTATTTGGAAAGAAATGTTACATGTGGCAAGGAACACTGAAGATTTAATTCATCAGGATACTGGGAAAGGAGACTGCTCCTTTTGGTATGATGATTGGATTGGTAAGGGTGCTTTAGTGGCTGGTATGGTGGTCCTGCTGAGATCGATCTCAAGGTTAATGATTTCTGGTTGAATAATAAATGGTGTTATCGTGACCTTCTGAATAAGGTCCACTCTACTTATGCTAATTTTATTTCTTTGATTCCTATCTTCAGTGATAGGGTTGATGTGCCTCGGGTTAAAAGTATTATTGGTGCTTCTATTTCCAAAAGTTTTGCTAATTCCTTTCAATCTTTTCAAGGTCTGGATCTCAATTGGAATTGAAATTCATGGATTAAGCCTTCCATTTCTTTCTTTATATAGAGACTTTTTCATAATCTGACTCTTACTGATAATTTACTAAAGCTTAAAGGTTTGTGGCTGCCTTCTTACTATGTGTTGTGTAAGAATAATGAGGATAGTAGTGATCATATTTTGTTGAGTGCCACTTTGCTGCTTGAATTTGGCGTAAGGTTATTATGACAATTCATTCAAATCCTAAATTATTACAGATTGATACCTTTTCTGATATCTTTGTTAATTGGAGAAATACTGGTCATGCCTTCTTTGTTGTTGTTCCTGCTATTACTATATGGTTTATCTGGCTTGCTAGAAATGCTATTAAATTTAATAATGAGGTTCCTAATATTAATCATACTTTTAGTTTGATTATTTCTTATTTTATTAAAAGTCTTAATTTGTAATCTCCTAAATTGAAGATGAAAGGTAAACTTAGAGATTTGATGAAGATTTTTTGTATTCCTGAAAGTTCTAAAGCTAAAGCTTTTTCTTTAATTCAGTGGAGCAAACCTGTTGCTCCTTTCGTCAAAATTAATACTGATGGCTGCTGGAACAATAATTATGTTAATATTAGTAGTGTTCACCGAAACTTTATGGGCTCTATTCTTTGTTGTTTTACGGCTGGTGCTTTAACTGTCCCCTTTGGTTGCTGAGGCCGAGGCTATTATGTTTGGTCTTCAGGTGGCCCATAAATGTGGCTGGAAATTTATTATTATGGAAACTGATTCTTTACTTTTATGGAGATATTGCAGATTACAAGAGGATTATCATTGGAGTGTTAGTCTCCAAATGAGGCGAATTTTTGAAATGTCTAAAAATTTGGTCATTTGTTGGTCTCATATTAAGAGAGAGCGCAATACGGTTGCTCATTGGGCAGCTAAGGTTGGATTGAAGACTCATGGTGCTTTGGTTACTAAGTTAGCTCCTGTTGATCTTATTAATTTGGCTTTAAATAATATTGGTTGAGTTTTTTGTGTATTTTGCTAGTGTGGATGTGTTGTATTTTGTTTTTATTTTTGAAAATGACCTTTAGGTTTCTCCTTATTTTATGTGAGTTGTATTTGTTTTCTTTTGAGTTTTTAGAAATAACCTTTTCCTATTTTTGTAATTCTTTTTTTTTTATGAAATGCATAAGGAGCCGTATAATGCTCTTTTTTAAAAAGAAATGTAAAGGTTGAAAAAAAAATAAAAAAACACAAACAATCTCTAAGAGTATGACTTGAGAAGTTCACTAATGCTATTGCAAGAATGAACATCAAACAATATCTAAGAAATCACCTTTTTTCAAAAAAAAAAAAAAGCAAAAAATTATGACCCTAATGAACTATGCGGATGAAACGATTATATAAGAAAATAATGTAGAAGAAATAAAAAAGTGAAAGATCAACTATCCAAATAATTTAAAATTAAAAATCTAAGAAAACTCAAATGCATCCTTAGAGTTAAAGTGGCTCAAAGGCCACAATATTCATCTTCCAAAAAAATGTGTAATGAGATGCAATCCCTCATAAATTCCAAATGTTCTTGTCAGTATTTTTGGAGAGAGAAAACGACACAAAAGTTGACAAAATGAGGTAACAAAGTTGATGAAAGGCATCCTATGTGCAAGTTTTTAAGTCAATATATACGTAATCCTAAGAAACATATCTATAAGCAACATATAGAACTTTTCAATACATCAAAGTAACTTTAGAAAATAAAAAAATCTTACTTCAAAAGAAATAGAAAACTCAAGTTGGAATTATACACAAACGTTGACTAGGTAGGATCCCTCAAATAGAAAATCTAATACCGGTTATGACACCTTAGGTGAGAACCTAATCACCTAGAGGGGGGCTAGTAATCAGAAGTCACCAAAGTTATTGTTTAAATTGAACTACAAGCAATGACCCAGGTATAAAAACTTGTGGATTAAACTTATCCTAAATGGCTTGGGAAAAAAATGGAAAAATACAAAGAAGCTAAACTGCAACAAATCATCTACCATCAACATTGTAAACAACCCAAGCCAACATGACCTGACAAAAAATACAAAAATCAAATGATAATTCTTTAGAAAAGCCCGCATATGTTTGAATACACAAGCAATTGATCAACATTCTGAGAAAAAACACTACCAGGCTCTATATTTCAAAAAATCAACTTTAAGTTAAGCATGAAGTATATCCACTTTACCTCTTAAGGAACGTTGGGGTTTTTTTGGGCCAGGTTGGCATATAATGAGATGGCAAGTCCTCCTTGTTATTGTAGTAGTCCATGGGAATGAAGGGGCAGAAATCCCGCCAGGAATTTAAGTGGAATAAACGTTGCAGAATACATAATATCATACTTCTACTTAAAAATGTTCATATAGAAACCAGATTAATACTTACATATTTTATAAAACTAATATTGTCAAGTAAATACCAAACACTTAGTTGTTTTTATTTATAGAAATTACCTGAAGTAACTTACAATATAATTATGCTGTATCAATAAGGAGAAAAACCCTCAATAAAATACACACAAAAGTCAAATCAATTCTTCTCCCTAAATAAAATTTTAGCTATTTTTGCTTGTGAATCACCCGACATGCTTGCGATGGCCATAAATTGCACATCAAACCAAGGCGAACCAGCAATCAAACAAAAGAAATAAAAACTTTCAGAGGAGATAAAATTGGCAATAAAAAAATGATAAACTCCTAAAGGCTGAATTCATTAGAAAAGTTCAAAATCCCAAATGAATTCAAATGTAGGAATGGTCAACAAAGGAAACAACAAGTGGAGGATACATGTCAATTTCATGTAAGTAAATGATGTATGCCCGAAAAATCAATATCCATTGCCAATCGAGTCTTCAAATTGTTGGATTCTCTACATTAATTTTTATTAATGCATTCTTAGGATACAATCAAATCTGATGCATCATGGAGAAAGTAAAGACGGTCATTATCACAAATGAGAACCTTTCATTTCAAAGTTATGCCCTTCAAACATTAAACTTTGGACTACATACAAAAGCTTCATAAATAAAAGCTTTAAAAATCATGTTGATGGCATTCTTCTCAACGGCCAGAGTGACGTAGAATATTTTGTTAACCTTACCATAACAATTCAAAAAGGAAAAGATATATTAAAGCAACCTAATTATTTAAAATAAAAAAAACAAATAGATTAATTAATAAAAACCAATCTGATGCATGATTATATTACATAGGTCTTACACTAAAATAAATAACACCCAAAGAGATCAAGACACAAACTTTCCAAAAAAAGTAAAATTTTATATTTAAGACTTACACTTGCATAATACCCGATTATGCATGTAGCCTACGAAGAAAAGAAGGTTTACGTCATACCGAACGACACGTACCGTGCCAAATGTTCATATCACAAAAAAAAAGTCATCCAGTAAGTCCTCATAAACCAATGCAGCAAAAAGAAGAGAGGATTCAGATTGTTTTCATTAGGATTTCATGTATAATAACGACGAACCGGTTATCCAAAAGAACCCATAAGGTCATGTGACTCATCATGGACCTCATAAACCCACCCAAAAAATATAAAATTTTGAATAATAACTACTCCATATCAAAAATAAATACATGGCGGCATATTATTGTTCACAACAAAGACGAAAAAAGCAATTGAAACAAATAAACAGCGGGAAAAAAACAAGCCATCAAACTATGTCATCACAGAATCATTTTTCCATAGACAAACATACATATTGTATACGAAGCTCGGAGCGCAGCTTCAAAAATATTTGTCTGTGGGTCGGGTCCTCAAGTAACTTAACGAAGTTTAGATAGAACGTCGTATCAGCCAAAACTTCAAAATGCGCATCTAAAACTCCATGAAAGCCATCTATGGTGGTGTCATTTAAAGGACCAGGTTGAGTTGTGCATACTTCTATCAGTTAATCTATTTAGCTTCTGATGAAAGCGTCTTTTTCATTTTTCTTTTTCACCACCCTAGGTCATTTTGATTAGCATGTGGAATCGAGTTCCCTCAAGTTTATGCTCGGGCCTTCACCTGACCCAGTAACTTGCTCGGCTGTCAAGTCATCTGGTATGCCTACAAACCCCTACTCACTTGGGTTGAACGCATGCATGCCCATCGCGACAACCCCCTTAAACATGAGATCCAACTTCTCCTCCTGGTCTGGCTCAATTCCGCTCACCTTGAATTTCTTTGTGGTTGGCACAGCCAGCAACGTTCAGGGAAGCATATTAGTTAAAACAAAATAACATGAATTACGAAGATAAATACAAGCATTTAGAAGTATGTTTATTACCTGTAACTTCTCAGTACACCATTCCTTTGAAGCATCAATGGTCTGTTTGATAGGATCCCAACTCAATCTATGGATCCCGTTTCAATTCCTTCCATAACTTCCAGTCTTTTTTACTCTGATCTCACTTGTTCTTAAAATTTAACCTATCATACTCCCTTCATGTCATTTACTGGAACTTCTTCGCAATATTTTGACACCCTTCCTTGTTAAAGTACGTGGTGGGTCTATTTCCAAACTCAATCTCTTTAATACATAGGTTGTAAAATAAGTTTGTTACTTCCTTATCCCACATTGCTAACGAAGCCACTTCTTTGGACTTAACCATAATAAAACTAATAAAGTAAAACAAAAAACATGAAAAAAAAATGTCAAGAAAAACAAACACCTAACCTAAAAAAGGTAAAAGTTAAAACATGTAAACATGAGAAAAACAAAAATTGTAAAAACAAACAACAGTGAAGAGAGGCACACACACCCAATTCATGCCACCATCACCAATACCAAAGCACCAACACCACACACCCAACAATAGAGAGAGGCACACACACCCCAATCCAACCACTATCACTAGCACCAAGCACCCACTTTATAGAAGTCACACACACCCCAGTCCAGCCACTATCACCAACACCCAAGCACCAACACCAAACACCCAACAGCAGAGAGACATACACACGCCCCAGTTCAGCCACCATTCATATTTAAATAAAATAGCAATGAACAATAGTACTTTAATCAACACAAATTGAATGTGAAATATGAATGAAAAGTGAATGTATCAAATAAGAAAACTCAAACTTCACTTGGGTAACAGAAAAAGACTTCCTTCAAAATCAAGTAGCCACAGAATAATTTTACATTAACTTTGAAATTTCGGTACTCTCATATATAGACATATAACACAGAATACTTTCACAAGAACATGCATAGAGCTTTGTCTATCTATTGCTACCATTTTGTTGAGTTATGACATGAACTAATATTGACTTGAACACTATCTTGTCAACCTTTTAAGAAAGTTGATGATGAAACTCGAATGGACAATGTGTAATATTCAATTTTACACATCAAAAAACCACCTTCACCAATCTTTAAGGGGCACTTATATACAGGAACCCCCTAAAGGAATTTTGTCAAGCATCACTATGCATTTTTTTTTTAAGATCTACATGCAGACCACCCAATTGATGTGCATAATACTCAAACCACAACAAACCACCACATGTATAATACTCAAACCACAGCAATCGAAAGCCACATCTCATCAAAGCCACCATCACCAATGCAATAACAAAACCACAAATCCAACACCCCACCAAAACAATAATAAAACCACCATCACCAATGCATAAAGCCAAAACAGCTGTCGAAACCAATACCTCATCCTTTGCATCTCAAAATAATGAAAGAAACGAACAACAGCCAAAACCACCATCACCAACGATCAATATCCTCAAACACAAATCAAATGCACAAAATAACCAGATACCAACAAATTTTTGTAACTCTCAGAAAAGCAAACAACCAAACTCAAGAAGGCGGGAGGTGCGAGTTTAAGGGATAGAGAATACCGTAGGAAGAAGCATAGAAGTCTCAAAAAAATGCAAGAGAGGGAGGGTCAGAGCAGAAGAATGCGAGAGCGGGTTAGTTAGGAGAAAGCTCCAAGATTAGAAGAAATGTGTGAGCATTCCGCGGGACGATTAGGGCAGAAAAAAGCGAAAGCAGAGTCGAAAGGCGGGGGTATCTTTGAAAAATAAAATAAACAAATGCGGGTCGCGGGATCGAACCCGCAACCCGTGTTTCATTAAAAATGCTCAATGCAGCTGAGCAAATGTCGAAATAAACGAACATTAACCCCAGTTTAGGGATGCACCGCGGGTAAACCGCGCCCCCAAACGGCCCCTTAGTAATTGCAGCTACAACCAATTCAGACACTCATAGTGACTCAAAAGGAAACAACTGAAAGATCTGCTCATATCGGGTCTATAATATATATTTTCATAGCTAAAAATACACTTAGAATTAACTTTCAGTTTAACTGCAGCAGAATTGGTTGTCTTGTTTTGGCCCTAACGGGTGCTCGGTTTGTCAGGGTGTGTGATAGGATTCCTCAATTTTTCTCTATATTAAGCTCAATCAATCCTAGACAAGATGACAAAGATTTAGGCTACCTAGATTGTATAATTCGGCCTTACAAGCAAAATTTACAGGCTGAACTAATTTATCTCTACCTTGCATTCAATCAAATCTTTCAATCGTCCCATATCCCTTGCTACCAAATGTTGATCAGCTTTATTTAAATTATTTCTAGCACTAAATCTATAAAATTCTTTCACAGTTTGGTCACCTTGAACACAGTGTTGGTATTGTAAATGGAACATTTGCTCATATTTCATTGAGAGAAAGTTGCCTTGCATTAATATGTGCATCTATGACCAATTCTTCACACTGCGGCATCATTCATGCCTGAGGTTCAACTAATTGAATTCGCCAAGCTCCTGCTCCACTCTTCAATCAACAAGTGATGTATTGCACTTGTCTTTCAAACAATGTCTCGAAGCCCTCTATTTTTTATGTACCTAGCACCTCAATGTTGTGCAAACAGTGCCCCAACGCCAATTCAGCAGTGCCCCTGGCTCCTGGAAGAGAGCGGCCCCATGCCCAATTTAGTTTTAGAGCTCAAGAACACGACACAGCAGTGCCCATTGGAGCGCGGCAATGCCACCATCACGACGCCCCATGCCTGCAACTTACTTTGGGTAATTTTTCACTTAAAGTTTTAGTTATGCCAATTGGAAGGTGTTTCTCATATGAAAATGAGATGAAGGAAGCGTCCTGGAGTTTTCAAAGTGTACAGAGGTTTTATTGTGGTGTCATGTGTATGATTCTCCTCATTTCTTGATAGTGATTTTTTGGTGTGGCGTGTCTTCGTGATTTTCTCTGTTCTCGGTTTTTCCCATGTTAAAATCTTGTGTTTCCTGAGGATTTTATTTTGTGCGCTTCGGTTCAAAAGTTTTGTTTTGTATATCTGGAATTTGTTCCCTCAATTAACATATCTGGCAGCAAGAGTGAATAAAGACATGGATCGGAGTACAGAAAAGAGAATATTTTTATCAGAGTGAAGAAAGGCATAAATGAAGAGATCTGAGCGTGGGAGAGATAAGTACACGGAACATGACGCCGATGACTCCGAGGATGACAGCAAGGAATCCAGCGTAATCGACGGGAAGATCCTGCGGGGAAATCGGCGGCGGAACGTAGGGCTTCGCCGTCGATGGCTGACGAGGATCGCTCCCTGCGGAGCTGCTCTCCCTCATCTTGCACTACCGTAGCTCTTCTTCGCCGGCTGAAGTACTCACTTTTTGGTTCTTCCCGCGGCTAGGGATTACTTCGGACAAATAATGGATGAATTTTATTTTCTTTGAAGGGGCTCGAATCACCTCGGATAATTACTTAAAAATCATTTCAAATATTCATATTTACAACCATCCGCCCATGAGATTTTTTGAACTGCTGAAGGATGTATTTATGCATATGTCATGATAAAATATTAATTGGAAGTTTATCATGAGTTTTGATATTTGAGTGATAATTTAAAATTTTGATGAAAGAGAGAGGTTGATTTGTAAATAGCAATTTTGAGGTGATATGTATGTATAGTTGCCCCATCATTTGGGATAATTACATAAAATATAAATTTATATTTAACATTTATATACGTACAATTATTATTTTAGGTGAATATCTCATAGATATATTAATGAAACAATATGTCACATTTGAGTTAGACAATATTTAATCTTGGTTCATTTAATTTAAAAAAAATAACCAAACATATTTGATTGCTAATTTGGAAGAGTGCCAATCATGACAACCTTGAGTTATTTATCAAATACAACTATTTACTTATGGCTCTAAAAGTTATCTCTTCCATAAAAATAAGAAAAAAAAATCTTATTTTCTCACAATAATAATCTTACCTTTTGTATGGAGGTCATGTATTATTGTGTTTTGTTTAATTATAATGAACAGGGTGATTTTAGGAGCTAGTTCTTCATTGATATTCAAATTAATCTTAAAATTTTGTGATCTCAACCAAGGTTTATGCATGTCAAACAAGATACAATAGTTGGCAAAATACATTTTTTTCTAATTGGGTAGATGAAAAGATTTATTTTTTTGTGAACAACTTATATTTTGCTTGTTATAAAGCTTAAATTTGACTCATTTGTTATGAAACCGAGTTCATGTTGAATAGATATTTAGATCTCATTTTTAATTGAGTTGGACATAAGAAGATCTTTGTTTGATCATGTTCAAATATAATAAAGAGCTTGTGCCTCTCCAGAACCCTATAAATCACACCACTTTCTAATTCCCTATGAATGTGCCTCTCAGCATCCATCCAATCACTCTCGAATCTCAAGTTCATTGGCTCCTGTCTTATGTTAACTGATGCTGCTCTGAATTACCTCTATTTACTGCCTTCAAGTGATTACTAATGTCATTCTTTGTATTTATTTGCAAACTTCCTGGTATGTGTGGCATCATTTTTCTTGATTTTTTCATAATTTATAATATATTCATGACATTATTTTAATGTTATTGAGCAAATGTTTTACATACTTTTTTTTCTTAAGATTAATTATAAACTATCACATATGTTATAATTGTGGTGTTAAGTTTTGAGAACTTTCATATTACAAATTATAACATGCATTAGACAGTGTCATACAATAAATTCAAAGAATAAATAAGTCTTTAAGTTTTCAAACAAACGATATAAGAGCTAGAACAAATAAGAGATTGAGTTTATTATCTTTTGATGCTAATGTGCAACTTGGGCTCCTAATACTTCATCATTTAATAAACCTAAGATCATTTACTAACTAGTTTTCTTTTCATATTAAATATACATGTGTTTTTTTTGTCGATCAAGTAGCCATACGTCCTAATAAGTTGGGAGATATATAAAAAAATGGGCATTTTGTCCATGCATAAAGGTTTGAAATTTAGAAAAGGACCTCTTTGATATTCAATGTGTTGTAGTCGAATGGGTTGAGCATTCAACATATGGTGAGAAGGCAACTTATAATGAAGAGATCCAAGCTTCTCATGAGGCATTTAAAGAGGCGAGTTTGAATGGTCAAATATAGGGCTGGATATATAAGATATTAGTGAAGTTAATGGATCTCTAAAACTAGAAGACAATTAGGATAATAAGTTCATGGAATTTGAAGTAAAGTTGAGATAGAATAGGTCTAATGAGCTCTATTATTTTATCAATATACTTTCACAACACGTTGAACAAAAAGAGTGTGCGGTGACATGCACTTGGATACCTTATTAAATGATTGAATCTTGGGAAGAGGCGAAAATATGGTTATTTTGACAAATTTTGCATGTGTCAAAGCATCGCTCGCTAAAGAGACATCCTTCAATGTCTTAATTTTTAGAGACGATTATGAGAAATCCTTGAGGTTATAAGAAAGTCATAAGATGATAAGTCCTTAGTGGAGAATGTAAGAGAAACAAATTATGGTTAATGTAACATCAAATAGATAAGATATAAGGAGTGCATTCTTTTTAATGTTATTTTTTATAAAAAAAAATTAATTTTTGATAAAAAAAAGGAAACATTAAATGTTGTTTATCATTTTACTTTGATTATTAATATCATATATAATTGTTTCTATTTTAAATCCTTATAAGATTTTTTTTTATAGACTTAAAACTACTTATATGTAGCAATGAGTATTGTTAGAAATGGGCTTACCACTGCAATGTGTTAGGATCGAATTTTTAGGGAGTGTTGCCAAAGATGGGTGATAAAAATTTATATATCCAACACATAAAGTTAAAGATTAAATTTATGGAAATATGTCATTTTATAATGTTGTGTATTCCAATTTTGTTAGGAGTAAGCTATATTGATAATTATTTGATATGCCACGTAAAGCAAGCACTCACAAGATGCAATGTCCCATCTGCATGTCAAATGTTTTATGATGGGAACACATGTTGTTATTATACTTGAAAGGATGTTAATATTTTAATTTGGTTGCACTGTATAAGCACCGACTGTATCTTTCATCATACAAAAGGAAATATATGGTTGAAGGCTATGACATATTCTCATAGCAATGTCGTGTGACTATTTTAGTTTATTTTGTTTATTATGAATATGAGCTGTATCAACAAGCAAGGAGACAATGCTAGCGATTTTTGTTCTGATAACTTTTGAGATATGCTCCATGATCATCAAGATCTATATCCTTAGATGAGGGATTATTAAGTTTTACTCCTTGGTCTCTTTAATAAGATAGGATAAGCTAAGCAAATGCACTATTCCAAATGTTTGGTTACACTTTTACTAATGTTATTTTGGTGGGCCCTTTACATTCACAAATGGTGTCATTCATTATTTTTGCCTCATTATGTATCATTTCATGAGGTCAATATGCTAGAGAATCCTTAAAAGATCTATGAAATATCTCTCATATCAACTTGTCAAACTATCTCCCTTAGAGAATAAATTTTTAAGATGAAATATGCACATCAATCATGTACATGCAATTGACAATAAGTTACATTTAGAGCTTAAAAGGCAAATTCATTATAATGTAAGTTTTTCTATGATAGTTTTTCATGGCTTGGTCTAATCATAAGTTTTTTTTTAATGTGGCGTTCTACTTTGTTATAGAGATGCTTACTTGTTGCCACCTCTTTGGAGGTCAATATCTATTGAAAAATAATTTATTTGCAATAAATGTGGATGTGAAAGCTAATTTTTTGGCTAACATATCCAACATAGCATGGAAGCGTTTAAGAAATACTAGTGGCAGTCATACGTAGAGAATATTCCTTACAAAAATAAAATGGTTGTATTGTCAAAGCACTCAATTTGGCCGAATGGTTTATTTTAATGTATTGATGTATAAATATTGATAAAAGTTATCATTTTTTATGGAAATAAATTTAAATTTTAAATGTAATGATGACGACTATAAGAAGTATGAACTTAAATTATGTCGGGTGATACTCACGGCATGATGATAGTTGAATTGTGATAAGAGTGTTATGCAGTTTGTGACTCATGAGATAGGTTCATTGTGAGTGCTTGATTTTGTTGTATTGATAATTGATTTCATCCTATAAGATATGATTATAATTTATAGTGTACTATAAAATGTTGGTGAGATGACCATCTGCATAATGACATCTGTCATGCCACTATCTTTCTCTCTCTCTCTCTCCCCACACTTTGATTTGAAGACTTTTGATTTATTAGAATCTTATCTAATTAATGTTATAAAATTAGAATATGAGCAAATTCTTACCTTCTTTTTTAGCAATTTGCTCATTAGCGTTCATCCTTCATTTTTTTTCTTACTTATGTCTTTTAAGGGTGCAGAAGCCATAATAATGAACAATAAGAATGATCAGAAAAGTAAATATTAGTTTTTTGGTGTGTTGCTCGAGTTTTAATTTGTGGATTTCCATTTGATGGTTGCTTTATTATAAATGTTAACGAAAAAAATTTCCTCTTTTAGGCTATTAATTAAGGGGTCAATAGCCAAGTGAGAGGATAACTGTAAGATTCAATCAAAAGAATATTTTTCCATTTAAGTTGCATTTGAATATGGATTTGGACCTCCAATTTTAGGAAGAAGTAGCTAATGTATTGTCTTTATTTATGTTTATTCTTTCATAGCTCTTCATAATGCTTGCATGATGTTGAGGGGCATGCGATGGCTCTTTGATGAGTATGAAGTCTCTTGGTCACCTTAATAATTGTTCTCTTTTGTATTTATTATTTGGAATGACCATGCTACTTTATATTCAATGTACACTTCCTCTATCCCTAACAAGATTTTCCACTTCCAACAAAGGATGGAAGATTTAGTATTTCCTTGTGACCTCCTAAAGTGGTTGGAAGTGTCTAAAAATTTTCATTTATGTCTCCTTAGAGGCTTTCAGTCTTTTTGTGATCTAACTTCAAGCATATGGATTGACATAGATTTGTGGTGAGGGAGGCTAAAAGATATTAGATCCAAGGCACCCAAAGTTATAAGAATGCACACACAATGTCGATCCTCACACAACATTTGAATATAGGAACACAAATAGATATTGGTGAAGATGTGGACTCCATGTACATTTGGTGATTTAGCATAAAGATAAAAGATGTCTCATGACTCATTAAGAAAAAGATTAGATAGAGGGAATGATGTTGAGGAGGTGGTGATGTAAGAAGTTTAGAAGAGGAAGCTTTGGGAGTACCTTGATGAAGGAAATCAAAGTTTCTAAGCATTATTTATTATATGGATAAATAATTTTATTTTTTTTAAGAATGAAATGGAGGAGGATAGTATACCAACAAATAAGATGCATGTTCTTATCAATAAGACTCATTATTTTGTTAGTGTTGAATTGCTCTTGGGTAAGACCTTAAAAGTCACTATTGGGAAAATTTCATATAGGAGTGTTGGGGTGATTACTTCTTTGGACCCCTTGGCTACTATTTATGTTCTTATGCATAAGCAAGGCATTAAAAATGTAACTTTTGATCTATAGGCTTGGCCATACAATTAAAGGTATAACTTGATTTGAAGAGCACATAAAAGAATTGCACAAATTACTTCCCCAAGAAATTTTGAGGTAATGACGGTGCGTCTCAAGGAACTCAACACCTTGAATATGATCTATGTTATCTCAGCAATAATATCGATATATGTGAACTATATTTGAAGATGAACGAGAGAGTTATATATCAATATTTTTATTATATAATTTTTAATTGATAAATCTTAATCATTCATCTTAATTTTATTATTGAAATTAATATGCTATTAATTTTCATAATTCCATGAGATAATTTAATCATAAATTAAATAAAAAAATGTTACATCTTGACGGATGATTTAAATAGCAAAATAAATAATCTATCTATTTTATAATTAAAATAAATAAAATAAAATGAAAATTTCAATTATATTCAAAATACAAATAAAATAAATTTAAATAAATAATTTAAAAATATTGCATGAAAGTAATAATTTTATAGGACATTATAAGCTATATAATTTTTCATCAAATTTAACAAAAACTTGTGTTAAAAAAATAAATTAATCATCAAATCATAATAAAATTTTTATCGCGGTCCATAATTTTGATCTAATAATTAGATTAAAGAATGGAAGAAATATTATATAAAAAAGTTGGCTAACATTGAAAATTATATATATATATATATATATATATATATATATATATATAGAAAATAATTTTTATGTATTTACACATATAATACATAAAATTTTCAAATTTATATTTATAATATTTTGGTATCATAAATTATATATAAAAATATGTTTATCATAAAATGATGGAGAGGGAAATATTAAAGGAAGGGTCAATTTTGTAATATTAAATTTTGAGGTGTAAGATATATAAATAACAATGTTTGAATGTAAAAAACCCAAAAAAAAAAAAAAAATCGAATCAGTATTTCTTCTTAAAAATGGAAAAATTACTGGCAACGGAAACCCCGCGGAAAATGGGGAAAATGGACGGCCAGGATCTGCCCAGCTAAGGCCTCGACGTTTTCTCCGCTAAAATTGGGAGGAACCAACGGTCCAGATCCTGGCCATCGATAGCGTGAAACTGCTTCGTTTCCCTCATCTTCGTCCTTCAAATCTCGCTTCTCCTCGCCGTGAATCCATATTTCTACTGCAGCTCTGTTAGGCGGTCTCGATCGATATCTTAAGTTCATTATGTCGACGGAGAAGGTGAGGGAGAAGCATGTCTACATGGCGAAGCTTGCCGAGCAGGCCGAGCGTTATGAAGGTCGGTGACTAGATGATCATTTGCTTCCATGTTCATTCCTCTATTTGTTCGATCTTTATGTATACGGTTTTTTCGCCAGTAGATTGAACGGACTCGGATCCATCGGCCTTGGCAGATTGATTCGTTCCGTTTTTGGTGGGAATGCCGATTTTGTGATTTGTTTGTGGTATGCTTGATTTGTTTGAGTGCGAGGTGATTACTTTTCGTTCTAATGTTATACGATAGCTTTATGTTTGTTCAGAAATTTCATTTTTGGGGGTGAGTGGAAATGCTGAAACTATGCATGAAAATTGAAAGAATCAAATTCTGTTCAGAAAATCGAACTCGGTGCTCGGGTTCTTGTATATTGTTGAATGGGCAGAGCAATATTGAAGAAAACATTAACCGAAGGATTATGTTTTTTCTATCACAATCCAAACTCCACGAAATTGTCTCAGACAATATTGTTTGGATTCAATGTTATGCTTGTAGTAGTTTATCATGATAACAAATGCACTGTGCCCTTGATCTAATGTATCTTAATTAAACAATGTAACAATATTATATAGAAAGTTCAAAGGTGATCATAATGATTTTTTTTTGTTGTTTCATTTATTTTAATCTTAAGATATACCGGTGACTAGATGTTGCCCCATCAAAACAATGTAACATTATTTTTTAAAAATATAAAAAAAAATTAAATCTTTCAAGGAGTTCCTCAAATACCTCTTGTATACTCATCAGTCTCCATCGCCCATCCAGGGTGTTTGTTCTATCTATTGCGCAACCTACACAACCGAGATGTTGTGATTCCTAGCTTGGAGGATCAAGGAGTTGGATCGATTTATCCCAAGTCCCCTACAATCGATCATAAAGAAGAGTTGAGCTCACTAAATAGGGAGCTCCACCTACATACCTTGGAGCTAGCTTATGTGCTTGTGGATATGCCATCACAATATGCACTAATAGTGGAGAAAATACAACATGGCAAACTAGCAATATAGGACATAAGAAGATGAAGAGAAGATGCACAAAATTTGTTTAAGGATTGCTCCAAATGTTGGATAGTCATTAATTTGTCTTCAATTAATCCCCATCTACTTAGATTGTAATTTCGAACTAGGACTTTCTTTGCTATCTAATCCTTTCAAGGAAAGCTTATCCATGGCCATGTTCGAAAATTAAATTTCTTTGTTTTGTGCAAAAAAAAGAAAAAAGAAAAAAGAGAGAGAGAGAGAGAGAAGTATCTTTATGTAGAGGATGCTAATTTGAAGGCATTAGGACGGGAAAACATTAGGGTTGCGAACTTGTGTGATAACATAATTTGTAAGGCTAATCTTAATGTTAAATATATAGAGTTTTTGACTTACTTACCTCACCTACCGCGCCTCACGTACCTCTCTCTCACCTCCTCTCTTCACCTACATCTCTCCCATTTTCTTTAAATAACTTTTTTTGGTTTGTCGTAAGAGCTAAGCGAAGTCCTCTTTAGAGTTAAGAGAGAGAAAGGAAGGGAGAAAATTTTTTTTTCTTGTAAATGTTGAGGCGTTCGACGGTGTAATTTCTCGAAGTACTAAAATCTTTTGTAGCTCCGTGGACGTAGGCAAATTAGTCAAACCACGTAAATTTGCATGTTATTTTCTGATTTGTAAATTTTTTATTCGATTTTTTTTTCCACTTTATTGTCGTCATTTTTTCATAACAATTGGTATCAGAATTTTGGTTCGGATCTAAGAAAGAACGATGGGTGGAGACGAAGTGATAACATCGGGGATCGAGAAGTGTAATAACACAAATTTTGCTTACTTGAGGATGCATATAGAGGACTAACTCTATGTGAAGAAACTTTATCTTCTGTTATTGGGAAAGAAGCCGGAAAAAATGGACGAGGCGGTGTGGAAGCTGTTGGATTGACAGGTTATGAGGGTTATTCGATTAACCCTGTCGAGATTCGTTGCCCATAACGTCATCAAGGAGAGGACTATTATAGATCTCATGATGATTTTATCAGATATGTATGAAAAACCATCGACGAATAATAAAGTGCACTTCATGAAATAGTTATTCAACTTAAAGATGACGGAAGACGTGTCTGTTTCTCAATGCTGAATGATTTCAATACTATCATAAATCAATTATCGCCTGTTGAAATTGATTTTGATGATGAGATATGTACGCTGATATTGTTGACATCATTATTAAATAGCTGAGAAGCCATGAAGATGACAGTTAGCAGTTATGCATGTAAATCCAAACTGAAATATGATGATATTCGTGATTTAATTTTAGATGAGGAGGTGCGTATGAAAGATTCTAGCGAGACCTCGAGTTCGAGTTCAACAGTGAATATTGATTCTAGAGGGAGATCACAGGACAATAACTCAAACTGAGGAAGATCAAAATCAAAATCTGCTCAACAAACAGCCTGTTGAAATTGTGACAAGACTGACCACATAAAAAAGATCTACATGAATCCTAAAAAGAAGGAGAATGATAGCACAAATGTGATAATTGAAGAAATACAAGATGCATTGTTGCTGACAGTTCACGGTTCTTTTGATGATTGAATACTGAATTTATGAGATTCCTTCCATGCATCTTCTCACCGTGAGTTGATGTGAAATTATGCTGCAAGTAACTTTGGGAAGGTATATTTGGCTGATGGAAAAGCTCTGAACGTGGTGGAGATGGGAGACATTGATATTGTACTCTATAACAAAAGCAAATGTATTTTACAAAAGATCAGACACGTTCCTGAGTTGGAGAAAAACTCATTTTTGTTAGACAACTCAATGATGGTGGTTATTCAGTAGTTTTCTCAAATAGCAACTGTAAGGTTACCAAAGGAGCATTAGTACTGGCTCGGGATAAGAAAACTGACACACTATATATGACTACAAGTTTACTCAACACTATTGCTACTACAGTTGCAGAGAGCGCAACAGATCTACGACATTGCAAACATGGTCACATGAGCCAGAGCTATAAAAAAATCTTGCAAGATGAGATTTCGAGCAAGTGGGAGCTGGCCAAGAAGGAGGAGATGAATTCCTTGCCAGGAAATCAAACTTGGGAGCTGACATAACTTCCACCAGAGAATAAGACATTACAAAACAAGTGAGTGTACCAGGTGAAAACTGCGCTTGATGGCAGTAAGAGGCACAATGCTGGACTTGTTGAAAATAAATTTCAGTTGAGGTAGGATATTACCCATGCAATGAGAGTTGTAAGCAGATGTCGGAGTAACCCAGAAAAGAGCTTGAAGGTACAAGACTATGTTGAAGCTGATATGTCGACTAAGGGTATTACTATTGAGAAACTGAAGTTGTGCTAGACTTCAGTTAGTCTTCCAACGTGAAGACATGAGTCATGAGTTACAGAGGTAGAGGAAAGTGAAGGATTTCATGTTTGAAGTAAAATGTCGGTACAATCAACAGATGATACAACCTGTAGATGATGCGGTCAGTGTTTCAGTCTTCAAGTTAGAAAATTGTTAAATATATGGAGTTTGTGACTTATCTACCTCATCTACCACGCCTCACCTATCTCTCTCCCACCTACCTCTCTCCACCTACATCTCTCCCTTTTTTCTTAAATAACCTCTTTGGTCTGTCATAAAAGCTAAGTCAAATCCTCTTGAGAGCTAAGAGAGAGAAAGAAAGAAGAAAAAAATGAAGTTTTCTTGTAAAGTTCGAGGCGGTCGATAGTGTAATTTCTCGAAGCACTTAAATCCTCTGCAGCTTCGTGGACGTAAGCAAATTAGCCGAACCGCGTAAATCTTTGTGTTATTTTCTGGTTTGTAATTTTTCGATCCGATTTTTTATTCACTTTATTGCTGTCTTTTTTTTATAACACTTAAATGATTACATATCACCAAATTTTATGGACATTATTGAACATTTTTGAGGCCTATCTTTCAATCTCCGGACTTATGTTCTTATTTTTTAACGATAGAAGCCCTCATTTTAGAAATTAAAGTTATATCATTAGCATGCTTTATGAGTTGTAATTGTAATGCATCTTCCTAAAATAAGTTTGATTTTATGAAAAAGTTTGATTTTATTAAAAAGAATTATTACCCAAAAATTATTTTTAAAATAACCAAAACTATGAATATTTTAGTTATGTTGCCTTTCTTGGTGAAAACTGGAACATTACTTCTCTTGTCAATTTACAACTTTCAGCTTCATGTTTGCCAACCTTTCGGCAATGAACTCGATCGTAATATCATGAAAGAATCAATTACATTTTTTTTCTTCTGATTTAACAGAAAATTTCATCCACACATGCTCTAATTGCAGCTGTTATATTGATTAATCGTTGCAGAAATGATTGAGAGCATGAAAAATGTCGCTAAGCTTGACGTGGAACTGACGGCTGAGGAGAGAAACCTTCTTTCCGTTGGCTATAAAAATGTCATCGGAGCACTCCGTGCATCGTGGCGCATCATGTCCTCTATTGAGCAGAAGGAAGAGTCAAAAAAAAATGAGAACAATGTTAGATTGATTAAAGGTTATCGCCAAAAGGTTGAGAATGAGCTTAGTGAGATATGCAGTGATATACTCTCTATCATTGATGAAAACCTGATCCCTTCTGCCAAATCTGGAGAGTCAGCAATATTTTATTACAAGATGTAAGGAATGCAAACTCTTCTATTGATTTTAATTTCTATTAAGTGATTTCTTAATGGCTAAGGCTTACAATCCATAGCATTAACGTGATGTTCTGATGTTTAGTTGTACCATTATGCATTGCAGTTGGCATGCATTTGCATACACTCAAAAGTAAAAGAACAAGCACATTTGTAGTGTGCTATATTTAAGGATCTCCTTGAGGCTAATTCATATATGGGAGATTTACATACGTACCATCCAATTTCTATGTATTTGCTTATCTAAATTCAAAACTTCAACTTTTGCATATATGCCGCCTTACCCATGCATGAAAATATGAATTTCAGTTTTTAAGAGTTAAAATAATGGTATTTTTGATGTAATATGAAAGATTTCGGTGGTATAAATTCAAAAAGTAAAGTCTACGTGTTAAATATGTAAATACATAGGAATTGGGTGGTATGTATGTAAATGCAGCTATATTATAACTCCCAACCTTTTCCTTCTTTAACCTGAAGCATACAGCAATCGGAAAGAAAGAAGAGCCAGCTTTCCTTTCTCTGTTTAAAACTTAATGATTGAGGCAAACTATGGTCAGTGAATTACAGAAAAAGTTCATTGATGGTTAGCAAACTTGGTGTTTATTCATAATGATTTACATGTTTTACATGTGATTTTACAGATTTGTCAGGCTTGGTTGGAGTTTCTAGTCTTCGTTTAGGGGGTTTCAGATAAAAAAAACATTTTATTTCATTAAACATTCTTATGAACATGTAAAATTTTGCAGGAAGGGTGATTATAATCGCTATCTAGCAGAGTTTAAAACGGGTCCAGAGAAGAAGGATGCAGCTGAACAATCTTTGAAGGGTTATCAGGCATGTACAAAGTTTTTATTTAATATTTTCTTGTGTTTAGTTTGACAATTTTTCCTTCTCTGTAGGTTGCATCCATGAATGCTAGCACTGACCTTCCCCCGACCCATCCCATTCGGCTCGGTCTTGCACTAAACTTCTCTGTTTTCTACTATGAAATCATGAATCTTCCTGAAAAGTAATAGTTTTTTTGATATATTGCTGTCTCCAAACAACTTCAATATTACAGAGTTTCCTTAGCTTCTCTGTTTCCATGCAATTTATCGATTTTGCAGGGCTTGTCATCTAGCAAGGGAAGCCTTTGATTCGGCCATTGCTGAACTCGACACCTTGAATGAGGAGTCATACAAGGATAGCACCTTGATCATGCAGTTGCTGAGGGACAACCTCACCCTTTGGACCTCTGATTTGCCTGATGATGGAGGCAATGGTCTAATATTTACATGCACCTATTCTAAATATTTTCTTCTACCTAGCACACAATTTTTATGAATTCACATGTTTAACATTTAAACTTTGATATTTACATTTATAACACATTGATGCAATAAAGCTATACATAAAAAGGTGCCTTTAACTTGTAAAAAAAATGGTAAAGTAGTATTTTTGATGAGACGTTAAAGATTGAGCGTTATGAATGTAAATATTAAACCTTAGGTGTTGAACATGTAGATGCATAAAAGGCATTTAAATTTCTTTGATGCAGTCTCAATGCAAAATGAATAGATTGGCAGCGATATGCCTAAATAAACTTTGATAAGAAAATACTTTAAGTGCTATACTAAAATCTCTTATAAAAGCTTAATTATGTTGTCGTCCTCACATTACAGCAGCCGATGATGGAAGCAAAGCTGAGGATGCCAAGCCTGTCGAATCCGAGGTATGTTCAACTGGTAAATCTTATCTGGCCTCCTAACAAATTTTGACTAATTTTCACTATAAATGTTTTTTGGTTGCAGAAATGATAGCTCATTGCTGAAGATGCTTTGGTGCTTTACGGCGAACTAAAATTTGAAAGCTGATGCATGTCTCTTATCGATCGATCGTCTGATAGATTCAGTTCTTCTTCTTCATTTTCTTTCTCCAGTTTTTATCAATTCTTACAGCTACTGTTTTTGCATCATCTAAGTCTGATGATATAACTTAACTAACGAACGAAAATTTGTTTGGTTTTCTTTGTGATAGGTTACTATTTCTGCTTTTTATACTCTTTAACTTTTTTTCCAATTTCAGCAGACTTTATGCTGAATATTTTTTCATTTTTAATTCTGTTGATTGCTAACTCAGTTAAGAAGTTTCAGACGATTCACCTTTATTCATTAATGCGGGCAATTTCTGGACCATAATGTTGCTCTTCTTATGAGAAGAAACTTATGTTAGGATATTCTGACTACTTTTGATCTGATTGTCTGAGTCTTCAAAATCAGTTTTCTTAAAATACGAAGATTTGCATATATACAACTCAATTTCTATGTAATCACATATCTCACCCAATTTTCATGTTTATATACATAGCATTTTGGTGTTTTAAATTTATGCATGAAAAAATGTATTACTTCAAAAAGTAATAATAGTGTTATTTTTATGTGATATATATAAGAATATGTGTGAGATGTGTAAACTCATAAGAATTTTGTGCATTGCATGTAAATGCCCCTAAAATTCAATAAATATTGAATAAATACTAATAGAGAAAAACAAACATATAAAAATGATGTATCATTAGCATTAAAAAATGTCAATGCATGTATCCATATGCTCATGCAATCTGAAGAGCACAAGTGGTCAACAATTATATTAGCATGCCAAGATTGATTTTATTTTATTATTAATTTAATTTTTAAATTAAACATGTGAATGGTTAAAAGGAGAAATGTATGAAGAAGAGTTGACAATATCTAAATATATATAAAAGAAGACTAGTTCTCTAAATATTTTAAGCTTTCTTATGACAAGCTGTATATAGACAGGGGAGAAAGAAGGAGTCAGAGCTTTCATCTTCATGAAAGCAATCCTAAACTTTTTATATATATATTTAAAAATCAATAGCATCAACTTATCCTCTTAGTCCTTATCAATTTAAAAAAATATTAAAACATAAACTCCATCTTAATAAATATATTATATGATTCAAATTATTCATTGAAATATTATAAATACTATTAATTTCAATATCACAAGACTTTCTTCCATATTTTATTTAACTATTCTGTCACATCCAAATAAATAATAATAATGAACATAAAAACTATATATCATCAACATATATGCATTAGACTTTATTAAATATTTAGAAAAAAAGAAAAATGGACCTAGGCCCTCGCATGACATTCAATATATCAATAAATAAAAAGGTGTTTCTACATTGAAATATAAATTACCCAGACTTTGGACTCTACCACAAAGTTGGCCCACACACTCATCTTTCTCTCTCATTCATGTGACATAAGCTAGCTATATAATTATAATATAAATACATGGCTTTCAACCACCCATATGAAATCTACGACATGACAGGATGATGACAATAGAAACAGTACGAGGAGAGAGAGAGAGAGAATGGAAGCTTCATCTGTTCCTAATGGAATGGATATAATCAATTTAAAAACAGTGATTGGCTGAGGACAGAAAGAATCATGAGGAGAGATTCACATCCCTTTCTCTCTCCTTAATAAATGTCACACGTGAGTTTGGGATGAGCAGAGTTTGATTGCATGAAAATTGCTGTACCTGTCCTTTTCCTGCAATCTCAGGTTTTTTATTTTTTCTTAAAAGATGAGAGGTTGATTCCAAAGGGAAGATTGTGGGGGGACCCTCTGAGTTCTTTATAACGGATATATGAATAAGTTTATGGAATAGACATGTTGGCAGAATGATGACACATTCATTCATTTCATTTCATTCCTCTTTGATGACTTTGTAAATAAATATATTAAAACTTGGGTGTGTGGGACATGACTTGGGTGGCTTCTGATGGCTTTATTGTAACACTTGGTTTTTTTCCCCCTATGGAGTAGACAAAGCAGGTATTATTTATGGCATGAAGGAGTTCAGCCAAATGTCAATATTTGAGAGGGTTCAATAGTAGGATTTATTTTTGTCTGGAATTAATGCATTTACATGATCCTTGGCATCAGGTCTTTGATGCAACCATTTAAAATTAACCTAAAAAATTATTACAATAAAATAATCAAATTGAATGGTAACTGTAAAATCAATCTAAATTATCAAAACTCGGCCAAATCATTTTTTAGATTTATTATTTGTTTTAGTTCATTTACTTGGTGAATTTTTTGGTTTGGCAAATTTGAAATAAAACGGTTTCCGACAGCTTCAACTGCTTCATCAACAATGAAAGCTCAACTAATCATCTTTTAAATGACTTAGTTCTCAACACAGATGCAGAGAGAGCACAAAATTCATGTCAGTTTTATTGCAGCTAAAAACAAAATTTAAAAGCTTTAAAAATCTGATTTTAATTCCAGTAATTGAAAGGGAGAGTGAAATTTAGTGGTCAATAGAAGCAGGAATAATTGTACACAATTCAAAAATTTATTCTTGTAAAAACTAATCCACTCATATCAATATTATTAGCAGCATTAAGGAATGATTTATATTCAGTTTATTTGATGTCGTGTTCCAACTTTAAATATGAAAAAAGTTGATGGCATAAATGTAAGAGAAAAGACAAAATTTAGTCACTATATATGTAAAATATATAAGAATTAGGTGTTATGTATGTAAATGCCCCACATTAAATTTTATTTTGGTCTTTTTCTTTTCTTTCCCATGTCGAGACAATGAGCATAATGGTTAGAAAATGTTTAACATGCATCTGTTCAATTTGGACCACTTAGCTTACAAACAACGAAGGACTCTGCCATATACATCATTTTTGAAGAAATTAATCACTTCCCAGCTCGAATTTTATTGAATAAACACTTAACCAAAAACAAACCCCACATAAGTAACAGACTCCTAATATCTTGTCCATTTCTACTTTTAAGGTAAAAAATAAAAAAAAAAAGGCATTAAAAAAAAACATTAACGAAAATTTTAATTCAATAATTCAAAATTAACAGCATATACACAAATGTACTTTGATACACCCCAAGTGCTGTCCAATGCCCATAATAATAATAATAAGGGCCATTTACATGCACATTCTGTTACACCTAAACTTCAGCTACACACATAGCACTCAAATCTTTAACATGCGAGCAAATATGAAAATTTAGGTGTGAGATATATGTAAATACATAAAAATTGTGTGCTAGGTAAGTAAATTTCCCTGATAATAATAATAATACTGACAGCAATGGAATGTGCTGTCTTTCACCAACAACAGGACAAAGGGAGTACAACCTTTTGTTAAAAAGGGCATGGTATGACAACAGCAAGACCAGGTCTAATTTAATGTCAGATATAGCCAGATAGATCATACTGAATTAAAAAAGAAAAAAATAATTAAAAAAGAGGATACCATATATTTTACTATTATTTAAAATCATCAGCATAGAAAACTACAATAATTGACCAGCACTCACATCACATCAAAGTAAAAAAGGACAAACAAACTTAAAAAAGATAAAGGAGATGCATTGAATACTTTAGTCCTTCAGGCAATGAAACATCCAAAAGGTACAGTAATTTTATATGAAAATGTTCCATTGCTTTCTGGGCGGTACAAATTTGAACTGCAGCAACAGCAATGAAAACTGACCGAGTATATCCTCTATTATATAAAAAGGAAAGCTAACGGTCAAGAGTAGAAAAAACCTAGAATTTGAAAACCCCCCTTTCAGCCTGCACACATCTGCACATCTTTTTAAAACAAAAACTCCGTAAGTGGAGAAGAGAATCATCTTAATATTTAGAACAACATAATTAATACTTCCCGACTAGTTACCAGAATCGGATGCTAAAAGGACCATAGGGAATCTGTTCACTTTAGGCTACAACCTGAATATCTCGATCATTTCTCATAAAAACAAAAGAATATATGCTAAAAGCCCTCATCTCCATTTTGTGAAAAATGATAAGGAAGCATAGAATCCCTATTTTTTTTCTTTTTGGAATTTCAAGAATTTACAGAAGGAAACTGTACTGGGGCAAAAAAGAGGATATTAAGACACCGAAGGATGAAAGCTGTCCTTCCAAACCCACGTGGTTGCCTCAGGCTTTTCTCCAGTGAAGAAGATGTAATTAGTACTCCCCGAGCAGCTTTTGGCTCATGTTCTGCTTGTACAATATTGGGAGGTATTACAGCATAGCAAAAGGGGGAGGCCTATATCTGGTGAGTGTATGAAACTGCAACACTAGAATCACGCCCTGAATTCAGAGTGAAAGGCATACCACCCCATCCGGTAAATTTTTAGGCATTGGTAAAACAGTCACATTTCTCTGTGGAAATGATCTACGGGGAGCCGTTTCCGAGGTGGAGCCCTCCATCCCATCTGAAGGACCACGACCATGGAATTTTGCAAACCGGTTTATGATGGAAGCTCTCTCCACATCCTGACATTCCATTCTAAAATCAACAACTGAGGAGCCGCCTTCCAACCTAAACCATTGAGAAAACAGTAAACCTTTTAATAGGTCCATCAACAAAACGCAAGAAAAAACAAGAGTGAAAGATATTATAAATCCATATCATATTATTAACCTTCATAAAAAGTTTCAAAAATACACAACAGAGAGGCAGAGAACGACATAATTTATATTTCCACACTCAACTTTACCCTCAAGCCTTTTCATCCTGTTTCAGCAAATGGCGATGACTTAACTGCTATCGGCAATGAGTTGATAATGATGAAATATACCATGCAAAAACGAAATTCAAAATGCATGCATTCATTAAACTCCACTAATAATTTCAAAATATCCCCTAGCCATTGTATTCCCCAAGAAATTACTAAATTCAACTGCACCGTAATAAATAAATCAGTTCCCTTGAAAGACAGTGAGCTAGCCGCGTATGATGTTTCCAACTAGTCTTTCTTATATTTGTAAATAAATATCCCTTATCAGTACCGCAATCTTCTACCTAAGCACTTAACACGGCTGCAAACTACACCCGGCTCTACTTGATGAACCGAAAAGGGCACCAAGATTGCGAAGCCCAAAGCACTATATGGGCATCAATTGCATGATATTTTAGCAGCCATGGTGGTTTGTTGAGGCTCTAGGAAGCATGAAAACAGACACGACAACAAGGACAAGATACAAGACAGCACGTGTTCAACGAGTATCGCATGCATTTCTGTGTCAAGCATGTGTCGGAAACGGGCTCACAATGGCGTGCCAAAATCATTGCTCAAATTTCACAGATTATATGCTCTAAGTATAATGAAGGTATAATCATCTTACCACAACTGAAGCAAAATTCCTGAAGAATAACCCATATCAAGTAAATCATAATCCCTAAATGAAACTCTTTCCAATTTGAGCTAATGGTTAAATTATCGTGTACATGGATATGAATTAAAACTAATACAAAACATCAAAATACCATGAGCAACAAAAAGCAGCGAGCAAATATTGTCAAGCCTCTGACAATTGTCTCTATGAGATCAAATAGTAGCATCAGATGCACGCTTTTGAATTGCAACGAGAAAAATGTAATAACTGGGGTGTCAGATATTAAAATAATTAGAAGAGTAGCTAAATTTATCAGTTAAGTGCAGGAAATATCTTGAAACATGATATGTATGGTTATATGACATAATTAAATCATTAAGAGTGTTGAGATACTTGGCCATATGTTACAAGATATAAGGATAAATTAGAATTTAACAATATATTCTAAAGCACGGCAAAGTCAATTAAAATTCAAGGTACAGATAAACCAAAATACAATGTAGTGTTCAGGAAGCTAGTTTAAAATAAGTAATAGCTGAAAATCACACAAAAAATATTAACTAAAAAAAATGGTGTTCTAAGAGTATATTGGAAATACCAAAAAAAGGACCGTGGAGGTTTGGAAGCAATACTCAATTCATACCTCAAAAAGTTACTCTGAAGCTTCTGCAAGCTCACAATGAAATTATCCACAATATTTGAGAAAAATTCTTCTCGCTTCTTCTTGAGTGTATTATAATTTTCTGATATCCTAAAGCATGCAAAGTATGGGATTAGGATATGCTGGAGAAATACTTAAAAATATCTTGCTTTGTAGAGATGATGATACATATAGCAGCCCTAAGCTAGATTGGCATATGGTATGGTCAGATACATAAAACATCATGCTAAAAAACAATTACATAAAACATGCATGCTAAAAATCAATCGTGAAATCACAAAACCAGATTGTACAATAATCATAGGTGCATGGTTAGAAGAAATTTGGCATAACAAATCTAAAAAATGGAGCAGAACCAAATATCAAACCAAATAAGATGAGTGCATACAAAAAGATTCCAAGTTATGGAAAACTCACATCTCCCTACTTTCTAACTGCAATCCAGAATCACTTCCAGAGATCAGGCTGCATGCTTCTCCAAGTGTTAGTTTAGCAAGGTAATAAATCACCTTCTCATAGGACATCATGGAATCCTGAAAAAGAAATTTGGTAGGTACTGGAGAAAGGAGTTGCTGTATCAGCTGAGTTGTAAAGATGAGCCTCCTCTTAGGTCGACCTATTGATGAAACATCATCCATAGCTTCGGTATCATCTTCAATCTACAATAAAAAAATTAAATGAGATCTTTCCTAAAAACCATAAAATTAAAAAAAAAAGAAAAACCTGTAAGATAAAATATAAATTTTTAGCCAAATGACCTTCTCAATCAGCCTATTGGTAGCCAGGGCCCATTCCCTCTTAGCCAAGCTGTGAACAACCAAAAAACATTTAAATCAAACAAAACATAGAAACTCAAACAATGATATACTTAATAAGTATCTTTTAAGTTACTAGGTGAATCAAACACCTGAAACTTTGCAAGCTTCGTGAAATTCGTGTAACCTCCTTGTGCCATGGAAGCAGATCTGATGCTGCAATTTTGCGCTTCTTTCTTAATGGAACCACAATTTCATCAGTAACCATTACTTTTAAATGAGAAGATGAACGAGAATCTGCAGCCACAGCACTAGGTGATGAATTCTCCGAGATACTATCAGCTCTCCTTTTCATCATGACATCATTATCCATTTGCTCAGATGTTTTTGAGAAAAAGTAATGCTGACCAGCAGCCTTGGTGCTTCTCTGAGAACTCCCAAGGCTGTCAGACATTCCCGAAGTCCGAATATCCTTATAGTTTCCATATTGATCAAACCAAAATGGAGCCATTTGAGGATTAATCAAGTGGCGCTCATTCATCCCAGTAAGATTGTGCATAGAACTACTGAGAGAACCATTTTGTAGATCATGCTGCCTGGGAAAGGAAGTTGGCCTGCAAGATGCCAGCTCTCCACTAATAAGGTGATTAGATGCATTGCCACTTTTCTCTTCAATCTCCCTAGAAGAAAAGCTTAGCATTTTCAAATCACTGGGCTGTGAACCAGCATCTGATCCTCTGCAAGCAGAGTCAGTTCCCTTCATGGCTTCCATTTGCTGCAACAAAGAGTAACTATGTGTTTGAACTTCACTCATAGACGGCAAAATAGTTGGAAAGGCCACTTTTTCCGTCTGATTGTCATACTTTACCTTTTTCTCGTCCTGCTTATGCAAGAGATCAGAAGTAGAAATAGAAAGAGCAGAACCTTTATTTGAGATATTTTTGGATTCTTGCTCCTGCATCTCAGATGCACTGGCCACTTTAGGAGGTGCGTCCACACCCACTGAATGTTTTTGCTCTGATTTTGCACCTTTTAATGGATTTTCTTCTCCATAGGCAAATTGCTGCGAATTAATAGAGCAAGTGCCTATCTCAGATGAAGCATTTACTCCCTTATTTGCACGTTGATCATCCTGATGTGGGGGCTGTAAGGGATTCAAGGACTGAAGTAAATTAGAAGGGAACTTTTGAGGCTGTAATCCAGAAGTTCGCTGAGCGGCTGCATTTCTCCATGCATTATTGAAAAATTTAGAAAAGTGACCTTGCTGCGAAGTAACTGAAGCAACTGAAGGATTATTAGAGGGCACAGTTTCTGTCACTTGGAGAAGTTGGCTTGCATTTCTTCTATCAGAGCTAGCATTTATCATATCAGAATTTCCACTTTCTTGAGAGTATAAATGTGAAGGTAAAGCTGCACCATTGCCAGGAAAAGAAGCGAGTCTAGCAGCAGGAACTTTACCAGGCATACCTGGAAACAACGCCTGAGAAGTTTGATTAGCTAGAGATATATCATGATGGTCCTGTGCCTGTGAAGGATGAAGATGTTTGGGATGGCCATCAGCATTCACTTTGTTACCAAATGATTGATTCACGGACTGCTCGAACTGTGCCTGTCTAGATGGGTAAGATATGCTCGGTTGCTGAAGTAGAGGCTGATTTCTTATGTTATTTAGCATCCCCAATGAGTTCCCCTTAGTAGCTGAATACAAGGCATCATTTCTGGCTTGAGACATGACTGTTTTATAATCCAAGTTTTCGCATCGACTGGTTTCATGAATGGTTGGCAGAGCTACAGCTGAAGTGGTGGATGATGACCATGCCTGATGTGTATCTTCAGCTGGTGTATGCATGAGCAAGGGATTGCCAGCCACGGACTGCCTCTCAGATGAATGAGTCAATTTCAAACCAGAGCCTTGTAGGTGATTTGCTTGGATATGTTGCAAATGAGATGTGGGCCGATCGGAAGCAACTACCTCGGGCATACCAGAAGACGAGCCGTTTTCAGAATTGTTCTGTCTGGCAGCACGAGTACAGTCGTCTGATTGATCCGACTTGTCAAAAAGCATGTGAGCATTTTGACTGCAATTGATCAGATAAAACTATATGTTAGACCACCAATTTGCACTCTTTTTTTTTGGGATCAAAGCTAGCCATACTTCCTTGGTTGCAGCAGGTCACACAAAAAAGTACCAAAGAAAAAACGAGAAAAGAGCCAAAATTTACGGAACCCAGCATATATAACATAACACATCTATAGGCTTATTCTTAAAAACGTTAAAAAAGTGCACTTTAAATTGCAGTGCGAAAAGAAAAGTAACTATAAGGTTGTCAAATATTATATAAATGTTTAAATAAGCGTACACAGTGAAGTGCGCTTAAGGGAGCAATGAGAGCGCTTCATAGTTCCTTTTTAGAGTGCATCACAGTTGCCTTTTAGAGTGCATGTGCATGATGTGTTCACTCCGCTTACCCTTAAAGGTGTAAAAAATACCAGTTCAACTGTGGGATACTAATCATCACAGTGAATGTCATATTGCTTGCTAGTTGGACAAAAATTTTATAGTTAATAATTGACTTAAAATACCACAAATCATTTCATAATTTAGAGTTATATGATGGTTGTTAAATAAAACACAATATTATGTCATGTTTCTTGTGATATACACACATCAGTTAATTGAAGCACCGATATTATTTTCACTTCCCACTACAAATTAAAAAAAAAATGCATTTCAATGTGATGATGATGATAATGCAAGATGGTTTAATTTAAATATAGATAAGTTCAGGCAGAACTATCATTTTAGGTGTATGCAACTCTATATACAGTTTCATTAAAAAAAAGAAGTACAATAACAACAGCTTCATGACAAAGATACCTATGAAGACCGGTTCTGTTTTCTTGAAAGAAGTGAGCCGTCGTTGCACTGAAAGATGGTATAGCTGGATTATTCCTAGAAAATGCTCCCGTATGTGGCAACTCTGCTAAAGTTGATTTTTTTTGGGGATCAACATAGCAATCCTACAACAGACAGGAATAACTTTATTTAGACTACATAAATGAAAGAGTTGTAGACAGCAAGGATTCAAGAACTTAGCCATAACTTGATAACAACCATTACCTTTCCCATATCAACTGAATTAGTTGAAGCCACATGGCCAATCAACTGAGAGTTTCTAAAATTTTCTTTCTCTTGATTATTCAATCCCCAAACAGTGGGATGAGCAGGAGCTTGAGAATGTGATTTGTGGCTTTCCTGATTAGCTGTTTCCATGTTAATCTCAAGATTTCCCATTGGATGAAATTGAAACCTCTGAGAACCCAGAGACTGATCTGTAAACTTTTGGCCACCGCTGACTAAACGCAAATGGCCATTTCGATCTAAAAAAGAATCATCTCCCTCATTCCGTCCATCATCAATGCCATGACCAGTGCTCAACTGACTAAATGCACGGCCATGTGCTTCACCAGATGTTTTGTTAATGTAACCTGGAGATGCATCCCAGTCTTGTGGACAAGTGCTCAGCGGTTTCTGGTCATTAACTTGATCTGCTTCTTTATCTTTTATGATCGGATGGCCAGCAACATGTTTAATAGGATGCACTGTCGGTCTACTAAGCAGCTGTTGATTCGTTGCTATGTTTGATCTAAATGTGTCGGGATTCATAAAATCGGCAAGGTTAGCAACATAGGAATGTTCATCAGGGATCTTTTGGTTATTAGTTCCAGATTTAACTGACTCCGATCCTCCAAGTGAGCTCAAGGACACAGCTTCTTTGCTTTCACCAACCTTTCCCAAGCTTCTAGCATGAGTCCTTTCGATATGTATTGCAGTGTTTATGTCATTGCTTCGAGCATATTGATTCGGGTCACCATTATCATCATTTTTAAAGTTACGACTTCCACTAGAAGATGGTGATTCTATGCCCCAATTACTTAGTTTGTTACTCAACTGGCTATTCATATTGTAAAAAGGCATCTTCTGTTGGTGGATCCATGAATGCTGCATTCCCTGAGGATTTGATCCCGTTTCTGCAGAATCCAAGTGTTGCATAGCTTGCTGGTGCCCCTGGACTACCCAAACATCATTAGGAGCATTTAGATGTTGTTGTCTCTCTTGAAGACTATTCCCTATGAAATTGTATGGCTGATAATTTTGTGCAAACTGTACATCATTTGTTTCTGTTGATAATTGCTGAACAGATTGGATAGAATGACCAGTTTCTAACCTTTCATTTTGTTCATACGAGTATTTGATGGGTTGCTGAGAACTACGTGCAGAATGGAAGCTTTGTCTGGCAGTACTATCACTCGACAAAAAAGGCTTCGATCTCGGTGCATCATGCAGGTTGTTTTCAGCATCACTCACAGCATTTTGCCTGTCATTATCACTCAACAAAACCAAATGATTTCCTGCTTGTGGTTCTGCCTTCTGAAGACTCAGTCCACTCCACTCCTCAAGTTGGCCCGTGTCACTGCTGGACACCTCTAGTGCCTCCTGCACTAGAGCACTCCAAGTCCCACTCTGATGTGAGGGAAATACATTGAGGCAGTCATTATTCTGCATGGGATATCCATTCAGATAAGTACCGGCAACTCTATTGCTACTCCCCCCAAGAGAAGCATCCCAATTGGCATTATCATCAACGCCAAACAGGATTTTTTCTTCAGTTGGATCCAGACTAGTAGTGGCATGAGAAGGGGCAATATGTGATGTGATGCTGTCATGAGACTTACCCAACCAATCCGTTTGTACCTGTCCGTCTTGAAATTCCTGGACTTGTACGCTTTCTACCAAGTGATTTGATTGATGAATGCTTCCCGAAACAGCACCACAGTCCGTACTCTGGACTAAAGCATTACCAAACAGAGTTCTTCCTTGAGCACCCTGCCTTCCTGCAACAAAACTAGCACCTGAGTAACATTGATTTGGAATAGGACGCTGATCATTGCGGAAGACATTCTGTGCGGATGATTGCACTGATGTCCTTTCTGCATTGTTCTCACCTAATTTTGACATCAAGTCAACTGGGGTGATATCATTAGACATACCTTGTAACTGGAAGTAATGGTTCAGAGATCCCGTGCTACCAGAAACAGGAGTTCCATGCAAAGATTGATCTAATTGGCGAGGAACAAATCCCATCGAATGCATAGACTGAACTTGGTCATGTGAATACATAAGCCCATTTGGAATACCTTGCATCAAAGGTATGTTGCGCTGTGTCCAGTTAATGTTTCCAGGAATAAACATTTGAGAACTGTTCGACAGCTTTGATTGAGATCCCATGAGCTCACCTGGCATGAAATTGACTGCATTTGCAATGGGCAAGCCACTCAGCATACCAGGCAATTCATCAGTAGCACCTTGGCCTGTTGCTCCATACATCTGGTTAAAAGAATTGTGCTGCCTCGCTCCAAGATGTAGCTGCTGAAGCTGTTGCTGCCGTTGAATCTCTTGCATTTGCATGGCAATCAGGTGCTGCTTCCAATGCATGTCATTAGAACCTTGCTGCTGCATTTGGTGAGGCTGCGAAATTCCAGGATGTTGACCACTAAGCTGCTGATGGCCACCAAGAAAGTCAAAACTAACTGGGGATGTTGATGCTTCTGGTTTTTCCAAATTTCCAGGAAAGCCAGAACCATAGCCAGGAGAATTCCCCTCTTGAGATCCAAAATTAGGTAAGCCTCTCTGCATTAAACTAAGATTATCAGGAATCACTCCGTCCTGCTGAAACTTACCCAGGCCAGACCTTCCCTGGAGAGCGTTTGAAACATGCATCAACTCATTTAAGTTTAACTGTTGGTTTTTGCTTTGGCTTCTATTGATATGTTGCTTCAGAGAGAACTGTGATAAACCTATGCTAAAAGGCGTCTGAAAAGGTAGCCTAACATTTCCCTGATTAGAATCTGTTAATCAAATTGAATTTTGAATTAACGGAAATCATAAAGCATCAAAATTTTGGGAAAGCTAGGAAATCAAAACCTGAACATGAACTGTATACTAGGTGCTAAGCTAACCAAATTAACCATATGAGCTACGAATGAAACCGGGTACCAGGGGAAAACATCTTTCAAGAGCAAAAAATGTGGACTAAATATATAAGGAAGGCCAATATTGTCAGTTACCTGTATCAGAAGATGGGATCACTCCACTCATCGCCTGGGCACCAATCCATGGATTGGTATTAGAAGCGATATGACCAGAACCTACTACCTGAGATTGATGACTGCTGTTTTCTTCAAAGAAGTTGTGGATGCCAGTAATTTCATTCCCAGACATAGAAGAAATAGCTTACATTGGCCAATTGTGAGCTGTCTATTCTATTTTCTCTTTGGTTAGAAACATGTCCAAATCTATGAGAATTGAGAGGTTCGACAGCTTCTTGATCCTGCAGAAACGAGTCTGATGGTTAAAATTCAGTGCAAATATGCTATAAAAGAGAGTTCAGTAGCTTTAGGAGGAAAAAACAAATAAAGCAATATGTATCTCTGTCAAGCAACCAGCTTTATGAACTGAAGAAGTATATAAAATACAAAACCGATCAAAACAAAATGAGTAGTTATTTACTAAAAAGCCAGAAAAAAAAAACCATGATCAGATAAAAAAAGGTGATATAAAATGAAATGGCTTAATATGTTGCAGAAAGGTATTAAGATGCAATTGTTCAAAGGTTTATCTAAATTATTGCAGGTATCACCATAATAATGTAAGCCAGACAATCTGTAGGTAGAGGAATTTAGGAATAGAGAAAATATCACTAAAAGGTTGCCATCCATTAGGAATAGGCGAGGAAAGCAAGAATGAAAATTAAGCATGTTATTATTTAGTAAGGATTCCTAGTGAATCTTGAGCTAAATAAACCAGGCTCGATTTTGAGACACTAGCACAGCATTACTTAGCAGGTTATGCTCTCACATATTAGGCCAAAAAGAGTCCTTATGGCAAACCACAGACTATTGTCAACTTTAAGAGACTACTCACTGCACCTCTTTTGAGATTCGTTCACATACACATATTCTCCCATCTTGATCTGAGCCTAACATATTCATCCAGCAGAAAATTTTTGCAACAACAAGTAGAACTCATACTTTAGAAACCAAGCTCCATCCTGCGGTTGTGTGTTCATCAGTAGCCAGGACCTTAAGATCTATATAAAAGGAGGGCGTGAGGGTGGGGGACTCAAATGAGAAGAAAAGCACGGAGACCACAGCAATAAAAATCCCAATCATAGACAAGCTTTCCAATGACTTAGATGAGCAAGCTCTTGAACTAAATTCAGAAGCACATGAGACAAGCTAAGTGGCACGCGAGTTCAATCTGCAAAAATTGCAGATAAGAACGCCAAACGAAGAAGAAAACCACATTCTTCCTCTAGCTCCGTCGCACCCAAATAAAGACAAAACATTCGACCTCAAACCCTAAACCAGCAGACTCACACATTACTAACTTCCTTGCACAAAAACACAGCCGCCGCCACTAAAACAAGACATATATGTCCAAAAAAAAATCAATTAGCAAGCTCACCCAACAAAGCCACAGACAAAACCTAAAGCAAGTGCAGAAATTCCAAATCTCCAAACCCAATTAGGTCTTACAAGCAGCCAAAATCACCACAGGAGTGGAACCCCAGCTGCGCAGACTGTTTTCCTTCTGTTAAACACTCTCCCCTGCGATCCGTGAAGCAGATTCCGAAGTTAAACCGGTCCAAGGCAGTGGAGCTACTCGTATTCCCCCAAATGGCGATCTTCCGTCGATTTCGGAGTAATTGGGGTTAGGGTTTCCCGCGCTTCCTGGAGCTAGGGTTAGGGCTTCTCGAGACCGAAGAGAAAACAAAAAACGATTAAAAAAGAAAATTCCTGTGAAGCTGTGCTCGGCGAGAAATGGGGGGCAGCGAGATAAAGTGATCAGAATTAGTGCGAAATTTTCAACGAACTCTTTCTCTTGGAGGAGAAGACGGGGAGCTTCGGCTCCGACCCAAACAGGATCGGACTAAGAGCCCCAAAATTATTTTCTTCTTTTTTTCCTCAATTATTTTAGTTGGCCAGTAGAGGTTGGACGAATCGCTGCCGTCCGTTCTGTGCATTCGATGACAAACCCGATAGATTCCTTTACGTTAGGTGTGACGCAGCTTCGGGATTTAATATCAGTAGATCTTGCCCGTCCATTGCATGATCTTTCTCGATGGACTCCGGGAAGGTTTTAGCCACGGCCCACTGGGCTGAATGATTTGTTTAGTAACGTGATACATCAAGCCCCAAAAACAAGTGGCCCATTATGTCCTTCTATGGACCGGATAGTGAGTTGTGCACTCGAAGAGAGTGTTCTCTAAACTGAAATTCATAACACCCTCTTACACTAATCTCTTATATGAATTTATCAGTATATTTAAAATAAATAGTAAGATATAGAAATTCTATCAATGAACTTACAAGAGAATTTTGCCAAGCCTAAACGGTGTTTGGTAGCATTTTCTTTATAGAATTTAATTATGAATTTAATTAAATCCAATCAAAATAATAACAATCATAATAATAAATTTAATGCTCAATTAAATTTATATTGCTTGCATACCATCAGATCCCACGTTTCGTCACTTTTGAGACGTATTGCGAGCCATACTTTTCCCGTCATTGCTCACAATCTCTTCCTGTCACCAACTCGATTTGATAAACCTGAATTTATCGGGTTTAATGAATCATATTCAACGTAAATCAAACCTGCAACGTAACACCGCTAGGGCTGTCAAAAAAGCATGTTGTTCGCAAATAAATCATGTTCAGGTCGGTAGGCAACTCGTGTTCGATTTGTTCATTAAGCTAAAGAGTCAGAACACCAACAATATAATAAATAAATAATATTTGTATAATATTTATATATGAAACTTTTTTATTGTTTTTAAAAAGCATTATATTTTATTAAATTTTAAATAATTTTAACTAGGAATCAAAAAAAGAAAGAAATTTTTTTTATTGGATATGTTAATACATAAGAAACGTGTGGCATGTTTGTAAATACCAAAAAGTTGCTAAATCCCACACCTTTTTCTTGTTGTCGCCCACCATGAATAATTGAACAAATTTTTTAGTCGTGCTCTTTAAAAAGTAAAAGGAAAGCTTCATTTTACTTGATAGCCAGTCACATATAGTTTGAGCCATGTCGGATCGGGTTAAGTACAAGAAATTTTGATTTTATTTCCTATTAAAAGAGTTTTAATATTGAAAGAATTTTTTTGTGATTTAATTATATTATTTTCGTGATTAAATTTTAATGGATTATTAATACGAGCCGAGTATTAATATGAATAAATGTGTTTGCTTGTTTCATCCGGTTCATCTGAGCGCCAGCGAAGCTATCTTGGGCTGCTTTATTTATGTCGGCCCAATCGAACTGAACCATCCATATCATGGTGAGGCGTTAGGGCTAGAAGCCGGTTTCACGTTTGTCTGGTGCGGTGAAGAAGAACATCGAATCGCGCGGCGTTGCTCGCCAGCCTGAAGAGGTAGAAGGACTACTAAGGAGAGAGGGAGAGGGGGAGGGAGGGAGTGATGGCGGGAGACAGAGATGCTGACGAGGAGACCAGGAACATAATGATGCAGAACCTCTTCGGCGATCAGTCCGAGGAGGAGGAGGAAGAAGAAGAGATCGATTCCGAGCACGAGGCGGCAGCAAACCAGTCGGATTACCCATCGGTGCGTGGTTACGATCCTTGAATTGTTTTCGGTTCTTTTCTGCTTTCATCATAACCTCGAATTGTTTGGCTCACCTGCTTGTTTCGGATTTGGAGGAGGAAATCAACCGCAGCAGATAACGCATCGATGGAGCTTAATCCCAGTAATTGAGTTTGGGGTTTCTTTTATAAAATAGAAACGACGTTTAACTTTTTATTTTTTATATTATTTTGGATATTTATTAGAGCAGAAATTTGCGTTTTATGAGATGTTTGGAAAATATTTATTTATTTATTTTGGGTTTTAACTTCAATGTTATGTTTTCTTTGTGAGAAAAAGTCAATGTCCTCTCTCTTTTAAGTGATGACAATTGAATCTCCCATTTACAGTTTCATGCCATAACTTCTCATTTTCTGTTTTTGCCTTTTGCAGGAAGATGTGGAAGCCGATGCTGAAATTGAAGTTGATGTTGACGGTGAACAGGAGGTTGGGGAGCAAGAGGGCGAGGAACTGGAGGCAGAGGCTGATGGTGAATATGAGGGCGAGGCTGATGGTGAAGATGCAGTGGAGGGGCAAGGCGAAGTTGAAGTGGAAAGTGAGCTGGAAGCTCATGATATTGACGTTGAACAAGTTGAGAGTGAGGGTTCCCCAGAAAGAGAAGTTAGTGATGATAGGGCGCGGGGTGAAGGTAAGTATGCTGAAAGTGAAGAAGAGGGATATGGGCAGCGGACAGCAACAAGTAGAAGGCGAGAGGTATATGCCATTGAGTCAGAGGGCTCTGAAGAGAACCACTTTTCCCAGCCTCACAATGAGGATGAAGAAATTGGTAATACAAGGAATATAAGGTAATTTCTTATGCATGTGACTGATGTATATTCATAGATATGTGTTTTTGCTTTTTAAAGTTACTTTTTTTTTAATGAGAATGTATATTTTCGCCCTTCTAAGCTATGCTATAATAGACTTGCCAAATATTTATTGTTATCTCTACAATTTGGTTGCTGACTTTTTGCTCTGAATCATAATCATCCCAAGTCATCCGAAGGTGATTCCATATGGATTGCATGGTTAAATAGCTTATCTTAGTAACTTGTATATGGTATGCAGACGAGTTTTGTTTGCCCCTTCACCTATTCATGTTTCTAGACACTTAATGGGAAAAATGAACTGCAATAACTGTTCATAGTTATATGTTCTCTTGAGGTTTGCTTTTTTCGGGTCAAATACGTTGAGCATCCACTGACATTTTTGGATTTTGCAACAGGTCAACTGATGATCAGAAGGACAATGAAGTAGTTCGTGATGTGTTTGGAGAATCCGATGAAGATGAAGGAGAGGAGTATGGCATTCAAAATGATCTTGAACAAGATTCACATGTGAGTTTTTGGCTTTCAACACCACTATTTTTATCCTTTTTATTTTATGTTCAACTATCGTAACTGCTGTGCGTTAGGTATCTTGCTGTGTGCAACATAGATATGGTCATGAAACATGGTCTTGTATTACGTTTTAATCTTCCATTTGAGTAATTTTTGTTAGGAATTATAGTAGTCATCATTGAGAAGTTGAGCATTGTGTATCGCCATGCTAATCCCAACTACTTGGGTGTTTTCTCTGTCAATCCTCTTTATTTATTTACTTCTATTGAAATCTGAAGAATTGGGAATGTGATTCATGGATTTTTTTTAATTTTTAAATTTTTTTATTTTGTCTGTGTATAGAAGCTCCATTGAGATATGCTGGTTAATTTATAAAGGCTAAATTAATGGCTGCACACTTAACCGTGTGAAAATAACCAAGTGATTTTTAATTTAATCACTAAATTATATTTAATGATTATTACTATTTGCCTTATTTGTATGTGTTAATGGTGCCAGTAATCGAAAAACTTCTCTTTTTGTAGAGGTCTCCAATGGAAGAAGAAGAAATCTATGAGAAGGATCTCAAGCCGGAGGATATGGTGCCTGATGAAGATGCACAATTTGAGTTTGAAGATGAGAATCTTGACCAAAAAACAAAGGAGAAACCAATTGGTCCCCCATTAGAGATCAACATTCCTTTACACCCACCTCCTGGCCGGCCTGATCAGGTGAGCTACTTTTGTCAACAATCCCTTTATTTGGTTAATTTTTATCCTGCTAGTTTTTTACTTCTTTGTTCTAAATACTATGGGGGGAACATGCTCATGCAAAATATTCCTTTAAGCTATTTGCACAAGTTGGCATCTTATTTTATTAATTATGAGATGTAGTTTTTGTATTTTGCATAGTCATGATCATGACTTCTATTCATTCAATCCAACCTTTCGAAAACCTTCAACATATAATGATAAACTCTCCTTAGAGCAATTCTTTTGTTGAACATTTTCCTATAAATCAGTGGCCATTGGTTGTTGTGTTGTCCTACTTAAAGGTCACATATGTCCAATCCAGATGCATCCTCTTTGCTTTACATGTGCAAGATACACACATTAACCATTTTCTAGCCCTAGATGTTAGGGGGAGGGTCATGCATTGCTCTAATTATTGCATTTATGGATTATATACATACATATATATATACATACATATATATATATATATATATATATATATATATATATATATATATATATATATATATATATATATATGATGTTTTATGTTTCTTTTTTTCTTGTCTCGATCATTTTATTAATTTATGCTAACTTTGGCAGATGAACATGATTCGGGTATCTAATATTATGGGTATTGAACAAAAACCATTTGATCCCGCAACATATGTAGAAGAAGATGCATTTGTAACTGACGAATCAGGAATGAAGAAGCGTATACGTTTAGAGGATAATATTGTTCGTTGGAGAACTATTAAAAATCGAGATGGGACAACCAATGTAAGTGAATAGCTTTGACCTAACAAGCTTTCATGAATGACCTGCACTAATATCCATAAACCACTTTTTTTAGGTTCTTTTTTCTCTATGCTTGTTGATCAATCGTTTTGTTTTTGATGTATGATATCATGAGTGAGTTTATTTTGGTTATTTCCTTTCTTTAATGGTAATCAGATTTTTTTATTATGCTTGGATGTCATCTTTTTATCCATTTCATGGTAGAATTGTCTCCTCATGTATAAGGATTTGTTTGTATTTGTTTTTAACCTTAGAGATTCATCTTTGTTAACAATCATGTAAAAATGATAATCAATTACATAGTTTCAACTCTCCCTCGTATGCCAAGTTGTTAAGATCCTTATTCTTTGCAGTTGGCAAAATACTGCAATATGTATTAATTTAATTGAGAAATGATAAAGCAATCTCAGATATGATTTTCTTCAATATGGGTTGTGATGTTCTTGGTTAATGTTCTATGGGATAATTTTTATTCAAAGTTTAAGGATAAATAATTTTCTTGTAAATTAGGTGCGGTGAGGAATTTTCCTTCCTTCAAATGTGGGGTGCACGCTTGTTTACTCTGAGAATAGAAAAACATGCTAATCAATAATTCTAGAATGTGATTAGGATATAATCACATTTTGATTGCTCTGTATGAGGAGCTAGAGAGAGAGAGAGAGAAGTCATGGCACAAAGAGAAGATACAGGGTTTTTTGTTTTTCGGTCGAGTCACCTACATTCGTAATGATTTAGTTGAAAGTTTATCTCACTATTTGAGAGCAAAGGACTGCAAGTTTGAGAATTACACATCAAGTTACTTGAGAGAGAAAAAAGAGTGGAGAGAGAAAAGCAATAGAATGATTGAGAGAGAAGTCTGATAAATTATTACCCACAGTCTGAATAATAACTTTCAAATTAATGATAATAGTGGAAAGTAAAGGAGAGCAAGAAAATGAGAGGTTTGGATATGTCGAGAGAGTGCTATAGTGGATCCTTTAACTTCACTGAATGAGCTGGTGAACTTCATTGAGGTTGTAAGGGACTTACAAAATCTAAAGATAAAAAAACCTTTAGTATGGTTGTCAGGGACTTGCAATGTCTAAAGATCAAAGGCTTAGATTCAAATGATTTTTAAATGAATTGTCACTTGATATTTATAGCGGTGATCATTTTTTAGTAGGTTAAGGAATATACTAAAGGTTGATATTCCATGCTGAAAATATTGATTGAGTTAATTGAAGCATTGCAAACCATCAGAGAGCTGAACATTTATGCCATGTGCAAGAAATACAACACAATAATTATACAAGTCAGTATATTCCATCTCCCATGATAATAGTACAAAAAGCCTGTGATAAATGGATTGAGGTTGGGGCAAGTGATTAGAGTCCGTCTAGAGGTTGTGGTATCGATTAGGATATCAGAGAAATTGATAACTTGTCGAGAGGAATCTCCTCCCCTAGGGGAATCATTTTTGAGAGCCTTCTTAAGAGACATATCTTGAGCGCTAGGACAAGAAACCTTCTTAGAGGTTTTTGCACTTTTTGAGGACGTAAATGTGGACGGTTAAGACTGCTTCTAAGGTTTATAGAGATTTTCGAGGCTGTACTAGATGGTCCGTGATTGATCTTCACTTGGCAGATCTTTATTAGAATATATTATTCAAAGCAAATAAAATAATTTATATTCAATAGTTTTGTGGGCTAGGATGTTTCATGGATTGTGATGTATGCATCTGTTTTCTGTGCTGTTATATTCTCCAATTTTATTGATCTGCCTTGATTTCATAAAACAAGGAATTGATATATCTGCATCTAGTCTCACTATGTGGGGAGTCAAGCTTGTGATTTGAAGTGATATTACATGTGATCGCAAGCTTGTGCTTGAAAAATTGAGCCAATGCTAAAGAGTTCTAAACTACATTTTCCTTGTTCTTTAGGCAAATTTATCAGTTGGAATACTCTCACTGTTATTCACAAATATATGTTCTAGCATTAAACTCATTGTTATATTCAAGACTATGGCATGCTTTCGTTCAACTGGCCAGTCCTGCTTAAGACGCAGGAACTTGAGTTTTGGCTAAGAACGGAGCTTTTAAGAGTACTTTTTTTATCCAATGGGATTTGCCATCATGTCATCATTTCAAGTCAGTCTACCCCACAAGGCACAGGGCATTTTATTTCAGTGTCAAACTATTCATGTTCTTTTCTTCTTGAAAATGCAGTAACGTTTGTAAATAAATTTGGGCAATTTGAGTTGAAAACTATATTGGCAAACCATAGTGATCTTTATGGGATGCAAGAAGCACCTGGTCTTAACATGTTATGGTTTGGAGTATTTCAGTGAGTTTGATCTACTATTCTTACCACAACGCTTTATGTTAAGTCGCACAATTGATGTCGTTCCCTTTCTATTGTGAAGAAATAGAATAACCCTGAAAGAATTTTTTAGTTAGCCAGAATATTTAATAGAATTAACTTGAGTAAAACAACCAAAAGTCATTTAATCATCTGATGACACCTATTATCTTCTTGCTTTATCTAAGTACATGCAGGCTTTATTTGTGTTTCTTCAAGCATCGTTTTCAAAGTACACCAGTTTGCATTTTTTTTTAGTCTTCCTTGGATATGATTTTACTTGTGGCAAAGGTCAAACTACTACATGGATGAGTACATCCTGCCAGCATCTATGGACGAAATACAATCAACCTGTTCTTAAAATCAGATGATCTGCTTTGGTTGCTATTAAATTTATTAATGGAGACATGCATCTTTGCTGTAGGTGGATATTAAATTTCTTTTTTTAACAGAATGCTGGAGTTACTCAAATGTAGTACCTATCCAATAAATCACATAAGGTCCAGTCACGCTAATTCAAAGCACAGTTAATTGTGATCTTAAAAATTCTTATAGTTTCATTGTTCTTACTTAAATGCTAGTTTAATTTTATTGGTAATGTACTCGATTGTGTTTTTTGCTTTCGTTAAATGTTCAGTATATGTTTCCACTCTGTGTTGCAGTATGAAAGCAATGCACGTTTCGTTCAATGGAGTGATGGGAGTTTACAGCTGCTGATTGGGAATGAGGTTCTTGACATATCTGTCCAGGAAGCAGACCATGATCAATCCCATCTTTTTCTTAGACATGCAAAGGTTGTTATTTTTTACTGCTAAAACAGATGAAGGAATGTTTGAAGCAGGGCTCTCTTCAAAATCACATTGAAATTTTAATACATTTTTTTTAAGCTTCTATAACTAAACCAAGCTATCCTTTAGGATTAATCCGTGTATTCCTACAAAATCAGGGAATTTTACAATCTCAAGGGAGACTGTTGCGGAAAATGAGGTTTATGCCATCTTCCTTATCTTCAAAGTCACATCGTCTATTGACTGCCATAGTAGATTCACGGCATAAAAAGGTCTACAAGGTTAAAAATTGTGTTACGGACATTGATCCAGAAAGAGAAAAGGAAGAAAAAAGGAAGGTGGGTTTTCTTATCCTGGATCCCTTGTAAGTAATAATTTTGACTGCTTAAGCATGCCAGCTTTTTTGAATGCCCTAAAAGCATGTCCTAAAACTTGGGTGCAATGATACCTTTTTTTTTTCTGCTATTTGTTGCATTGGACACTGACTTCTAACGATTATGATGTTTGACTTGCATGTAACAATGCGGCACTATTGGCTCCTTGCTTTAAATGTAATTTTTTTGTGCCATTACTTTTTAGTTATTTTATTTCGTACAACTAGTTCAATTTAAAGCTATTTTTATTTGTTGCTTCTGATTAGATACTGAACAAGCGAGTGCAGTTGATGTGAATTCTAGTTTTCTAGTCATATCTGGTTCTTTGTGTAAGTTGATTTGATTAAGGCATAAGCTAGATGAAAATTTTTGCACTGGATTGTTTGGCTGATTGTAATTTAAGTTACTTGATTCTGGCATGCATGCCATTTATTATAGAGTGCATGAAAATCCAAAAAAGATTAATGTATCACCCAATTGATAGCTTGTTTTTAATAAGAGTATAGTAATTTGTAATCACTTGACAAAAGTAACTCTACTGATTTTTCTATTTTGATCTAATTTGATGGTTGTTGACCTCACTTTTGATTGAGGCATAGTCTCTCCTTTTTAATAGCCTAAAGTCTAGCCGTAGGACTTTCCTGTTGACTATTCCTAGAAAACTAGCAAATGAGCCCTCCCCGTTAGAAATTCCGAGCTTTTTTTCGCTCGACTTGAAGTTCCACATAGTAGTTTTGACCTCTAGCACTTAGTAGGTGGGGCTACTGTGAGGAAGCTCAAGAAGCATCCTTATAGGATCATTGGCCCTAGAATTGACTGTACACGTTGATCTGGCACAGTCACGCTTTTCGCCGTCCTATTTGATTGAACTCGAGCCGAGTTTTTAACGTAATTTGGGTCGCGACGCGTCTTTGTTCCGATCTTTCAAAAGGTTGTCTAAACGACTCCGGATGACAAAACGAACTGTGTCAACGCTTTCGGAACGTCGATTTTGCCTAGGGGAGACGTTCGTTTCACTACGACGACATGTCTGGGGGAAAATACACATTTAAGTGTTAATTATAATAATAAATAATACTTTATTATTATTATTATTATTATAATTACTAACATATTAATCCCTAACCTAATTTTATTTCTCTCCTCCTCCCCCCTTCTGTGCCTCGATCCCGTGGGCCTTAGAGTTGGCTCGTTCGGTTGCCTGGCCTGCTCCATCTTCATGCCGTTGGAGAGACTCGTTCCCGCGCGCGTCTCTGGCACGCGAGACAAGCCTCGAAGGCGCCTATCCCTCGTATCCTATTTTCTGCATTCTATGTTTGATCTTCTCTGCGACAGATCATATCCTCTGCGAGGATCTCATCGTCTCTCGATCCCTCATGCCACATATAATCTCTTAATCATTCCTTCTCTTTTCTCTGGTCTATATTAGTGTCTGTTTTGAGCATTTCAGTGGGCCGAAAATCTCTCGTAGGGAGGGAAAATTCTGCTATTTTTATTTCTCACTTGTTTCTTTAGCTTTTTTGTGCTTGGGTTGGCTTCCTCTTACTGTTAGAGGAAGGATTGAAATTGAGGAGTGCTTTTAAAATTTCTGTGTTGTTTTTTGCTGCAAAGAGGTACCTTCTTCCCCCCTCCTATGCCTTGCTTCTTTTTGGTTTTCCCTCTGCCGAGCCTTTGAGCTTGGTGCTGTGGATGGTATAGCATGCTAGCGTGATATTGCACCTATATTTTTGAAATATTTATTACTCAAGCATCTAGAAATGGAAATGTGAGCACGTTCTAGGAGTTAGACTTCATTACTTGCTTAAAATGGTGAAACTATGACATGTTTTTATTTACAGTGGCATGCTTCTATTGAAAGCAATTAGGAGGGTTGAAAGATGACTTTGAGACAATGTTAGCTCCTCTTGCAAGCATGTTAGGATATGTATCATGAAGCTTTTCATTTATTCTTATCTAGCATGGAATATTAGAAAGTTTATTTGGTCTTTCACGCATGTGGAATGCTCGGTTTTGACATCTTATCATTCTTTTTGGCTTAAAAAAATGCATGTTATGAAGAAATTTACCTTTATTTGGAAAAGTTCTATAGCTGTTCTTATTTGAAACAAGTGGTGGCCCTATGTTTTTGATGTTTCGAGGGCATGAGGATGTTCTAACCTTTGTTGTGGCTTGGTTTTGAGCCTTAGCTGCGGTTCAGTTTGGTTCTTGTTGGTACTCGGTTTGCACTATTGAAGCATGAGATATTGATTTCATCGAGGCCTTTGGCTTTGGTTTTAGTTGAGGTTTTGTCCTAATGATTTGTGTTCCATTTATTAGCTTCGGAAGCTTGTCCTTTTGCTCTGGTTGGGGGCTCGGTTTGTTGGTTTAGCTCTTACCCGAGAGCCCATGTTTGTGCTTTATACTTGTCCCTTCCCGAGAGGTGGCTTGGGGGCTTGATTTGGTTTGCTCTAGGCCCTCACCCGAGAACTTGTCTTTGTGTGTTGTGTTGTCCTTATTCGAGAGCTGTCGGATGGTTTCCTACTCCTACCCGTGAGATATATTGAGGGTTGTTTAATTTGATTTGGTCCTTCTTGTTGGGCTTGAATTACTTGGATGATTGTTGGTTGATCAAATTTGACATCCCAAAGTTATGGTTATATTTTGTACTCTCTTATGTATATCAAAGATCCTCATGGAATTGATTCGGGTTGCCTTGGCCGCGAGCCTTTCTTGTGCTTTGAGTTGCCTTGGCCGGGAGCCTTTCTTGTGCCTTGGTCGCGAGCCTTTCTTGTGCCTTGGGTTGCCTTAGGCGTGAGCCTTTTTTGGCCCTGTTTCTTGCCTTAGACGTGTGCTCCTTGTTCTGTTGGTGGCCTTGGCCGAGAGCCTTGATGGCTGCTTCCTCTTTTCTATTGACCTCGGCCGTGAGCATTTATGTGGCTTTATTGGAAGGTTATATGTTTATTCGGTATGTGAAGCTATTGATTAATTTGGGAGTTGGAAAATCTTAATTTTGGCACAAGTTTGGAGGTATCGATGGTAGTCTTCCCCGGGTCACTTTCCTTTTGTTCAATTCATGGAATTTGGAGGATTTTCAAGTCCTATTTGGGAGAGCATTTGGTTAAATTAAATTGAGCCCATGGAAGATATTTTTGGAGGTTAGACACCGATATCGGGTAGGTCATTTGTGGGTGATTGTCGTGTCGGTTCGGGTCTGTTTTGACTCGTTCAAAATAGGATTTGGAAAGGACACCCTCCTTAGGTTGATCCAATTCTAATAAAAGTGAGAAAATGATATCCTTTCGGATTGATTCAAGGAACTTGGGCCCTACCTCTTTAGGACTTTTCGTTACGAGTTTTCATGACTGATTCATCCTCCGTCTTTTCAGTGTTTTAGGTAGATCAGTGTCTCCTCTCTCTCACCTCATTTTTGTTCTTTTTTTTCTTGCTTGGTTCGGTTTTCGATGTTTATGTTCGATGCATAAGCGTCCACGTATAACATTTTGCTATAAGTGAAACCATCAAGCAAGGTAGCAAGTAGTTAGGTTTTGTTTTGGGGCTTAGGGCGGTGATGACAAATGCACACCGGTGATAGAGCGAAATGATATTTCATCCTAAGACATCAGGACCCCCTCCAGGGACCTGGTGAACCGTAAGATGTAATATCATTCACCCACATAAGACTAGCGGTAGTTGACCCGTATCTTCTTAGGTTGGTGGCGGTTCTACGCCCGACAGTGTGATCGACTTGTAGACAATTACAGTTTCTCAAAACTAATAAAAACAAATTTGATAAGAACGGATACACCTTTTTCAAACATATATATATATATATATATTTATTTATTTTTATTTTTTTTGCTACAAACAAAATTGATACAACCCACTTTTGTATGCTTGAAACATATATGCATGCTAAAAATATAAATTTTAAATGCATTTAAAAAAAAATGGTTGTCCACCTGTTAATTACCTGTTTGGGTCAGGGAGTACCCCTCAAAGTTAGGTTCAATAAGACACCCTTCTAGTCGAGTGGCGGACTTTATACATCCGGGTGACCGAGTAGCCTTCGACGACCCTCAAATGCAAATATATATCTTAGTCTAGCCCTACCCGAGTGCTTGCAGTCCTCTTTTTTCAGACATTTTCATATATTTTATTAAAATTTTTGGACAACGCACTCGTGGTCTTTTCTCCGGGAGTTTTCCGAGGTTTTGAGGATTTTATTTGAATTGTTACTCGTCAATTTTCTCGAGCTTTCGTCATGGATTATTCGTTGATTTTTCTCTAATTTTCCATCGTGGGTCATTTACCATTCTTTCTCGAGTTTTCCGGGTGACGTTTATTTTCTTCTTTTGCTTTCGTTTATATGATGCATTTCCGTATGTTCTATTTGTACCTGTTACATCAACTACACCTAAGGAACAACAGATCTCCCATGTATACAAGTTTGCTTTGTGTTTACAGCATATTACTTTCTTGCAGTTGCTTTCCTACTGTGCCTTTTACCTTTTATTTACACCGCATGTTGTACAATTCTTTTTTCACTGCATAATCTACGGTTGTCTTGTGCTACACATTCTACTGTTATTCCATACACTATGCAACTTCAACATGCCTCTCATAAAATGTTTAAAGGACTACAACCATATGACCGTCTGATTTGACATGATAACCTTATACCCTAGAAAACTTAAACTCGTCACGACAAGGAGCTCAGAGCTAGCATTGTGGGTAGCACGACCATCTTTAACAGCAGAACATGTCTATATCAGTTAAATCATTCATTCCTTAGAAGTTAAAACAACAATTCACATGATTTCGATGTTGTTTGTTTATGCAACATAAATCCTCAACTTATCTTTAGGCATTTGTACGGCTCTATTGTACATTCTAAACCCTAACTCGTCTTAGGATTCCATGACGGACCTAAATCCTCATATCTTCCAGGTTATTTGTGTGATCGTTTCACACGAATGTAAGCCCTAAGTAAATAAAGTTGGCATGATAAAACACTTGAATATTACTTCATGGAAACTGAAGTCAAACTATAGGGTAGACTGAGAAGTCACCGAGGTTCTCCTTCGGATTTGTGGCAACCCTAGTTCTTCTTTCTTTATATTCTATAATAAATGTTTCGAGTTTGAACCATTCCCTTTTGCACACCTCTTTGTCCGATTTTCCTATCATTTTGATCTCTTTGAAGATGATATTTCCTGATTTTTATCGAGAGTTTTCTTATGTGACTTCAGTCATTTAAGATGTAATTAACTATAGGGGCTTGCCCTTATAAGAAGCTTTTTCAAACCCAACTTAATATAAACCCTATTTAATTATTCATATTAAATAGGGGAACTTGTCGGCAAATAAAACGGTTTCGAAGACCAAACGAACGTCATATATGTCGGCATATATCTCAAGTCTTACGTTTATTCTTCGGGACAGATAAAAGGTTTGAGGTACAACGTTCTTTCATTTAAACTATGAAAAATATGAGGTCTATTTAATTTCATATTTTTCTAAATTTAAAACTATATGTAAATTTAAACGTCATTTCGAAGCGGGTGACGGGACTTCGATTCTGGTGATCGACAACTTCCTACGTGCAACTCCCACAACCAAAATAGTGCCGACAATGGTATAAGGGAACACATGGTTTGGTATGGTATCAAATTAATAATTTACAGCGTATCCAAATTGATCTTAGGTTAGACTGAAGTGAATTATTCAACTATTTCTTGTATCCATTTGGTTTTCAATTTAAGAGCATGCCATATATAATACTACAACAACAAGCCTATATCCCACTAAGTGGGATCAGCTGCGTGAATCCTTTTCTCCATTGCGTCCTATTGAGTATCATATTTCATTTAGTTTTAATACATTAAGATCATTTTTTATACCATATGCTTGAGTTTTTATAGGTCTACCTCTGTCTTTCTTCACATTAGTCGAATCTAAAATAACTACTCTCTTAACTGGATCATCAGATGACCGACGTTTAATGTGACCAAAACATCTATGATGACTCTCTCTAATCTTGTTCGCCACTGGAGCTACACCAACTCTATCACAAATATATTCATTTCACTTTTTGTTTGTATCAAGCCACACATCCACTTAACATTCTCTTCGTAGCAATACTTAACTTTGTTTTATGCTTCCCTTTTAAAGACCAACATTATGCGCCATAGAGCATTGCAAGTCTCACCACAATCTTATAAAATTTCCTTTCAGTCTAAGTGGTACTTTTCTATTACATAATAGGTCTGATGCATTCCTCTACTTCCACCAACCGACTTGAATTCTACTAATAACATCACATCTATTTCACCATCACTTTGAGCAACAAACCCGAGATATCTTAAACGTTCAAACCTTTTATTGGTTTAATCACTCATGGTTACAACTATGCCGCTAGAGCTACTACTATTAAAATTACATTCAATGTGTTTAGTTTTAGTTCTACTCAAATGGAGGCTTTGAGACTCGAATGTGGACCTCCATAATTCAAGTTTTTCTTGTACTCTTTCTCTAGTCTTATCCACAAGGCGAATATCATCAACGAAAAGCATACAACAAGGTACATCCTCCTGTAAAGGTCCAATAAGAGTATCCATAACTTAACCAAAAAGATAATAGCTTAAAGCCGATCCCTGATGTAATTCAACTGATATAAAAATACTTGGACAGTTCTTCTTCTGTTTGAACATAAGTAACATCTTTAGTATACATATTTTTAATGTTAAGTCATATGAATATATTTCTTCTCTAGAACTCTTGAAAGGGCTTCTCTTGGAACCTTATCGCAAGTTTTTTCTAAAAGTATAAAAATCATTTGTAGATCTTCCTTATTTTCTCTGCAGTTCTCTATCGAACATCTCAATAAATGTATAGCTTCAATAGTAGAGTTGTCCGACATAAATCCAAGTTGATTATGAGAAATCTTTGTATCACGTCTTAACTTATCTTCTATTACCCTCTCACATAATTTTCAAGTATGACACATCAATTTGATTCCTCTATAATTTGCACACTATTGTGCATCCCTTTTATTCTTAAAAATGGCGACCAAAATACTTTTCCTCCACTCCTTAGACCTCTTTTTAATTTTTAAAATAATATTAAAGAATTTAATAAGTCAATAAACTCTCAAATCTCCTAAATATTTCTACACTTCAATTNAGAAATCTTTGTATCACGTCTTAACTTATCTTCTATTACCCTCTCACATAATTTTCAAGTATGACACATCAATTTGATTCCTCTATAATTTGCACACTATTGTGCATCCCTTTTATTCTTAAAAATGGGGACCAAAATACTTTTCCTCTACTCCTGTGGCCTCTTTTTAATTTTTAAAATAATATTAAAGAATTTAGTAAGTCAATAAACTCTCAAATCTCCTAAATATTTCTACACTTCAATTTGTATATCATCAGGTTCTACTAATTTTATGCCTTTAATTTTTTTTAAAGCTTCATTTACTTTTTTTTACTAATGCGTTGGTAAAAATAAAATATATTATTATTATTAACGATATTAAAATTACTAAGGTGTATCGTATTTTCAGAAACTTCATTAAAAAATTTATCAAAATAGCTCACTAATCTACGTTAAATATTTTCTTCTAAGAAAAGCTCTTTTTTATTTTCATCTTTAGCAATTTTACTTTTCTTATCCAATCATCTTTAATTTAAGAATTTATATCTTTATTTTGTTCTGATTTTTTTTTTGTTATTAGATCAAGTTTTATTTTATTTAGAAAATATTATTATTTGGGGGCATTTATATACATACTGCTTAATTCTTATATATTGACATAACTAATGCTCAAACTTTCATATTTATATGTGTTAGAATTCAAAATAATACATAATATTATTATTGATATGAAAATGAGTTATAAATAACCCTTGCATGAATCCTAGAATAGGAAAAACATGAAAAAGCAGATAGCAGGAAAGGAAAGGTATTACACCTAATATCTCTAATTAATCATTGCATGATAGCTATTTGAGATAAAGGAAACAACATATAATAGTAAAGACTAAAATATAAAAGAAAATAAATTCAATCGAAGGAATAAATCTAGAATACGAAAATAAAAAAAGTTATATCACAAAATAAAACTGATCATCATAATTTCTAACAAGAATAAATTATTTTCTAATATAACTTTTAACACTCCCTCTCAAGTTGAAATATGGTTGAAAATAATATTCAATTTGGATTTGAAAATATCAATGAGCGAGAATATCTTGTAAGGTAGAACTTGAACTCTTCATCCCATATTGCTGTTGTCTTTGACCGCAGTTTCCACAGTGTCTGTAGGTAGACAGAAGACTCATACAAGTAATGTTGTAGGGAAGTTTGCAGGGAAGTAAACAACCTGCAGGATAAATTGATTTCCAGTTGACTGCGGTTCTTGTTGGTTGCAGTTTCTGCGGTGTCTGTAGGTGGGTGGAAGACTCACACAAGTGATTCTGCAGGAAAGTTTGCAGAGAAGTAAACAACATGCAAGAAAAGCAACGTAGGACCTGCAGAGAAAAAATAGAAAAAAAGCTCCGGAGGAGGGCTTGCTGCAGGAAAAACTCTGGAGGATTGTCTGTTATAGGAAATATTTTGGAGGATGGGCCTGGTGCAGAAAAAACTTCGGAGGACCTACTGTGGGATTAAATTTAAACTATTGAGGAGTGATGAAAGCTTATGACCTCCAACAATCATCGATTGTCACCACTAGCGGTTATTGTAGCTCAACTACTATTACACAACTATTGTTGACATATTTTTATTTTCTAATTGTTTTCACTTACCATTATAATTGATATTATTGTTCGACAATTCTTATTGTAACAATAGAAGGACAAATAAGTGTTCACACTTCTATAATCTTATCTTCTCAAGTTGTGGAGAATGAGGACTGCAACTTCAATTTTATGGTGGACTATTTTAAGTGGCCCATATCTCGAAGTTTTTTTCTTCCTTTTTAGGTTTTTCACATAAAAAAGCTGTTCTCTCATCACTTCTATCTGTATATGTGCTGGATATTCCCGTTGAGCTAAGACTAACTTTCCTTTTTTTTTGCTGTTAAACTTTCCTAGCACGTAACAATAATAATCAAAACTTTCATCATGTTTGCATTTTTTTCTTCAAAAATATTTTTACATCACAATCATTGAGCCAACAGCCTTTCTGTTATTTTCTTCTCCCCTCATTTTAGAGGTGCAAATGATGAGATTTACATGCTATCATCACATTCTCCTATAGCATGTTTCTTGCATCCTACTGACTTATTTGGAAATTGTATTTATTTAAGGGACGTTTGGTTTGATGTTAAATGTGTATAAAATATTTGAAATACTTGAGTTTCAAAAATATTGTGTTCGGTTTCAAGATTACAAAATTGAGGAGTATTGCAGAGTAAGGTCTTATGAAATTCTAAAATCACTCGGCGCTTCATTTATGGTGTTATTCAAACTCGGCTGGTTTGTTGGTGCCCCAGCCGGACTCCTTATTTAGTAACTATTGAATTCGACAGTGCCCTTAAAATTTTTGCATGGAAACTTTGTGGAGACCAAGTCCTGAGAATCTTTGGATATACATATTGTTAATGCCCGTTGTGAGCGTTGAGAGTGTAGTGAACTAGTGATATTATGTTTAATGGGATAAGTATGAACAAAGTATGGCCATAGTCAATTTTTTATTTGTAAATTTGGATGCTGAATAAATATGTTGCATTGTTCTCACAAAAGTTATTTGGCTAATCATCTCGATATGGTCATACTAAGTATACTATTTCTCATAATTATTCATTATCATGGCATTTGTTTTCTCATTATTAAAAGTTAAGCAGATGAACTTGGTGTTGATATTTGCATGAGAAATACCGGTTTTTTTTGATACTCCTCCCCCCATGTAATATAAGCTACTATGTTGTTACTGACTGGGAACAGTTGCTTAGTATCGATGGGCCATTCTGTAATCTTGTTTTGTTTATTGTTTCCAACGTTCAATTGTTCTGCAATACAGAAAAGGTGGAGATTCCTAGATTTTGTGACTGAAATGTCCAACGTGAATATTTGCGTTGATTTATTATGGTATGGGTATCCAGAAAAAGTACAAAATCATGATTTACATATATCGATGTTAATTTTTAGCACTGCTTATCCTGCATAGTTTGTTTTCTTTCCTTTTTTCCAGGAAAAAAAAAAACTTTTTCCTTCTATAATTTCTTCATTATTCTTTGCCTCTTCTGATACAATGAAAAATACATGCAGATTGAAGGCCAAACTATAAGAGCCAATGAACAACTTAATCGTAAAAGGGAAAAAGTGAACCGCAAATATTCACAACCTGTAAATAGAGGGCGGCAACTTTCTCCTGGTTTTCTGGAAGATGCACTTGATGAGGTTCGAATTGTTTTACGTATGAACTTAACGTATTAACTAGCAATCTCAGTGCTATGGTCTTACTGAATTTAATGTAAATGCTATGATCTTGATGAATTTGAAAAGATTTATCTTGTTTCAGTCTCATTTAATGGAAGTCCGAAAAAAAATTTTTAATGTCTTTTTTTAATATTTTTGGATATACTCTTAATCTTGAATATGCAATTGAGTAAGAACTTTCTCCAGGGTTCTTGAAAATTTTGTCATAAATTTTTGCTATGTTTCAGATCAAGAATATAAAACATTGGTTTAGAATTTACGAAATTTATAAGCAATTATGTTTTCAAGTAAAATGTTTGAGATGTCCTTTCCAATTTATAACTCGATAACTGGCTATAGCTAATGCAATAATCTTGATGTAATTGGAAAATATTGATCATATATGTTTCTCACGAGAATTTTACGGGACAAGCTATATCTGTATTGAATGAATGTACAAGCAAGGTGTTAAGCATGCCCATTTGATTAACCTTAGCTTTCAACATGACAGAACATATTTAATTTGATCTGGAAGCTGAATCTGAGCACTCAATATGTACTTTAGGAAGTTGAATTTGAAGATAACTACAATTCATTATGGTTTTTCAGCAGTTTTTTTAATATTAATTTGGATAAGAAGGATGATAATTTTTGTCTCGATGCTTAGCCATTTATTCTCTTGATGGCAAACTTACAAATAGTACCTAATAGGATTTCTTTTCTAAGTTGTTTATTAAAATTATTGAGTTAGGGGCCACTTTATGTTTTTTGTTTTTTATTTGTCTTTTTTTTTGTTTTAACATAAAATAAAATGCGTTTGATATTCTTATGATTTTTATGTTTTTAAAATGAAAAAAATAAAAAACATGTTTGGAAAAACAAAAAATCCACTTCACATTTTTTTGGTCATAACTCTCTCGACAAAATGTTAAAACTCAATTTTGTCATTATGGTTTTTCGACAGTTTTTGAATATTAATTTGGATAAGAAGGATGATAATTTTTGTCTCGATGCTTAGGCAATTCCATTTATTCTCTTGATGGCAAACTTACAAATAGTACCTAATAGGATTTCTTTTCTAAGTTCTTTATTGAAATTCTTGAGTTAGGGGCCACTTTATGTTTTATGTTTTTTATTTGTCTTTTTTGTGTTTTAACATAAAACAAAATGTGTTTGGTATTCTTACGATTTTTATGTTTTAAAAAAATAAAAATAAAAAACATGTTTGGAAAAACAAAAAATCCACTTCACATTTTTTTGGTCATAACTCGCTCGACAAAATGTTAAAACTCATTTTTTGTAATTGGAGCAAAATCAAACAAAAATTGGAATAGGATTCAACTTAAATCTCATCCATAGGCTCAATTTCTTTTTTTTATTATAAATTTTTGTCTTTTCTTTCATTTATTTTTT
>NEWO01000035.1:604428-653183 GCA_003013225.1 Phalaenopsis aphrodite | reverse complement strand
TTATCTTCAATATCCCCTTCCACATCCTCCCCATGTAACTCTCAGTTGCAGTATCTCGTTGTAGCCGCCCGCAACAGCATTCCGATTGTTGTTTTCTGCAGCTTTTGTTGCCGCCTTCACTTTCCCCTCCCTCCTCTTTGCTGTCATCGTTGTTCTAGCCCTCCACCATCCACCTTCACTGCCGCCACTGCTCCCTCAACTCGTTGTTTCGATCGTTGTCCAGCCATCTGTATCACTACTGCCATCCAGAAAAAAAAAATGTTAGTTGTGGACTTTGATTGTAGCACTCATGAGCAGCAAACCCGACGCCAAGCCATCAGGCTATGGGCACTCAAGCGCCCATTGAGTGTTTACAGACCGAGAAGGTGGAAGTCATGCGCCCAAAGCGGGCGCTTAGGCTCCCACTTCTCGTGCCAGGGCGTCTGCTTTCAGAGAACTAAGCACCCAGGCGCTCGGAGCAGTTTTCACGAGAATTGCTATTTATGTCTCGATTCAGATAGCGTATGTGCAGACTTGGAGCATAACTCTTCCTGTTTATTCGTCAACAAAATCCTGGTGAAGTTGAGAAGTGTTGGTGAGAAGGATTATGGTATTTTTCACGTGTGTTTTTGCTTCAGATCAATAGAAGTGTGAAGTAGTGCACTATAAGCATTTTCGTGTGAGTGTGGAGAAAAACTTATGTGAATTCTTTGTAAAGTTCTCTGAAATTCATAGTGAAATTTGTGGCTCCGTGTTTTTTTTTTTCCGTTCTCGGGTTTTCCACATAAAATTCCTATGTTATTTTCTGGTTGTTTTTTTATTGTGCTTCTGGTTTAAATTTTTTATTCCGGTTTTCTCGAATTCGGTGATCCTATTCCGTTGTGAAATTGAGAATTGTTTGAAGGATTCTCAACAAAACCAATATCAGAGCGGGGTTTGATTCGAGTGGGAGCAATGACCGAATAAGAAAGTTCAAAGTGGAAAAGTTTAATGGGACGAACTTCACTTTTTGGAAGATGCAGATGGAGGATTTTGTTATATCAGAAAAAATTGTACTCGCTACTACAAGGAATTACAAAGAAGTCCGAGTCTATGCCTATGGAGGAAAGGGAAGCGTTGGATTGAACGACATTGAGCTTGATCGCTTAACACTTTTTGTATCTATTGCGTTCAACATTATTAATGAGAAAACTACAGTGGATCTCATGGTGGCGGTGGCCAAGTACGAAAAATCTTTTTCTTCCAATAAGTTTTTTCTGATGAAGAAATTATTCAACATAAAGATGGTGGAAAAGATAGTTCAGTGGCAGAACATCTCAATAATTTCAACATTGTGACAGTTCAATTGTGTTCTATGGGGATCAAGTTTGATGATGAGGTCAGAACACTAGTAATACTATCTTCTTTATCGGAAACCTGGTATGATTTGATGATGATAGCGGTAAGTAATTCTTTAGGGACTTCGAAGTTGAACTTCGATGATATCATGAGTCTGATGCTGAATGAAGAATTTCACAAAAAAATAAAGAATGGTGAATCTTCAGGTTCTGCATTGAATGCTGCTAACAAAAGAAAGAATCTGGGTAGGAATACAGGCAAAGGCAGATCCGAGTCTAAGAAAGGAAAGTCAATGTTAAGTAGAGGAGAGTGCTGGAATTGCGGTAAGAAGGGGCATTTCAAGAATTACTGCAAAGCTCCAAGAAAAGTTGGTGGTGGAGGACAAAATACTAGTTTCTCTACTAATGTCTCCATAAGTGAAATTCAAATTGATTCCTTGTTATTATCCATAGTCAGCACTGAATCCTAGATAGTGGATTGAGGTGCATTTTTTCATGCTTGCCACAATAAAGAGGTATTCAAAAACTATACTTAGAGTAATCTTGGGAAGGTTTATTTCGGAGATAACCAGACCTGTAGTATAATATGAAAGGGTCATGTTGATACTAAGTTATCAAATAAAACAGTCTGAAAGCTTACTGAAGTCATACATATCTTAGTTTGAAGAGAAATTTCATCTCTATGAGTCAGCTGACAATGTCAGAACTCATGACAACTTTCATAGGTGACTTGTGGAAGGTAACCCGAGGGCATTAGTGATGACTCGGAACAACATTGAAGACACTCTTTATTTGATCAATGAAAGGACTGATTTTATTGATGTGGCTGGAACTAAGGTACATGCAGATCCGTGACACCATAGGGTTGGTCATATGAGTGAGAAATGTATAAAGTCTCTACTTTCAATGAATAAGCTTTAAGGTTTGAAATTAGTTGATCTGGATTTCTGTGAAACTGTATTTATAACAAGCAGAAGAAAATTACTTTTTCTAAGAGCGGGTCAGTGATGAAGTCAAAGAAATTAGAGTTGGTGCATATATATGTATTCAATTCTGTTCATTGGAGGTTCTCGCTATTTTGTCACATTCATTGATGGTCACACGAGAAATGTATGTGTTTATTTGTTAAAACAAAATATGATGTTTTTGAATTCTTTAAGAAATGAAAGGTTGTGATAGAAAATAACACAAACTTAAAATTGAAATGTCTCAGATCAAATAATAAAGGTGAGTGCTGTGATCAGAAGTTTAGGAATTTTTGTGCTGTAGAGGGGATCAGGCATGAGTTCACTGTCTCAAAGACACCTCAACTGAATGGTATGGATGAACACATAAACAAAATAATCATGGAGCGTGCTAGGAGCATGAGATTGCATGTTGTCTTGCCGAAACAGTTTTGGACTGAAGCAGTTAGCACTGCAGTTTATTAAATTAATGGTAGTCCATCAATACCTTTGGAGGAAGGCTTACCTGAAGAAGCTTGGAGTGATAAAAAAATTCTCTCATTTAAGAATATTTGAGTGTTCTGCATATATGCATGCTGATGTAGGGTCCAGGAGCAAGCTTCACTTGAAATTTGTCAATTGCATCTTCATTGGATATGACTCAAATGAGTTTGGGTACAAGTTCTGAGATTATCATAATCAGAAATTCATTAGGAGTAGGGACGCCATTTTCAACGAGATGGAGATGTATAACAACATGGCTAGAACTCAGACAGTCCTTCAGCTACTTCTGAAGAATCTAGATATGTGGAGATAGGTTATATCGGTGATCAAGAGGATGGTGAAAGAAGTGTTCAACCATAAGGAGCACTGGAAGTTCCTCAGACACCTCCTACAGAAGCCAGGAGATCCAACTGAGTGAAACAACCCATACAAATATATTCTCCTTCTTTACAGTATTTGTTAATAACTGATAGTGGTGAATCAAAGTGCTTTAAGGAGACCACTCAAGTTGAAGATTCAAGGGAGTGAGAACTCGCCATGGATGAAGAAATGCAATCTTTGGAGTCAAACCAGACTTTGGATTTGACGATACTACCAGATGACAAAAGAGCACTGCACAACAAATAAGTCTATAGGCTGAAAGAAGAGTAAGATGGTAGCAAGCGCTACAAGAAAAGTCTTGTTGTGAAGGGTTTCCAGTAGAAGGAAGGAGTATATTATATAGAGATCTTCTCCCCAGTGGTGAAGATGACGATTGTCAGGGTTGTGTTGAGTTTGGTAACATTGGAAGATCTACATCCGGAGCAGATTGATGTAAAAACAACTTTCTTATATGGTGATGTGGAGGAGAAGCTATACATGGTGCAACCACAAAGTTTAGAAGGTTCTAGGCAAAGAAGGTTTGGTCTGCAGATTGAAGAAGAGCCTCTATGGTTTGAAGCAGACCCCGAGACAATGTTACAGGAGATTTGACAAGTTTATGTCGTAGAATGGGTACTTGAAGCGTCATGCAGACACTATTGCTTCATCAAACACTTGTAACTGTTATATTCTATTTATATTGTATGTAGATGACATGCTGATTGCAGATGCAGATATATGGAGAAAATTAGGGACTTGAAGAATCAATTATCAAGTGAGTTCGAGATGAAGGATTTAGGTCCAACCAGAAAGATTCTCGGGATGAGAATCAACTGGGACATGAGTGTAGGATCTCTAAAGTTGTCTCAGGCAGAGTACGGTGAAAAGATCCTACAGAGGTTTAACATAAGTGAGGCGAAGCCATTTAGCACTCCTTTAGGTAGTCACTTTAAACTATTTAAGAAACTATCACCTAACTCTGAAGCAGAGCAAACACAAATGAAGAGAAATTTGTATGCTTCAGCAGTTGGAAGTTTGATATACGCGATAATTTGTATCAGGCTAGATATTACATATGCAGTGGTATTGGTCAACAAGTACATGGGCAATCCAGACAGACATCATTGAGAAACGGTAAAATAGATTCTCAAATATTTGAGAGGAACAATAAACAGAGCACTTTGTTATGGAAATACGTTGATCAGTCTACAGAGATTCTTAGATTCAGTTTTGGCAGGAGACGTGGACAACATGAGAAGTACAACACATTGGGGAACACAACGGTGAGTTGGGTTTCTAAGTTGCAGAAAATCGTTGCACTTTCTACGAAGGAGACCGAATATGTTGCTATTACTGATGCTAGCAAGGAAATGATTTGACTACAGAGTTTCATGGCAGAATCAGGAAAGGAGCAGGAGATTGGAAAACTCTACAGTGGCAGAATGAGTGTGATTCTTCTTGCTAAAAATGCTATTTTTCATGTCAGGACGAAACACATTCAACTCAGGTATCATGTCATTCGATCTCTTCTAGAAGATGGACAGTTATTTTTGGAAAAAATACATACAACTGAAAATCATGTGGATATGCTGACAAAGGTGGTGATTTTTTAAAAACTGAAACCGTGCTTGGCTTCAGTTGGGTTTCATGAAGGTTGAGACTGGGGGTGAGTCACACCATGGTACGTGACTACAATACGTGACTATGAATGCAATTCAGACGGAGGTGCATGACAGAGGATTGGACTTGGTGCTATCACTCTCCAAGTGGGAGATTGCTAGTTGTGGAGTTTGATTGTAGCACTCATGAACAATGTGTTGGCTAGCTTACACGTAGTCAATGCACACGACTCCAAGTTGCCAGACTAAAGGGGCTTAACCGCCCATTGAGTGTTCCCAAACCAAGAAGTGAAAGTCCTGCTCTCAAACTAGGCGCTTAGGTGCCCACTTCTGGCATTTGGGGCTTGCTTCCAGAAAACTGGGCACCTAGGTGCCCAAATCCGAGTGCTAGGTGCCTGGAGCAGTTTTCAGGAAAACTGCTATTTATGTTACAATTTCAGGCAGCATATGTGTGGGCTTGGAGCGTAACTCTTCCTGTTTGTTCATCAATAAAATCCTGCGTTTGATCATTAGGAATAGTGTGGAGTGGTGCACTATAAGTTTCTTCGTGTGAGTGTGGAGAAGAAATTTATATGAATCATTTCTAAAACTCTCTAAAATTCATAGTGGAATTTGTAGTAATGTGACTCCGTGGTTTTTTCTCGTTCTTGGGGTTTTTAATGTAAAATTTCTGTGTTCTTTTCTAATTATTTTTTTATTGTGCTTTTGGTTCAAATTGATATAATCCTAATTGCATTTGTGTCATGTTTGTTACTATTTCTATTTCAGTTTGTGTGATTGTATTTGTCTAATTATGAATTCAACAATAATATTTGATTTTCCTATAACTCTTTTGGTTAACTCTGGAATGACCATTTCTTCTCGTTTTATCTTAAGAGTCATCTGGTTGGTGTCAAAGTGGAGCAAAACTTCACGCGTGGAAGGAATAGAATGGGGCTTTCGGATTCGGAAAATGAGAGATTATTTTCACTGTGTGAAGAAAAGGTTGCTTGGATTAAGCTGGAGGTTGATTTCGGTTGAGAGGAAGGAGGAGAAACAGGGAGCAGGTAGGTTTTCCTGTATGGGTGATGGCATGCTTTGCTGCTGGCGGTGGGTGAGAGAGAGATAGAGAAAAGGTGGGAGAGGATTTTTTGGGTAGAGAGTGCGGCATCAAGATTTTCTTCTGGCGGGAGGAGATGCCGGCTGGGGGGAGCTGCGGCGAAAGTTTCTGGCCTCCGTCAGCATGGAGATGCTCTTCGTCGCCGTTAGAGGAGTTGGCATCAGAGAAAGGACCAGCGTCGATGTTGTTTTCTATGAAAGTGTCGTTCGGGGACGTGGTCGGGATCGGGGTTGGAATCGGGGATTGAGATGAGAGAAACTGTTTTAAAAACACCAAAAACAAGTTTTACCAGTTTCCTTGATTTTGAAAATAAAAATGAAAATGTTTAAAAACAAAATAAGAACAGATAAAAAACTATCAAACAAACGCACTTTTTTGTTTTGTTTTTTGAAAGCAAAAACAAAATACTATGCCAAACAACCCAGTTATCAAGCGTAAGTTATTTCTCCTATGAACAATTGCTCGATTGGATTCTATGCAGCTGGACTATTTTATTGATCTCTGTTTCTGTGATGAATGCATATAAACAACCCAGTTATCAAGGGTAAGTTATTTCTCCTATGAACAATTGCTCGATTGGACTCTATGCAGCTGGACTATTTTATTGATCTTTGTTTCCGTGATGAATGCATATATTTAATTTGACCAGGAAGATGAACACGAAGGCTACTCCAGTTCACGTAGGTCTACAGTTCGTCGTCGTTTTGAAGATGACTTTGAAGTAGAAGCAGAGGCTGAGAAGCGTATAAGCAATGCTAAAAGGGTATTCTTTTATTTCTTGAGCAATGTTGCTGTTCTTCTCCTACTTTGTCACGTATGTTTGAACAGCGTAACGGTGATATTTTCTCTTATTTGATTCTTCAGCCAAATTTACAGAAAAGCACCCCAAGGAAACCAGCTCTGTCTGCTGTTCGTTCATCAAAGCGTCCTGTTGAGGATTATTCTGAGAGTGAGAGAGAGGAATCTGAGTATGAAAGTGACGGGGAGGATATTGAGACATCACCAGGTCTTAAGGCTAAGGAGCTTGACTACGAGGATGACTACGAGGAAGAGGCAGATGAAGAAGCTGCAGGCACCAATTCTGCATCAGAAGAAGAGGTAAAAATTATACATCTTCTCCTTCTTCCTTTATTTTTTTGTTCCTTTATTAAATTTTTCGTCTTATGTTTATAATGTGTTGAAGCTTATTAACTCTAGATGGAAGTAAATAGCAGGTTTCTTTGCGAGAAGCAGATTTTAGAAATTATTGTCTAAGTCGCCTGGATATGCAATTTTATGCAGGAATCAATACGCCTGCATAAAAGCTAGACTTACGGGATTTTACGTTTTCACAGTTTTCCATCACTCTATTGCCACTTACCATGACTGCTGGAAGACATCTAAATTGTGTCGCGCATGTACCGTTTCAAGATATTTCTTTATGTTTCAAGTTATTTCTTTATTATACAACACTTATTAATTCACCTTGTTAAAAACCAAAATATAGAGCATACACCGGCTACTCAAAGACACATTCCATATAATTGAGTACCTGATGTAACCTAAATTACAAACTCACCCTCTGCATAAAAGTCCATTAGTTTTCTTCCATTTGATGATTTCTTAGAAATGCAACAATGATATTCACAAAGCAACTATAATCGCCTCAAATAATGACAATTTGCAAGATGCTGAGCACAAGTATCATTATTATCATTAGTATTCCTAACCATGGGAGGTCAGCTTTGAAAAATATCATAGGCGCTGTCTATTTGGATCATATTGTATCAAAACAAGGTTTAGCAGTCAATCCCACAAAAAGTGAAGCAGTCTTATTATGACAATTTTAGAAATCCTTAAAATAGTTGAGGTGTTCTTTGGGGCTCACAGTTTATTATCGTATGTTAACTCAGCATTATATGGATATTGTAGCTCCACAAATCGCCTTGTTGGCCAAGATCAAATCTGAATGGCCCAAAAAAGCTCAATTGGCATATGAGGAATTGAAAGAAATGCTACAAATTCATTACCGAATTCGGCTTTCATAGCTTTCTCAATACCTTTTGTGATTGATACATGCTTCCAACATTGCTATTGGAGCGAACTTCGTACATAAAGCTCTCCCTCTTACTTTTTTGAATAAAAAATTATCCTATCATGCATAAAAACATTACTTATGCCCTTGAACTTTATGTTATGGCTATGTTGTTTGCACCAATACATGTTAGGATACAATTTTCCATTCACACCGATCAATGAAGCATTACAGGCCTCATTCAACAAGTCATTGAAATTTTTTAGCAACGACAATTTTTAGTCAAATTATTTGGTTTATACTACATCTTGAACCCAATCCTGGAGCATCCAATTGGGAGAAAGGAGACTGTTTATCAAATATTTTGATAGCTTAATCAAGGCATACATCAACTTTAATGGAGAAAATTAGAGCTGAACTACAATGATCCGGACAAATTTGCATCTTATCGCAGCCAAGATGGAATGCATTGTTATAAAAATTGAATTGTTGTCTTCATTTCCATAATTAATTGCTATATCCAAGCATGCACATTTTTGTGCCCTTTAACAGTAAATTTTCAGCAGGAGGAAAGTCTCAAAATAGTCCCAGAATTTATGAAAGTGTCAATTTAGCCCTCTAGACTCTTCTAATATGGGTTGTAATAGTGCCCAAAGAGGGTTATTTATGCCCCCAATTAAAATAGTCTGGGGATTAATTTAGCTCTTTTATAAGCTTGAGGGCTAAAATGACCCCATCTAAATAGTAAAGAACTATTTTGGTACTTGACTCTTTTCAGAAATAACAGCGGCCGTAGGTTTTGTCGCTAACACATGCAAATTGCAAGGTATTCCACTAGTAATTCTCTCTCATAAGGATCTAGTTTTTATGAATTTCTTTTCGGAGCAATTGTTTTGCCTTGGTGGAGTGGAACTACATTGAGCCATAGTAATTCCTATCATCCAGAGAAGGGCAGCCAATTAAAATTTGTAAACATAGGGCTCTAGTAGTAACCTCAATATAACTGTTTATCAATTAGATTAGTTTCTTTTATTGGGCAGAATTTTCTTCCTATATAACTGAACATACATCATGATAATATAACATTTCAAATATTTATGGTAAGACACCTTCAACTGTTGTTCCATATAATTCTTATAGAAATTAAATTGAGGAAGGACAAGGAAACAATCACAATGGTTTTAATATTTCAAATTGCATACCTCATTTGTCTGAGGTTTAAATATCAAAACCTGCATTATCGGTCCAATAATCTAAATATGCATGCTTCATTGATTGATCCCTGAAAACATTTAATTTTTTTGTCACTAATTGCTTGTTTTTGCATGGGTGTCAGGATCCAAGGGGAAATGCTAGGGAAAGTAGAGGCAACAGCCTCAAGCGAAAAGAGATAGACTCGGATGTGGATTCTCCACCCAGGAAGGCACCAATGCATCGCAGGAAAGCAGTCGTCTTTGATAGTGATGATGAGTGATGCCTAATGAGGTTTGTTGCTTTGTTTAGCATGGACATATGAACTCTCATGCAAATGAAATCTGAAACTTAGCGGAGAAATTAGTTGGTCACGCTTTACATATTTATTTGGTACCAAAAACTTTCTCATGCAAAAATTTGATAGCAACTTGCAAGTCCTCATTGGATGTATACATGTAATATCCTAATTATGACTCTAACTAAAGCTATGGCAACTTGTGAGTGTGGTTGGATTTGTCTTGATAAATGGGTCATGCGCTAAAGCTTTATAATCTAATGAGTCAAATTTGAGCCAACCCAACTTGACTTGTCAGCTCATGTAAAAATATTGAAATAGTTTCTTTCATGATGAATAAGCCATTTCCGACTCATAGACTTGCTTGAGCTCAAGCTAAATTAGTTAAGCTGAAGAGGGAGATGACTTGAGCTCTGCCCTTTTTTTTTTTTTTGGGAGTTGTTTTCATAGGATCGCACCATTTTGTGATAAGACCTGCCATGACTTTATTTATTTTTGATGAATCGATCTTTTCCAGGAATTGTTGCCTCCTCTGGGTGAAGTCAGTTCAAGTATCACGGTCAGGATGTGTGCCTTAGCCCTGCGACAATCGCGCATGCAAAAAAGGTGCTGTTTGTCCATTCCAATTTTATTTATTTGATGGAAAAAGGCTGTATGTGTTTTCTTCACCAAAAGAAATATGGGAGTGATTCTCTAACCCCTTAAAGTATTATACGATTCTAATATGTTCATAATTATTCTAACTTGAACCACTAGTCCTTTTTGTCTAAATACCTAATGCTGGCCTACAATATTTATCGAATGTTACAATTGATCATTTAAAATAATGAATATTTGTTTTAATTTTGCATGTTACATATGTTTTTACTTATTTTCCCCGACTGTTTTCACGAAAATAATATATTACCGCAAATGTTGTTTAGTAGATCGTTGATAAACGTCTTTAGAGATGGTAATGAAGTTCTACGCTCACAGCTCATTTGATAATTTCAATTATTTAGCCTTTAGCGTATGACTTAGTGGCTATCTGACGCAACGTACACGGATTAGTTCGGTTTGACATTATTATTCCTGATCTTGCGATAAACAAAATCCTATATAAAACTGCTTGGTGTATAACATAATATTAAGTACATCGGTTTGGAGTTTGATTCCCATTCTTCACTGGTATAAATGGTCCTAGAATCACATGTTAATATGTTGTAAACTAGTCATAATTTTAAGATTTATTTCAGGGTCATTTGTTTTATTTTAACTTTCTATTATTATTATTATTTTTTTTATTTTGTTTAAATGATGCGCAAACTTATTTCTTGAATTTTGATAATTGTTAATTCGGGGATATTGATAACTTAAAAAATTGTGTATGGGAGAAATAGTGAAAATGCACAAGTTTGAGGATTAAACCACAATTCGAAGATGCCAGTAACTCTAGAAATTAGGAAAAGGGGGAGAAGAAACACAGAATATGAAAAAAAAAAAAAAATCATATTTTGATTCTTTTTTTCATTGTGCTTCAAAGCAGTTACATATAAAATATAGGACTTTTAATTCTTTTTGACAAGCCTATAAAATATAGGGTATAAAATATGCCTAGATTCTTTTTTTCCAAGGGTCTGTTTGGCGCAATTTAAAACTGTGTTTGGCGTTTTGAAAACTGTGGCCCGGCGTTTGATTCGCGCATTCGTTCGATGTATGTGGAAACTACACTTTATGTTTATATTAGACGAGGACCGCGTGATCAACCCCGCGGCCCGTGTCTTCCCATCTGCATTTGAGGGTTCAATTCCTCCCGCGCCCCTCTCCTTCACTCGACTGTAGTTGTTTCTCCGTGTTGAAGGCTTACTTGTTCTCCCTCGCTTCTCCCTGGTTGCTCCTATAGAGCCAACGCGGTTGCTTCTCCGCGTTGAAGGCTTACTTTTCTCACGGCTGTTGTTGCCCTATGTAACTTCTCTCGACCTCTCTCCCTCACCTCTCCCTCGATTGCTCCTACCAACCGACCCTGACTTGTATCTTGCAATGTTATGCTATAATTTTTTTGGCGGGTTTTTTCGTTGCACCTACTGTTACCTTGTTTGGTTGATCGAGCTTGGAAATCAGTAGCCTTGTTTGCTATTTTGCTCATTATTATGGCTGGAAATCAGTAACATTGTTATGGTTGGGAATCAGTAGCATTAATCGTCTATTGTTGTATATTTTTTACGACTGGAAATCAGTAGCATTGTTCTGGTATATATGTCTTCATTTGCTGCTCATTTGTTCTTGTATATATGTCTGAGAAGATGCGTCCATGGTTGGAAATCAATAGCATTTATAATTGTTTGAAATCATAGCCACAGAAGCTTCTTTCTTGAAGGAGTAATCCATCTCCACACAACTTTTTTTTTTATTATTAAAATCGATTACATTGTTCTTTGATTGAGAGGGCTTTTGAGGTGTATATTCTTTTTTTGTACAGTTATGAAGTGATTTTTTGCTTCTAAATTATCAAATATATAGTTATGATGGTTCTCTTGCAAACAACACTACTACACAATATCAGAATTGTCATTTATCTAGAAACAGTTGTAAATCAGTTGTTCCTAAACGCACAAACCAAACAGCTAGCCAGCTTATCGAGATTAGTTGTTGATCAGTAGCTTATCTAGATCAACTACTTATCAGGAGATTTTTGATAAGATGTAATTGCCTCAAACTGACCCTAAATCTCTTATGACAGGTAGGGCTGTAAACAAGCTGAAGTTGAGCGAACTCAAGGCTGAATTGTGTTTGCCTTATTTGAAATTGCTCGTATTCGAAATTGGCTCGTGTACAGTGTGCGTATTCTTTTCGCGTCCCACTTGAAATTAGCTCCTTAAAATTAATTGGAAAAGGTAGATGTGAAGTCTTTGATTCGAATCTGAACCAAATCTATGCATAAAAAGACACATAACTACATTACGTCATGAGCTGTTATGATTTAAACTTATATGTCAAGGTATGTAATATAATATTATATAAATAATTATATAATTTTTGTTTATTTCGAGCTAAAACGAGCTGAACACGAGTGAACATATAGCTATTCATGTTCAGTTTGTTTATAATTCGAGCTTAAAAAAATTGTTCGTGATCGACAATTCTTGTTTATAATAAGAAGCAAAGAATGCAAAGTAAGTTCTTTTTCTTAAAGTAAAGCCCAAGCTCTCTTCCATCATATAACTTTGAAATCGCGCGGGAAAACTTAAATTAGAGGGCCCCACTCACATGTATATATATTTTCAAAGAAATACAAAAAATAAAAAATAAAAAAATAAAAAACCATCCAAACAAATATAGGATGATTTTTGCTTCCTTTCATTGAATAAGTGAGAAGATGGTGAAAGGGAAAAAAGAAAAAAGGGAATGTGATGATATTGTCGTTATTAGTGCAACTATGTAGAAAAAAAAAAAAAAAAAGTTTGAATGGAGATATCGGGGAGATATTGCGGAGATCACAATCCAAGTGATGATGTGGACACAATCTATTCTTTCCCCTTTAGAACTACACTCTTACTTATAGAAAATAAATGAGACTCCTTTTGTTTCTCCTCTCCACCAACAATGTTGCGTCCACGCTTATTGATTCCCCCCTATGGATTCCACCTAGCTACACTATATATATATATATATATATATATATATATATATATATATATATATATATATACATACATATATATATATATTGATTTATTGAAGAGAGAAAATTCATTATAAGAAATACTTTTATCTATTTTCTTATGAAGTTTGGAATTTCCTTCTTTTAATGCAAGCTTATATGAATTTCTTATTTCATGAGTATATTTTGGGTAATAATTAATGATATTAAGGTTAGGGTGCTCATAAGAATATTAAATTAGTCAATTTATTAGTGTCTGGAAATGCCAGCTGAATGACATGAACCATCTTAATAAAATCTAATTTTTTTTTTTATTCGATAGAAAAACTTCTGGTCAACTTATGCTGCCTAATTTGACTGTCTTTTCTGCCTGATTTATTTCTTATAAAAAACATTTGTGTACATAACACTCAATTTTTATTTATTTACATGTTTAACCCCTAAACTTCCATTTTAATGATTCAAAATTTAAAATTATTAAAATTTATTTTGATATGAACAAAAATATATATATATATATAAAATTAATTCAATATTGTTTTAGTATATTCATTTCAAAGTAAACACTTTAATAATATCAAAATTTATCATGATTTAATTTTAAATGATTATGCTGATCTAATTATATCTTCATTTTCTTTGTTCGGCTTAATTATCTCATGGGCAAGTAATAAAAGTCAACTGAGTTGAAATAGATTTAACTGCTGATCCATTTATTAAATCTTCAATGCGCAAAAAATATTAGTCTATAGCTGTGCAAGTAAGTTTCATAAAAGAGTATATTTATTTATATATACAAACTTTTTTCATGTTTATATATATATATATATATAAATATATATTATAAAAGTACACTAATACTAATGATTTTTATTTATTTATTATTAATATTCTTTCAATGATCTTGGATTTGATACGTGTTCAATCCTTATTTATAGAACAGATCATGCCAATGAAATTAATTAATTAGACGTAGAGGGATGACTTTATGATGGGAACACATTATATCACAATTAAATATAATTACTTTGTTATTAGAGAATATTATATTAAACAAATCCAAACTACTTAGACCTACTCATACGGGCAAGAAAACTCAATAATTTAGATTAGAAGATACTGATTTATACTTCGAAAATAGGAGTGTTCATTTGGGTTGATGAAGTATATTCGTATTCAACTTAAAGTCTACCCGATTCAAATATGTTTAATTTGAGCTTGATTGTCCAACCCATTCATTAAATTAATCAACCAACTTTTATTACAATTTATTCGAGTATGGCTTATTGAATTTGATTACTAAGAACTCATATAGCCTAATTTTTTTAATAGTAATCAGTTAATTTTGAGAATTTTTGGTCAAGTCAAATCTGACACAATAATGTTCAAATCAACAATTTTTCCCTAGCTAATTATCGGGTCAATTGAATCCAAAAATTGTACGTCAGAATCAACTCGCGTTGTCTGGGTCAATATTTGTTTTAACTATTTTATAAGAAAAATAAAATAAAATAAAAAAATGATTAATTAATTCTATAATAGATTCATTCCAAAATACATGATTAATATAAAACTTATTTTGTCTAAATTTTAATGAGAATATCTAGAATATCATTTTTTAAAGTAAATGAAGAATCTATATTGGATTTCTCTCTTCTTCTATTTATATTCTCATTTGTTTCCATTTGCATATTTATAGGCCCAAAATATCAATTGTTTTGTCAATATAAAATAATCTTAGATGCCCCACAATTATTGTCCATCTAAATTTTGCTTCTTTACATGATTCATGTCACATAGAGAATAATTTAAAAAGCAAAATATGTTTTTTCATCAATAGGTAGAATGGTATGGATGTAAAAGTTGATGAAGTCTTGGTGTTAGATATGTCAATACATAGGAATTGAGTGGGTGCATCTGTAAATGAAATGAGTACATGTGAGAGTTGATTATGAACTCGATTCATATTCAGGAGTCAACAGCAAGTAAAAGTTGTAGCTGATTACAGCTGAGTTGGTGCCACGAAGGATGGCTGTGGGGTCCACATGAGATGTTGACGTCAAATGATGAACGGGTACGTGTCGGACAGTCTGAAGGGTGGGGCCCACACATTTCTTTGGAGAAAAAACTAAAAAGGGTAGGCTGGCCCAAATCTTTAAATGGAGGCCCCACTTTTGCGATCCACTTGCCTGCTTAATCTTTTCTGTCAATCAATTAACAAACCAAATTTAAAGTTAAAGCAAGTCGGAATCGTGTCCTCATGCTGCCACTTGGAGATGCATGCGCTCCTCTTTTTTCCTTCTGATCCCATATATATATATATATATATATATATATATATATATATATATATATATATATATATATATATATTCTTAAAAAAAAAAGGAATGGTCTTTGGCTATTATACGAGTACGGCCATCTCTGATGCTCCTAAAGATTCGAGTATCACACCCACCATCAGGGGAATCGAACCCAAGACCAGAGGGGATTTACAACTGACAAGCAGATATTCGACCAACTAATCAAAGTTTTGATAAAAATAATAACATTTCATTTCATTTATACTAATGTACCCTAAAATATGCCCATATTGATTTGGAAGAGATCTAACGATACAAAAAGGCCAACTCAGTCGTTTGAGCCGTCCAACAGACCAAAGATTGTAGTAAATGCATCTAAAAGGTTGCCAGCCAACCAAAGGAAATCACAGCCGATCAAATAGCTACCACTAAAGCCCAATCAACTGATTGAAGGCCAGCCTGCGACTGGTAGGGAAGTCTAGCTAGCCGAAGGGTTGCCGAGCGACAGACACTGAGATGCAAAATGACTAGAATATTTTGTACAATCATCTCTCAATGAAGGGTATAAATGCAATTTTTATGTATGGCCCTCATATAATTTATAAATAAGAGAGATCATTCATGTATTGTGCCTACTTGGACTCCTTGTAAACTTTTAATGATATAAAAAGAGTCACATGAGTCCGAGAATGTCCCAGTATACCTCAGAGAGACAAGTTATGATGGGCTCTTCTCTCTCTCTCTCTCTCTCTCTCTCTCTCTCTCTCTTATTCTACACCATATTCCTTGGGTGTGATTCACATGACAAATTCAAATGCAACAACAAGTATAAATTTAAGCGAAGTTATTACTCATATTTAAAGTCAATATCTGGAGTTTTATTTGAACTTATTTATTATATCTATATAGTGTGAGTTGCATAAGGTCCATCAATTTTGAATAAAGAATAACATTAAAGGAGTGCTAACGTACCCTTCCTATATGTACAGAATAAATTCAATCCTTTTGGGCAGTATAGCGCTTCATATTCAGGTTGGCTAGTACTTGTGGTTATATGGAACTTAACTCCATCTATATGAATGAAATAATCTTTAATATAAATAATTTTAGGTCCTAATAGTAGTGCGAAAAATAATGTTTTCATAAAATCACTTGTTGATGAGCTCAAAAAGCTATGGAATGAAGTGACTACATCTTATGATAAATTCAAAAAATAAAAGTTTCAAATGAAGACTATCGTTGGCAATGTTGTTTGGATAAAATACTTATTGAAGATTGGTATATATGTTCATATCAGATAGAAGGTAGTAAAGAACTCTATTTATAACGTAGTACCAAAGTCCGTATTTTTTTTTAATTGGGCAATTTCTTCCAATTCAATACACATATAAGAAAGTTACAAAAAAGTATGTTTTTTTTGGTCAACCACCCCTAAACTCTTAGGTAGGGTTGTTAAACAAGCTCCTTGTTTGAGAATGAGAGTTTGGTACCCCTAAATATTTAAGTAGGGTTGTGAAAAGAGCACTTTGTTCACGAAGGTAGGGTATTAAAAACTCTTCATTTAAGAATGACAGCTTGGTACCCTAGACTTTGGTAGTTTTTTTTTTCTCAAGATTTGTTTCATCTCAAGTTTTATTTTTTTAATAATTAAATGAGTTTGGTACTATTGTTTGAGTGATGACTACATATGTTTTCAATGAGTAATGAAGCAAACCAAATGCCTTCAAAGGTTTGCTTGCCAAGTATTTTGATTTGTAGATGGATTCACCACTATTGTGAGCAAATGATGATGAGTTTCTTCAACTTGTGAATCTGTGGTATTTCATCTTACATAATTATTATTTTTTAATGTTTAATCGAGGCTTTGAAAAAAATTTAATGATTGTTTGATATATGGATTGATTACTTATAGAGATTTACATTTAAAAAATTCAAAGAATGCATTTGTTTTTATGATAAATTCGAGTTTGTTTTGAGTTTGTTCAGGAGTTGAGCTTGAGCCGATTTGAACCAAATTCAATCAAACAAACTAACAAGCATTGCTTCAAGCCAATCAAGAGCAAATATGTGAAATATTGAGTCAAGCACGAACATGGTCGTTGCAAGACTAGTTCGAACATGAACCGATTTTCAAAAATGTATTAATGCAAACAAATCAAATACGAATAAAACCTAAGCTCTTAAGTGAAGCATTATTCATAAGGTTTATTTACTATCAAATGGACTCATGTACACCCTTACTCTTAAGTGAAGCATTATTCATAAGGTTTATTTACTATCTATCCCAAATTTGATAAGACAAAAAGTGACAAAATAAAGAACGTTGTAAGAACCAAAATGATACATAAAAGTAAATTTTGAATTGTTAATTCTTTATTTATTCATCAAAAGTTTTATGTAGGGTGTAATAACTTATTTTATTTTCTTATAATTCAAATCCAAAAAAGCATATATATATATATATATATATATATATATATATATATATATATTGAATATTACATATATATAACAAATTAATGAGGAAGTCCTAAACAATCTGTAATAGTCAAAATGAATGAAGACCCCTTCGACGAAGACGCTGCTCTGCATCATAATTCTCAACTGCTAAGCTAAGTTCCTCAGGAGGCGTGCTGCCCAATTTAAGATGACATAAAATATTTTGACGACACTGGGCCCCACTCAGTGTGGTGAAACCGGTATGCCAAAATTTGAGGAAAGTGGCACGATGAAAGCCACGTGTCCAATTCTACCACTCTTCCACGTGTCTTGAGGTCAGATGGACCCTCCTCTCCGCGCTAGGGTCCCGTAGCGAGGACGCGATGCCGTTACCGTTCTCCAATTTCAGCCACGTGTCCTCCTCCCAAGATCTAAACACGTCCTCGCCTTAGAGGGTATGTCCGTCATTTCATACCTTTCGTCATAAGAAACTCACTACTTTCTGATTTCCGACCTCTGGGTCTCTTCCCGCTCCACTTTCCCTCGTCTTCTCCGGCGATTACCGGCCGGATCCCAGCGAAAGTTCCCTTTTTTTTTATCCTCCCTCCTTATTATTCATTAAAGTTTCGTTTTTTTTTTTGGCAATATATTTTTCTGGCTTGATGGATATAGAGGTCGCCGAGGTTGAAGTGGATGAGCTGCCATGTCCTCGCGACCTCCTCCGGCGACTTGCCGGAACAAGCTGCAGTGAGAAACATCCGCTTCCGTTGTCAGATTCTGTTTTGTTATCCACATCAGCTTCTAGTGAGATGGATCTCTGCCTCGGTCTCTCACTTGGCGGATGCTTCGCCGTGGGACAGAGTGAGAAAAGGCTTGTTCGGTCTTCTTCCATCGCGGCGCTCTCCATCTTTCCGACGGAGAAGGACTTCCCACCTGCTGCTGCGTCGCTAGCAAGGACATGTTCGCTGCCGGTCGAAGCGGATGAAGATAATCGGAAGAGAAAGGAGTTGCAGAGCTTGAAAAGACTAGAGGCAAAGAGGAAGCGGGAGGAAAAGAAAAACATTTCAAGGCCTGCTGTTGATGCTGATCTGTGCGTGGGTGTTCCGCCCAGACCCAGCGGCTGCCGGCCTCTGGTTTCGCCGACTATGCTGACTGGGATGCGTCGAAGCAGCTTGAACTTTGATTCTGGGGGATCGAGAGGTATTGATTTTTTCTTGTCATGTTATGGCGAGCTTTTAACTGATTAGATTAAAAAAAAGATGATCTTTTTTATTTTTCTTAATTTGAGAAATGGATTTGAATTTTTCTTAATGTTCGTGCTTTCTTTCTCCAGTTCTTTTGGGTTTTAGGGGATACAAAGTTCCGGGGGTTCACGGAGGAGCAGTTCCTGCTCTACTTTTATTTGTTTCTTGATTTGGTTTTCCTTTTCTTGTCTACTTTCTTTCTGCGAGGTAATTAGTTCGTGCCGGTTTTCTTCTTCTTTTCTTCTAAATCGGCAATGCAAATCTTGCTGCTTGTTTTGGTTTATCTCTTCTGCTGCTTCATCAAAGTTGCAGAATCCTGTTGTTCTTGGGGGATTTGTGGCTACGAGTGGGATTTAATAAATATTGTAAATCCAGATTTAGTGATCCCTTGAATGGTTAGTTCCTATAAACTTTCTGACATGATAGATGTTAAATCTAGATTTAGTATATAAAGTAAGAAGAATTTAGCATTTTGTAAAATTTATGGAGCTCAAAAAGCTAAATCTAGCAACCAAGCTCCTTGATTTGAGCTGGATCTGAACTCTGTTATTGATATTTAAGAAAAACAGGTGATTTTGAGGTATCTAGCTTTCTCATCACAATCTCTAATGGCACAGAATGCTCACAAATAACGACTTCATAGCTTGTAAATCTAGGTCAATCTTAAATAAAACTCAGTCTTCTGCTGTTGATCCGAATAAGAGTTGCCATTGGGTTTCCAGTTCACTACTCCAGAGCTGTCATCACTCTCTGAACTTCTGGGATCAGACACCCTGATTAGTTGCATTATTAATGAACTGTCCATGGATATAGCTGTGAAAAACATCATTCAATTATCAAATTGTTGGCTCTCTCTTTATTCATAAAATTTACAAATTCATTCGTCATCCAGTGCATGAAATCCCAGCTTTGAACAACAACAACAACAGCTCAGTAGTTTCAAGCTTGCCATCAACACCTGACACCATTCAGAGAGCAGCAAGAACACCACCTCCAGCTTCAGCCTTGAGAACTCTCAGATCTTTGGGAGAAGACGATGAAGCCATGAAGAGGATGATGAATCATGTCTCGAAAGATATGAAATCCAACATCATGGAAGAAATGCCTTGTGTTTCAACAAGAGGAGATGGTCCCAGTGGTAAAAGGATTGAAGGTTTCCTCTACAGATACAAGAAGGGAGAAGATGTGAGCATTGTCTGTGTTTGTCATGGCAGCTTCCTTACTCCAGCAGAGTTCATTAAGCACGCAGGAGGTGGAGATGTTGACCATCCTCTCAGGCATATTGTGGTCAACCCTTCTACCTCACAACCTCCTTATTACTAATGGCTGCTTGGACTGATAACATTTGCAATTCAAGGTGAAGAATGTCGGCTAGACTGATTTCCTCGAGCGAAATGGTGTATTCGAGTCGCCTCAAGAATGGGTATGTTTGTGTTTTCGGGAATGCGGATCTGGTTTGTCTTCAAATTGGCATCTCATTTGATCTTCTGCTGAGTCAAAAAGCTACATATAGCAGAAGCTTGACAAGAGCAGCAGCATCTCTACTTCCATGTAAGAAGTATTGTTTACTTGAATTGCTTTCTTTCAATGTCTGCCATGAGATTGCTTCTTTATTTTTAATATAATTTTATAATGTAAAATCCGATGAGAAGGAATTTATGAAGTTACATTTTAAATCTATGATTATTTGCATGTCAATGTATTGTTTAAATGATGTCTTTACATGCTACTAAATTATTGGAAGAAGATGATATTGGGTCAAATATATGATTGTATTTGGTAGATAATATGGTTATTTAAGCAATCATGGCTTTATTTGTTTGCATTTATTTTTTTAATTGTTAGTTTTTTTTTTTAAATTATTTATTTACCAATTTCAATTCCTATGTGATGACGGCTGCAAGTTATGTTTTGCAAGACTATTTTTTATTTTGATTGCATGATGCAATCATTTTAATTATATATATATATATATATATATATAGCAAATCCATTACTTAATTTTGAGCAATTAATTGGAGCATAAAGTGATCCTGCTGTTGTGTCTAACAATAATGATAACATGATATCGAGTTATGTCAATTGTTAACTCTATCAATATCTTAAGCAATCCTTATTGGATGCCATAAATTATAATATTTTCTAAACTCCGGCCCATGCATTAACTTTTTACTTTGCATTTTCTATTCGCTAAAAATTCTTTTTTTTTCATTTATAAATATAAAAAAAAATGTATTAGATTATTTGACCATACAATCTAGAGGCTAAAAAAAGGGGAAGATTAGTCTATAAATTGGCTTTAATTTGAAAGAACAGAAAGCTATTGAAAGCTGTAAAGAAATTGTAATGTGGCTGTGGGATAAATCTAAGTGATATAAACAAAAAAACGGAGAAGGTAGAATTGAATAAGCTATAGAATCTATTAACAGCTTGAATTTCTATAATTTTAAAAAATCTATAAATATCAGATTGATACATGTAAAGTTATTTTCCAACACCCATTAATAATAATAATAATAATCGTAAACGCGTTAACACGACTCTCAAGGAAATCTAAATGACCAATAGACAAAAAAAAGTTGGCTAACAAGAGCCCACTGTTGAAAGAGCCAACTAACGAAAGACCAAAGGACACACTTGACTAGGTGTGACCTCCTTGTGAATTAAGGGCAGAGACTGATTAGATACAAGTTATTAGAATTAAAGACTAAGACCCACCAAGTCGAACAGAAGCATCGACTTATCTCTCGCCACAACCTGACTCAAGAGAAGAATTCAACGTCACCAACTATTTCACCGACGCCCTTGAGATTTTTCATCAGGGGTCGAGAACTGACCATAACCTATTCACATGAAAAATGAAGAAGTTCACACAACAACAATCAAACACAAATGATTTACGTGGTTCGAAATTGCATGGATTTGCCTACGTTCATGGGAGAGGGAGATTCTACTAGCACAAGATGGAGAGAAAGAAAAAAGGATTGGGGTTACAACTTTTGTGCTTCTCACTTCAACTCTGTCATGAACTTTATGTCCCTTTTATAGAGGAAGATTAGGACATACAAGTAAATAAAACCAAACAACCAAGTTACCACTAAGTACAAAAAAGCTATAAATGCAATAATCTCCACCCAATCTCTTACTTCCACATAAATGATATGACCAAATAAGCTACAAATTCTAATTCATCTACACCAAGATGCTTGCCTATGTACCTCTCTCCCGAAGGGATCAAGTCTCATGTATTTCTTCAAAATACCTGATTGAGCAATCAGTTTTAAGCTCAGACTCACGAAACTCTTACAATAGGTTAACTTTGGGATCGGTAGTACCTTCGCGAAAACGTTCGTTGCATTCTTCTTCATATCAGTGTGTTTCAACATAAAATTGTCGTCATCAATCAAATCATGAACAAAGTGATACCTCACATCAATTTCCTTGGTGCAAATATGATGAATTAAATTTGTAATAAAAAAATTGCATTCTAATTGTTACAAAACACCGTCAGAGACTTCTGATCAACTCCCAACTCATCCAATAGGCCCTGCATCCATATCTCTTCCTTCATCATCTCCGAGACTAATTTACTCAGTCTTTCTAGCAGACAAAGTAATAATAGATGGAAGAATAAACTTTCATTTGAATGAACCTTCTGTCAAAATGAATAAATAGCCAGTCAGTCACCCATATCACCTTCGTAGTCCGAATCAGTATAGCACTCACGCAAATTTGTAATAGATAATTGACTCTCAAATACCAAGTCAATATCAACTGTACCCTTTAGATACCTCAAAGTACTCCTCACAACCTGTCAATGTTTCCTTCTTGGATCATGCATGAACCTGCTTACAACACCAACTAGTTGTGCAATGTTTGGTCTAGTACAAACAATGACATACATCAGATTGCCCACTGCATTAACAAAAGAAACTTATCATATATCTTTGTTTTCATGATCATCTTTAGGACATGGATTTGAACACAACTAAAAGTGAGATGTAACGGAAAGACTCACCACCTTGCTCAAGTCATCAACCCTAAATTCTTTAGTGCATTTTAAACATAAGCCTCTTGTGAAAGCCAAACCTTTCCATCTTTCTTATTCTTAAGAATCTCCATGCCAAGAATTCTGCAAGCTTCACCCAACATTTTATTTTAAAATGTTTAGACAGTTAATTCTTCATCATATCAACTTGATCTGACTAGTGGATGAAATCAATATATCATCAACATAAAGAAGCAAACAAATGAGCTCACCGTCGACCAACTTCTTGAAATATATACAACAATCATATTAGCTCGTCATATACTACTGTATCCTCATGAATTGATTAAATTTTTTATACCTCTCCTGTGGTGACTACTTCAACCCTTACAAAGTATTGTCCATTTTGCAAATCAATTCTTTTGATGCTCCGTATCCATGCAACAACAACATTTGATCTCCTCTTATAATTCCTAGTGTAGAATGAAGTCATCACATCGAGATGTTTCAATATCAGACTTTATTGTGCTACATATGCCAAGAGAATACAGATTGAGGGTTGCTTGAGCACTAGGCGCAACACCTCTTCATGATCAATCCCTTCTTATTGCGCTAAGTCTTTTACTATTAATCTTGCTATATACTGCACACAAACTCCATGAGATCCTTTCAACTTTGCATATACTCATTTGCACCCCATGGCTTTCCTTCCCAAAGGAAGCTTCATTAACCTCCAAGTAACATTTTTTTCCGAAGAGACTAGATCTCTTCATTCATTGCCACTCTCCAAAAATCACTATCTAAGCTCTCTACCATTTTTTTTTTGTAGTGATAAGGAATATTTGCCCCCTTCGTTTGAAAGTGCAAATGCAAAGTGATCACTCAACCAAGCAGATTAGAGTCTAGATTTGGGACATTCTAATGCTTGGTCCAGCTCCGAGCAATAGATTCCTGAGCAAGAGTCTCAACCTCAATATCATTTTTCTATTTTTGTTGTTTCTGAAATTTCATTTTTTTCTTTTTCCCTCGTTTTAAAGAACTTTCCTTTTTTTTCCTTTTGTTCCATGTGATATTTCACCTATGCCTGTTCCACGCCAAGCCTGTCGCATTATTTCTTTGAACCTCACCAGCCACTTGAACCACCAACTGTCTGTCGGCGAAACAACCATTGGTCTGTCGCCAGAGTTCACTGGATTTCTTCCTCGAGTTGCGCCTGCCAGCTTTCCGGATCTTCGCGTCCAAGCCGCGACCTGCAGTTGGTTTGCCATCAAATCTCTGAATATGTCGGCAAAACACGTTAGACCACTTGTTGCAGAAAACACTAGCAACACATGCCAAATTTGTTGTTATCGAAGCTGAACTTTGCTCCGATCACGATCCTGAAGCTCTTCGCGTCCAAGCTGCGACCTGCCGTTGGTTTGCCATCAAATCTCTGAATATGTCGGCAAAACACGTTAGACCACTTGTTGCAGAAAACACTAGCAACACATTCCAGATTTGTTGTTATCGAAGCTAAACTTTGCTCCGATCACGATCCTGAAGCTCCGAGACTAATTGTTATGCGAAAACAATTCCGAAACAAAAAAAATTCACACAACAACAATCAAACACAAATGACTTATATAGTTCAATATTGAATTAATTTGCATAAATCCATGAGGAGTAAGATTTCACTAGCACTGGATGGGGAGAAAGAAAAACGGCTTGGGGTTAAAAGTTTTGCCCTTCTCACCATAACTCTCATAAATCATATGTATGAAACTATTATAATAATATGATTTAAAATTTAGCATGTCGAGTTTAATTAGAATTAGAATTGATTTAAAGAGAGTATTTTAACTAATTTTTTTTTTGTTAAATAATAAACGAATAAGATTTTTTTGGTGGAAATAATTTGTAATGTATTACATTTTATTTTCTAGACTGCAACCTTTTGCACTCTAATTTTTATTTGGAATTTCATATATTTATTTTCCATACTTTGCGCATTTTATTTATTTTATTTTATTTTTGAATTCCGACTAAGTGCCGAAATGCATAACACAGTGATTGAAAACAAAAGAAAGAATTCTAAGATGTTGAGTAAGCGCACCCACACACTTGTTCAAAAGAAAAACTCATATGCACCTCTTTCTTGCTTTCATGCATTGTTTATGCTCTTAATTGTATATCTTCCAATTGCATTTGGAATGTATAATAAAATAGTAATAATAATTGATGCATCGTCGATTATTTTTTTTATTAAGCACGAATCTCAAAGTATTTTTTTTATAAATAATCTTCAAAATCCAAATTTAATATCATGCAAACTCCAATTCTAATAGTTTATCATCAAAATGAACATCTCAACAAGATGAACTCAATGATATCAAAGTTGGTCAATCCAACCCTAATCAAACTCATATCAAACCAGTGAAACACATTTAGAGGCTTTGGATTGCTGATTTAGTGGTTAAATGAACTCTAAATTTGACATATTAATAATCAAATCAAGAAACTTGATGGGAGAAATCCAACGGGACTAAAATTACTAAATTTTGAGGTCATTGCACCTAAATCATTAAGAAATCCTTTATGAACAAGGGGGGTCCATATGGTTCGCCCGATTAGAAATTTTGAGAAGTTATTTTTCAAAAGACCATAATACATTACCCCACCATCGAGCATCCTTTCTTGTCCTCTTTAAGCTTCTATCATAGATGATCCCTCCTTGAATGCAAATGTTATATCCCAAATACGATAGTAACTTATAACACCCGTATTGAAGACTCGACGATAACATCCTGCTTTCGTTGTCGTGGGAGACCCCTGCTTGCATCCATTGTATTCCAAATATAGCATATGCGGTCAAATGATGATATTACAATCACAAGCTACGGGTTATGTGCTCAACCGACGATATTGCAATCTCTAACAATCGCATAGTTGACTAACTACTACTATTATAACTTTCAACTGTGAATTCTATGGTTAACTAACACTATTGCAATTACCAACTACGACATCCATGACGAACTAACACTGTTGTAGTCACAATTGCCTCAATGCTCAATTGAAGTTATTGCAGACACTAACTACGACATATGTGACCTACTAATGATTGCAGCTTACAACCATGCATTTGAACCCAACTACTGCTTATGCAACAATCAACCTAGGTGATTTTTTGATCTTTGAAGCCGATGCATTTACGTGCGCCACGATCAAATCATTATGAATTTGATGAAAATGAATAATATGATTTGAGATTTTATCACGATTTTTGATATTTGAGTGAGAATTTGTAAAATGGACAAAAGAGGGTGCTTCATTTGTAAATAGCAACGTTTTGGGTGCCCTGCTTGTAATCGACTCTTCATTTATTTGTGTATGTCCCCGACCTTCGTTCAAATTTAGATATTAAATATCACTCTGCTACTGCAAATTTTCTGACACACAACAAAAATAAGAATAAATTTTGTTTTTATCATAATTTTACTTTAAAAAGGTGGAATACATACTTTCATACATAAAATAAGATGGCCTAGCCTATATATATATATATATATATATATATATATATATATATATATATATATATATATATANCCAATGTATGTAATTATCCCCATTGTTCAAAAAGGCATTGGATCCCCTTCCTCACCATAGATCTAAGACATAACTAACACTGTATTATGCTTTGATTATTTGCTGGTGTCCAATGTGTCATGTGATTTTTGTCTTCTTATAACCTCCGGGCAACTGTAGGTGCCTGCAGCCTGCTTTCAGTTGGAAAATAAATTAAGTCTTAAACATGGTTATAATGTCATTTAGTGCCCCTGACAGCTGCTTAATTATAATATAATTATCCCTAATTTAATTTTTTAATTTTATTTTATGAATTCAGATTGAATCTAGCAGTTCCCCACATGTAGTGCAATTTGTTATTTTCATTTAACAAAAAATTGTCGCAACAGTCAAATAGGTCGCCTTTTTCAAGGAGACGCTCTGGCGAACCAGAGGGGTTCCCAGATACGTCATCTCAACGATCTACCTTGGGCTCTACCCCAAGGTTCGCTCGAGCTAGCTCGTATATAAGGTCAACTAGGGGTTTAACTCCCTCCGAAATCAAACCCGCGGCCTCCCGAATGTGGGCAGGGATATAAAACGACGTGTTCGAAGGAACTTGCCTGACCCACTGGGAATTCAACGAAGTCGGGCAATCAACCATTGTCCTTAAACAAGGCAAGAATCGAGGGGAGTATGTATTTCATCAAACAAAATGAATTACATATTGTTATGTATTTACTTTCATGGGGCAAAATTTGCATGCATACCGCACAATTGATATTTATTTACATATATACCGCCTAAACTTTCATAATTTCATACATATCATTCACATTTTTTTTATATCACATTAATAATGCCATATTTACTTACTTTTTTGAAAGTGAAATAAATATTTTCATGCAAATGTTTATGACACCAAAGTATTGTAAATGTAAATATGAAATTTTATATATTAGTTAGGTAAATACATGAGAATTGTGTGGTATGTATGTGAAAGTGGTGATCTTATATATATATATATATATATATATATATATATATATATATATATATATATATATATATATATAATTGCTTTATTCGGATGTTTTTGATGTTAATGGAATGTTTACTCTTACGTTGCGCCGCACACATGTTTTGAAATGAACAGCATCCAAATTGAGGAGATGTTCTGAGTTCCACAAAGTTTTTATTTAGCTGATTGCTATTTCTATTATTTTGATTCAACAATAATTAAATCTCTCTCCACAAGCTTTTGTAATTTCGGTACTTCTATATTCATCTTTTAGCTATTTTTTAATCATTATCTCCTGTGCTGTATTTTGGAAATTATTTGACTTTACATGCCTCCTCATAATATGCATATTATTTACTTTTCCAAAATATTTGATGTGATTTAAATTTGTAACTTTAATTTGAATCATGTTTGGAACCTTCATTGAACCAACACCTTCTTCACAAAATGCAGTTCAATAAACTTATTTTTCTTTGTTGAAAAAAGTTAGTCATATTTATTCCATGACAAAGCTGTGGTCGGAAAAGTCAAAGTTAGAGGTGGTACCAAGTTGCCCGGCGGAAGCACGTGGCCGTGCCTCTCACGCCCATAATTCTTTTTTTTTTTTTAAGGCTGTATATATATATATATATTTGATGAATTTTGTGATTAGAAATTTAAATTAAATGTTGAAAATAAAAATACACGGCTATAGAATGATTATTTTTATATGATGGCATGTCATTCATGTTTATTTTTTTCCACCCAACATAAAATGATCTTTTTATATCTTAATTATTTTTCACTCAAGACATCTATCAAATTTTTAACATTCGATACAAATTTCAAAGTATAATATAACTCTCGAGATTATATTTTTTTTGAGAAATAAATATTCAAACATCGATAAAAAGTCATCCACAACTTTGATTTCATCAAAATAACCGGCTCGATAAAAAAAAACCAACGTAACAAAAATAATTCAAGTCCAGTCAAATCAAGCTTAGATCAAGTCATTAAACCACTTTGTAAGTTTTTCAAACATACTTAGAACGTTAAACGAATGTCAAATCTAGCAAGTCTATAGTTGAATCGAGCATCTCAACAAGACGAATTCAACTAGCCCAAGATTGTTCAATTCTAATATTGTTACTGCACTCAAATGTACATCAAACATCATCTGATCGAAAGTAGCTCTCTAGACCGTCCAATCAAAGTAGGTTATATTCCTACATTAATTGCACTCAGAACACTATAAATAGAGTCCCACCCCTTTCCTAAAACGGGGTTGGAGGCTTAAAAAAAACTTAAAGTTTTGAGAAGTTGAAGTCCATCACCACCCATATCATCGTCTATAGTCGTCGGCCGTCGTTAATCACCATCGACTGTTGTCGATCACCGCTAACCGTCGTTGACCATTGCTAACCGACATCCAGCACTATTGTTGTCGTCAACCACCACTTACCGTCATTGACCATTAACCACTGTCAATCACCACCAATCACAGTTGACCACAATCGACAGGAAGCAGGCAATCTACATTGTAACTTGGGAAACTGTTAGATATGTGTCATATACTATATAAGGGATAGATGTTGGAGCGAAACTTAGTGAACGAGCGAGCGGAGTGGAGCGGAACCTCGTTAAATCTCTGTGTTTTCTTTTGAATTTCTGTCAATTCTCATTTCTTTGCCCTAAATTTCTCAACAAAAACCTAGTAACCCTTTTTTATCTATGGGACAATGGGTCTATGTAATCATAAGTTATAGTAGATTTTCACATCTGGGTCAGATCCCGTGAATTTTCACATAAAAATTTTTGGTGTCATTACTAGTTAATTTTTTAAAATGAGTATGTGTTGATTCTAGTGTAACATTAAAACAATAATTTATTACTATATTATATCAAATTTTCTAGTACAGATCATCTTTATTTTCGTATATTCTTTCTGCTATGAAAAAAAAAGGGCATCTAACGTAATTTTCTTTAATTTCAAACCATGAGGTTTCTCGAAGTCTTCTTCACGCTAAAAGGAAAAGCTTATTTAATAATTTAGTCTTAAAGAAAAAAAAAAGATATATTATTTGATATTTAGATTTAAATTATAAATGTTTATAAATTACTAAATAATTAATACAGCTTAATTAAAATAGCAGATGGATTTAGGCGCTAAATAAAAAACATTAAAAAAAAAAAGGTAGGTTGACTCAGGAGTCAAGGATTGATTGGATTTTCGGAGCTACAGCTGTTCACAGTCGACGTGGCATCCTCTTTTAAAACTAACCTCATTAATCAGTAAGACTTTAATTCTTTTTTAATTTTAAATACGGGAAATACCAAATATTTATTTAAATGGAATTTTTATTACTTTAATAATAAAATCATCATAAATCTATATTCTTTAAATTGTAGAGGGATTTCACGAAAATAAATTGCTAAACTTGTTTATATGAATATAAGTAGTGGAGTAGTGTTTCCTAGAACTAACATTCTAATTATTAGTTGCCAACTCTATCTACCGTCATAAAATACAAAGCAATGCATAAAATAATGCCAATAAATAGTTTTTTAAAGCAAAGAAAGCTTAAAAATAATAATCACACGTGGAGAGTTTTGTTAGAGAAGTAATTATTTTTTTGAAATTAATTGTCTGCATTTTAAATTCAACATTATGATAATATTAATTATTTTTTAAATACTTTTATTTTTTATTTTGATTGTTGTGTTACTCACTGTTTAGTGATATGTCAATTTTAATTATGTAATACTAAAACTGAATATATGTTTTCATGTATTAAATGTGCAATTAGGACTGATTCTATTATAAATAGCACAATAATACAGGGGTAAATTTTTTTTTTCATAAACAAATGCAGCAGTTGTGCAACAATTGCACAAAACAAATAGAACCACAGCTTCCCCGCAACATTTTTTTAATAAATTGAAGTTGCATCAAAGTGGCTCAAATGTTAAATATATAAGCCCGAATTAATCTATATATCTTGTATGGTTATATCTTGATTATTTTTAATAATTAGTTTATCTAAACTATAAGTTCATGCATATATATATATATATATATATATATATATATATATATATGTGTGTGTGTGTGTGTGTGTGTGTGTGTGTGTGTGTGTGTGTGTGTGTGTGTGTGGAGAGAGATTATGATAGAGATTTAATCATCTAAAAGTTTAGAGAAAAGCTTAAAAAGAGAAAAAATGGTCTGAATCATATTGAAGCAATGCAGGAGTCGTCCATGGTCGTCCAAAGAGAAAGGGAATGAGATAGGTTGTAGGGGGTGTTTACATTTGAGTTTAGTAGATTTGTCTAATTGAGATATAGGGTCCATTTGGGGGGATTATTTGTGGATTGTGCTTTTGAAAACACATCTCATTAGTTTGGTTTGAGCATTTTGGTTGGCCCCAGTAAAACACGCAATTTGATTTCTAAAGTACTGCGGCCTGCACCTAATATACCGTGGTTGAGCGTTTCAAAGGGTTTTTACAATACTTACCCCTCCGCCTCCTCCGCTTTCCCTAGTTCATGCCCTAACCTTCCTCGATTCCTTTCCCCATTTCGTGCCCTAAAGTTCCTCGCTCTGAGAAGTTCCTTGCTCTGGAAGACGTTCCTCGCTCTAAGAAGGGGGGATCTATTTTTATCGCGCCCTACTATCGCGCTCTGAGGAGATCTAACACTTTCTTCTCTCTTCTCCCATTCAATCTGATCATTATGTAAGTTGTTGTCTTTGGTTACCGTAAGAATCAAGAGTTTAGTTGATGTTTTATCGTTGAAGTTTTTTCGATTTTGTGATGCCTTGTTTTTTTGGGAAGGACTTGACATGAGAGATTTTTGGGATTTCTGTTATCTACATCCAACCCGTGGTTGGATCAGTTTATCCTTCCATTTTTTTTTTCGAGAAGGACCTCTTTGATCTTACTTTTCTGTTAAAACAAAGAAACAATATTTTGGGTATTTGTGCTTTAATACTGTAGTTGTTGTTTTTAAAAAGGGAAAATTACACTGAGAGGAGACCAAGATCATTACATTTACAGTGCAGTTGTTGTTTCGGTAAATGCTATTAAAACGATGAAACAATGCATTTCCTCATTTGATCATTTATAGTTCAGAATGAGTATTTGTTTTGCAAATGCAAATTTTTTAAAGTTAACAAAAATATCTAGATTTATTGGGATATTCTTTAGGGTTAGCTTTTCTTTAGCACTTTATGAGCATCTCATCATATATTCTGATAATGATGTACGAGTTTCATATTATTAATTTGTTCAAGGCTCCTGGCTTTGTATAGCCTAATCCTTCTTAACAGCCTTTAGTACTCAAATATGTGAATGTTTCTTTGTTGAAGGCAGATGATGTATTGAGCTGCAGTTATTGAATTGAGCTGCGGTTATGAATTGCAGTTATGAGCAGCTTTCAAATATCCTAGATATCACTATTTATTTATGAATTGCAGTTATGAGCCGTAGTTATTGAATTGAAGTATGGAATTGTTTTGGTTGGATGGAATGGTTATCATTGTAGAGGTCTTTGTTTATTTACCCCTTCACGACATTGTGAGGCTTTTGGAATTGAATTATTTATACAGGAATTGATTTATTTATTTACACCTTTATTTATTTCATATGTTGGAAAACTTTACATCTATAACACACAATTCTTTTGTATTTACTATATGACACACATGCATTACATTATATGACATGCATTATATTATACTTTAAAAGTGGTTGGTATGACAGACATGCATATGAAATTCTTTTATATGGTAGGCATGCATTCTTTTATATGGCTTGCATGCATTCTTTTTTGGATGATGGAATTGTTGGAGAGGGGGAAACTGCTTGTAAATGTTCCATGATAAATATGTAATATGCTGCAGTTTTATGGAAAGCTTACTGTTGTGAATATTGATGTCATTTTGGAAAGCTTACTGTTGTGAAAGTTCATAGTTTTATTAGGGCAATTTGATGTAATTTTGGAAAACTATGATAAATATTGATGTCATTTTGGAAATATACAAGTGATATGATCAATATTGATGTCATTTTGGAAATATACAAGTGCTATGATAAATATTTGGGGCAGTTTAATATACAAGTGTTATGATAAATATTGATGTCATTTTGGAAAACTTACTGTTGTGAAAACTCATAGTTCATGCCATTAATGGAGTTTGGCTACATATGTAATATGCTGCAGTTTTTTATTTAATGTGTTACTTTTTTATTTGGGATATTTACATACATAGCACACAAATCTTTTGTATTTGCTCTGCAATGTATATGTTCAATTCATTTGATCACTTCAAACTATTTGTTGCTTTGCAAATATGTTTGAATATATGGATTAATGGAGCAATTGCTATTAAATGGATTTGTCCAATTTATTTTTTTATCTAAGTATTGATTGCATTGACATAATGGTGGAGTAGTTTGGATGACTACATAAATTTGTTGTTGGTAAGTATACTTTATATATTTCCTAAATTTTTGGACTGATTTATTCAATTTTTAATAACTGCAGAACGATGAGTTCAAGATATTCTGGGAAGTCCGAGAAAGTGATGTGTCGGTGCGGGCTAACGTCCTTGCTACTCACGTCACGCAATGCACATAGTTTCGGGAGGCAATTTTACAAGTGCCCGCGGTGGGCACAACGACTGGAGGACTGCAAATTCTTCAGGTGGGTCGACAGAGAGTCTGTTTCTATGATATCCCAGATGGACACTCCGACTCGGAATTCGTCGATATCAATATTTTAGAACACCGCATCTAGTTCGACTGCTTCCATTTCTATTGTATCCCAGTCGAACAGATTTACTCAGTGTTCTGGAGTGTCAGAGTCGGGCACAGTGGGACATGATATGCTGCTACATGTTAAAGTCAATATCATTATTTTTTTTTCCTTGTGATTTTGACATGTTATTTTTTCTTCTTTGTTGGGTCTCATTAGAGCATATACTAATATGTTATGGTGTATTTCACATTTGTTTAGACAATTATGTATTTATGATGATCTGAAATATTTGAGTGATATAAATATTTTGTATTTTCACATTTGTTTTTCAATTTTCCCATTCTCCTTTTTATGATTGCGTCGAGAGTGTTAGTAAATTTGTAAAAAAAAAAAATTCAAATAAGTTGTTTACAAAAAACACAAAACAAACAACTGCAGCTTATTCAGAACTGGGGAAGTTTGGTCATTTATTCAGGATCAGTTCTTCTCAAAACGCACAAACCAAACAATTAGACAAATTATCTGGATAAGTTGTTTATCACCAGATTACAGTCATGATAAGCAGGAGAAGCTGCGGCTGCCCCAAACAGACCCATAAGTCCTACTATAAATTTGATGAAACCATAATTTTGATAGATCTTAAATTTAATTTATAAAATTTATAAAAAATGCATTAAGATTCGTGTCTAATTAAGTAAATCATAATAGAGGAAGTCATCGGGAAACCCATGGACTGTCTCCATCTTCATTCCTTTTACGTACTGCGTACTCATCTGAAAGCAAGGAGGAAGGAGATTACAAGATTATTCCTTCCAATTATTTAATTTTTAATTCGGTATTATATTGACCGATGAGTTTACCAACATTAACATGCTATATATTTTTTCAAATTATTATTTTGAAAATAGTTAATAATAATTATAATAGTATCTCCAACATTCCACTGTTCTAAGGGCTCCATTTTCTTTTGCATTCATTAACCAGAAAAAGAAAAAAAATGAAATTTATGTTTCAATTAATGTATATTTCTTTTAAATATTATAAAAAGGAATTCTTTATAATATCTAAAAAAATATTATAAGCAAAAAAAAAAAAGAATTAGTAATATATAATTTTACCCGGCTCATATTTATTTATGGAGTATATAAATAAGGAAGCAACGGAGGTTAATTTGTAGCGACATCAGCTTCGGGAAGGAGGGAGGGAGGGCGGGGATAAGAGAACATGATTTCACTCTGTAAGCTATCTTTGATCCCTAATTTCTTGCTTCCTTCTGCAACTCTTTCTTTTTCATTCTTCGAGAGATTGGATTCATCTTCTGTTCTTGGCTGGAGGTTCTTTTGTCGGGAGTTCTTCTGCCTGCTCTTCCCTCTTGCTTAATCATCTTCTGTTCTTGGCCCCTCCTCCTGTTTATTTATTTATATATAAGGTCACATTATTGATTTTAATCACATCATTTTAACTCTAAACAAAAAAAATTATTCCCGACTGTCGGTGATACACTCCAAAATCTTCAATTTTGTCATTATTTGACTGATTGAGATTAGTTTATGGCTGTTCTTCTTATGAACAGGGTTCATTCCATTTCTTTTTCTTTCCTTATTTGATGAGGCAATCGGGAGGCCATTCTATGAACTCCCAAGCAAATTACAGAACAGACATAAAGAACCCATACAGTCTTTTCGACCATACAATATAGCTCATCGAGGATCAAATGGCGAAATTCCTGAAGAAACGGTGGATGCTTATATGGTAAACTACCCACGAAGCTAACCCTGTTGGTCTCTCTGAAAAATTGTTAATTCAACTATTGTATCTTTAAATGAATGTGTATTTTATATTTGTTTCTTTACTAAAACATCTTATTTGTTTCATGCAGAGAGCTATTGAAGAAGGTGCAGACTTTATAGAAACTGATATCCTTGCTACTAAGGATGGTGCACTAATTTGTTTTCATGATGTAAATCTTGATGATATCACTGATATTGCTGATCATAAGGAGTTTGCCGGTCGCAAAGCTACCTATGAGGTCCAAGGTGAAAATATTACTGGATATTTCGTAGGTATGATTTGCCCGCACCATATTATAGTTTCTTATCATTTGAGATTGATTTTCTTCCTTATCTTATTGCAATATTCTTATATACTTCCGTGAGAAACCTATTAGCATATTTACCTGAGGCATGCAATTCAACTGAAGTATAATGGACAAGTGGATTCTGGACATTATATGATATAAGAAAGAAATATACCATCAAAATTTAAAGTTTAATTTTTCTAAAATGGCAATAAGAATAGTCATGTTATATGAATTTGATGTTACCTAGGAAAGAAACAGTAAAAGATTCATTGAGTGCGGCATAGATTAGAGCATAACAGTTCATGTTAAATCTAGGAGGCAAACACCAGGCTTATACTTTTTTTTTTTTTCAATGTTTCAGGCAGTACACCAATACTCTATTTGTATAATTGTAAATAGAATTTGCTTTCCAGCTAACAGTTTTCCACAAACGTGACCACATTTTCTGTAAGAATTTGTAGAGTCAAAGTAAATTATAAACTGTATTAGTGTATGTTAATGTTTCAATTGCTACTTCAACTCATAGTTACGATTTTAGTTAATCAGTTTATACATATAATGGTTTGCATCTTGCTAATGCATCTCTATGAAGTCATACATTTGTCCTCCATGTTTAAAGGGCTAAAATGAACAATTCTTTCTTTTCTCAAAATATTTTAACAAGGGTGTAATTTAACATTATTTTTGTGGTTGTTGCAGTGGACTTCACACTTGATGAACTTAAATCATTAAAGCTGAAGCAGCGCTATAAGTTTAGAGATCAACAGTACAATGGTTAGTTCCAATCTCAACTTGATTGTGTTTAGCAATTTCCACATTGTTTTTTTGTAAAAAGCCACCCAAGTGTCTAGTAATGTATAACATATATATATTTTTTTTTTTTGCAGGGAAGTTTTCAATTATCACATTTGAGGAGTTTATTGCAATTGCTCTAGATGCTAACAGGATTGTGGGAATATATCCAGAAATTAAGAATCCAACTTTCATCAATCAGCATGTGAGTGTTGCTGTCTTCAGAAAGAATTTGATTAAATAAGCATCATAACATTATTTATTGTGGATCAGAAGGCAGTGCTTATCTGTTCTTTTACTTCTATCGTTTCACTTTTATATGTCGTTTTGTTTTATTAAATGGTTTGCTGCTTCCACTAAATGTTTTTACTACTTTTGTCAGGTCAAATGGGCGGATGGAAAAAAGTTTGAAGATAAATTTGTGGAGAAGCTTCTTAAGTATGGTTATAAAGGTTCCTACAAATCAAAGGAATGGCAAGAACAACCAGTGTTCATACAGTCTTTTGCCCCGGGTTCTCTTATTTATATTTCAAACATGACTGATTCTCCAAAAATATTGTTGATTGATGATGTCGACATCCCAACTCAGGATACTAACCAGGTTAGCCTTGGTCTTAACAAGAGTTAATAGGGACTTTTGGAAGTAATACCCGGCAATATGTATTTTTTGAAGTACTTGTATATATTGGTTTTTAAAACACATTTAATTTCATCGGGCTAGTTAGAACTCACATAATATGGCTTTGCTTTTTTTTTATTTTCGTTTTGTTAAACTTTGCTATCAACTTGGTATTTTTAGAAACTTATATGAAAATGACAAAAAATGTTCAATGCAGACATGAATGCATATATACAAGAAAAATGTGGGCATGCTGACGCATATAAAGAGAGAAGCATGCCCACGCACTCATAAACTTATAAGTATTTATCTTGTTTTGTAAAGGTTTAGAAGTCTTGCTCAAAACTAGAGTATGCTACAAATTTCTTTTACTTAACTGCTTGTATACTGGTTCATTCATTCATCATTCAGCTGTGGGGAGAACTTTGAAATTAATAAAGTAAAAATTCATTTAGAAGCGGCAAAACAGCAAATTATTACAGATATGTTGCTACAAAAGAAAAAAAAAATCATATGAATAGAGAAGGATGTGGAATCCATATAGATATATTGAAATGCTCATATGCACAATCATACAATTCTACTTGAATTGAAAAAAAAAAAAACCATAAATAAAAATTATGAAGTTGGTTGGAAGCAAATGTTTTTCTTACATTTTTACCAATGAATGATATGGAACAAGGCGAAATACACAACCATATAACATAAAAATTATGTTATCGTAGTTAAAATATTGTGGTCAGAAAGAATGCTTCATATGGAGATTCTTCCTTCTTTTTATTTTTTTGTGCGTCTCTATCGAAACTGTCAACTTAACACTATAAATTATCATTGAGATAGGCCATTTCAGTATTTTTAACCACAAAATCAGTTGTCTTCAATTATTTTTATTTTTTTTTATTTTTTTTCTTTACTTATAATTGATATATCTCACCTCAAAGTTTAGATGCATATCATATCATAACTCTTAAGTGCGGGCATTGTAAAAAATGTTCTTGAAAACATTGATAATGAATTGTTTCTTGCTACAGACATACGCACAGATAACTTCAGATAGTTACTTCGCCTATATAAAAGATTATGTTATTGGGATCGGACCTTGGAAAGATACTATAGTTCCTCCAAACGATAATCATTTGTCTTCAGCCACTGATCTTGTTGCAAGGGCACATGCTCATAATCTACAGGTACTGCTTCTACAACCTAGCCAACATTCTGAAGGCACTCTTTGGTTCCATTTTAATTGTTATTACTTAATACTATAAAGATATGTGGATGAAGTTCTCCCAGTTCTTGTTATTATATATAAGATGTATCAAAATAGTCTCTCGACTCTTTGCAGGGGTTCATTTTGGCCCCATAGTCTATGAATGAGTTAATTTATTCTTTTAATATGAGCTAAAATAAGAAGATCATTTCAGCCCCAAGTTAAAGTATAGGAAACTAATTTGACACTTTTATAAACTCTTGGGACTAAAAAGGTCCCATGTAAACAGTCAGGAGACTATTTTGATACTTTACTAATAAGTTGTCTTATTTAAATCTCAAAATGTTTCATTCAGATATAAGATATTTAAATCAGATGCGAGTTTATCAGATATAAGGCAATTTTAACTGATGTGAACACATTCTAACATTGAAATTATTCAAAAAATGTTGAAAGATGTGTCAATTTTAGTAGTTTTTAAAGTGACCAACAAACTTACTAAGGGAATCGGTGCTGCAGGTTCATCCATACACATTCAGGAATGAGAACCAATTCCTGCATTTTAACTTTCATCAGGACCCTTATGATGAATATGATTACTGGATAAACGTTATCGGTGTCGACGGGTTGTTTACAGATTTCACAGGGAGTCTTCATCACTATCAGGAATGGGCATCCACTCCCAAGCCAAAGGGAGCTGAATCAGACATATTGAAGAAAATTGCCTCTATCATCTCTTCCTATAAACATGAGTAAAATTTTATGGTTTTTCTTTTGTTCAAAATTACATGTATCAACCTGCTATCAAATATTCATGATTCTATGTTCTTGTAAAAGATCCCTTTCGAAAATGTGTGTATTGTTCTAATTTGATGGAATTATCATGAAATTTGTGCCTATAAATGCATCTTCTGTCAGAAGTGGGTTGTATTATCACCATTACCGAAGTTATTCATGACAGAAGTACACAGTAATGTTTTGAACAATATCTTATGAGCACTAAATAAATATTCATATTACGTTTATTGCACATATTTTAGAAATACAAAAGAGGTTATTTATATTTAATTACAAATATAAATTTTCTTAGAACAAAATTTAATACTTTTGTAAGAATATCATTTTTTTTAAATAACTCGTATGTATATTTATTATGCATCTAAAATATGTGATTTAATTTGTTTAATCCTCAGACTACTAAAATAGGAACCAAAATAATCCCTGAGACAAGTTTAAATTTTCGCAGACATTCCTATATAAAAAGCAGGAGCAAGTTACTGCATTGAAACTCCTGAGAGCTGCAATAAGGCTTCTGAAATTTACATTACTGAGAAATACAAATCTGACAGCAAACAAAAAACTACATTCGTAACATTCCTCGTATCTTTAATTTCTTGACAAGTCTCTTAATATGTACATAGCATGACAGAAATTAAAAAAAACTTAAAAAAATTAAATCAACAAGGAGAAAAGGATTGTTAAGAAATTCTCATACAATATAAGAACTCTGAAGAAAATCAGAAGACATTGGCCCCAGGGTCCTGCACAACACAGGTTCTCCTGTTATGCCCAATTTGATTGCACCTGGTGCAGTGCAGCGCTCGCACTTCCTTCTTATCCCTAACCCTTAAAACCAGTCTGTTTCTTGGAGGATCATGAATCTCACCCCAAGCTGCAGCATCCGAATGGCTGCTTTCAATCAGGGACTCATAGTTATTATGTTCGATGGGAATCATATTCCTGCCCGGTTCAGCTCGGAGCTCCTCGAGAGCCTTCTCTCGACCAAGAAAAGCCCTTTTGTACGTTATGAAAACTCCATATTCGCGGTGGATATCGTTTACGATCTCCCTTGGCCTGTAGTTGAGATTGTTCCTGAGCTTCTCCCTAATGCAATTCGCAATCCACTTCGCCGTAGCTTGTCGATGTCCTGTGTCTTCTGATCTGATGCAGGTGTGCTGGGGGGTCAGAGTTCTTATCCGGAATATGCTTACACGAGGGAGTTTTGAGGCGTGAACTCGCCATGTGCAGCCTTCTGCAGCACACCTGGCGGTGACACGGCGCTGATCTGATCGGATCATGTGAAGCTCAAAATTTGTAGCAATGGCTGCGCTTGTCAGCGCATTCCTGAATGTCTGCACATCGTCATATTCCTGACCAACCAACAGTGATTGCGAGTCTTGTCGGAAAATATCTCCTGACATGCTCGGCCAACCACATGTATTTCTCGCATAATCTCCTCTTGAAGACATTCCACAACTGCTAGCTCCACTCTGGCTGTCCAGTTGCTGCTCTTCAGCTTCCATTAGCACCACTTCTCTGATTTGTAGTATTAAATTTATTTATTTAGATAACTTGATACAAAACACAATAATAACAGATTAACAATGATAAAAAAAAAAGCTGAGAGCTTTAATGAAATCCTGAAGAACCATCCTAGAAAGCAAACAAAGAAAATCATCGAACAAAATAGGGACACTAGGGTCGAACTAAAAAAATTTATAAACTTTCATCACAACTTGAATATATCTTGATTAACGAGCGGTGTTCCTACCTTGCGGCGGCAACTTGCGGCGTCCGCATGGCATCGTCGGCGAACGCAATCTCCTCATCATCATTATTATGCGTCTTATGTATGAACATAAAAATTGGGATTTTCCGATTAGCTTCGAACTCCTCCATCATATTCCGCACATCGTCATCATTCTCGATGGAAATAAGGCGGGAATCGAGGCCAACATCCGGCAGCTGGAATCTGAGATCAATCAACCTTGGATGAGCGTCGCAGATCTCCGACATCTTTGCAAGCAGCGTTCGAAAGCTCGCCGACCTATCCATCGACACCAGGCGTGTCTTACCCCCAATGTAAAACGCTTTGCCCTGCTGATTCACGAAATCCCCACCGAAGCTGCAGAGGAGCTTGGCTTTCTCTCCCGCCATCTCAGAAACCCTGTGAAAGGGATCGGGAGGGAGAGATGGAGACAAGGATAGGTATCGAACTGTCCTACGACGTGATAACCTAAGACCCACTTAGGCATCAGGCCTCGTAGCCAGACGAATTAAAATAAATCAAATGAAACATTGCCCAATATATAATAAACTCACAAGCATAACTAAATTTTCCTTGTTATAAGAAATCTAGGCAAATATTACTAAGTAATAAATAACAATTATAACGATTAAAAAATATAAATCTAAACAAAATACTTGGCATCAACATTCTCAAACAAAGGCCCAAACCAATATCGTCTTAAATCTATTGGGACTGTGAGGGTGATGTTGATTAGTTTGAGACTACATTTGACAATGCAAAAATGCAATGGTTGTTTAGTCAAGTGGCCTCAGTACGCGACATCACAAATTTTCTCAGTAGTTGACAATGACTATTAATCAATATTAACTATAAAGAGAAATTATATTGTGAGTCAGTAATGCAACTTACAAAAGAAGGTTAGTTCTCAAAATACAAGACAGAATTGTCTTCACCCCCACTTGAGACACTATAAAATACATTGGCATAGAAATAACGAGCAATTGGCCTTCACTGATCGGTTTCATGCTTTTGAAAAATGTATTAGGCAAAATTTTAATCCTCGTTCATCCGCACTTTAGTTGTACATATTTCCATTGTCAGTATTAGGACAATGATGGTTCATTGTTGTTGCTCATAATATCTTCTAAATTTGCTATTTTTGAAGACCAAATCATAGTTTTTAATTAATGATTGTAAAGTAATGGATTTATCAAAAATATTCAAAAAACAATGTGCTAAACAAACAAATTTTAAAAATAAAATTAAAAAGAAAATGTGATCCCAAAGAAAATATGTAAAAGTTATCAAATATGTTCTATTGGAAGATGAGCTGCCTCCGCAGCTCGCCAGCTCAAATGAGTTCCAATTTTGTTTCAATTTTGAATCAGCTTGTTCTTACTTCTATCCCCCAATTTTCCCTTATTTGATATTCAGCTTGCCAGAATTTCCATTGCTTCAATTCCTTGCTCCGATTCCTGCTGGTTCTGTAGCGAAGGAGGGATCTCTGCATATTTCACCAAAATTTGTACAATAATAAGTTCAATATATCCGTGAAGACAAATTTTAATTTCATGCCGCGCATATGCATCTTATCATATGTATAATCATTATAAATAACACGAAAAGCGGTCCTGCATTGCATCGACATCTATCACTAGCTCCTTATTAAATTACGATTTGAAGCTCAGATCAACGAAAATATTAAATAACAATTTATAGCTTTTCTTCACAAGAGTTCCAACTTATGGGGGATTCTACATCACCTTCACTTCTATTTCTGTATAATTAAAGATTAAAAAAAATAACACTAACTAAAAAAGATCAACCCATAAGCTTGCCATTCTTGATCAGCAGGGCGGAAGGAGTCCTCCATGATAACCTTCTCTCAAATTGCTTCTTCCAAACCGAAGCTATGAAGCACTGCAACAGTTTTCTCCATCGCACTGCAAAACAAACCATACAGCCCAATAATTTGAGTTCCACACTAAAAGCTGGAAATAGCTTGTTTGCACAAGAATATGGCAGATTACCTTCCTGGCCTCAACATCTTATACGAACCAGGTTTCGTAAGATCCACCACCGTCGAACCGGCACGACTACCCTGAAGCAAGCCTCCATCAAAAACATATGCACAACGGTTCCAGAGGTGCTCAAAATCTTTTGGGCTGATGCTACTAGGTTGTCCACTGAGATTCGCGCTTGTGAGAGCTAAGGCGCTCCCAGAACCACGAGCAATTGCACGAATAAATTTATAGTCTGGGATTCGAACACCGATGCTATGTAAGCCTGGGTTTAGTGACTTCTCCAGAATGCTGGAATCATCTGAAAAACCATTCATGGTTGTGGCCATAAATATTGAGAATTTTCAATCGAACATGCAGCAGTTTAGTGACTGATAGCAATCAATGTGTACGGTTTACCTCTCCGAAGAACAAGAGTAACAGGCCCAGGTAGAAGACTATCTAATAGACCGTGAGGTAAACCGTCCACAAGAGCAAAGCGAGGTATATCTGAAACATCAGCAACACAAATTGCAAGAGGGCTTGTCAGTTGACGCCCTTTGACTTCATAAATCTCATTAATTGCTGCGGCAGAACTGAAAAAAAAAAAAATGCAATTGGAAGGGGCCAACTTTAGATGGAACTTCTAAGCAAAAAGAAACAATTTAAAATCTTCTTGTTTCAACATTTATAAATCATGAAAACCATTTGCAATAAATTCCTCGATGGAAAACTAGTTGACATACATAACGAGACAATTTGGTGAGTTTGTTTAATAAATGTTAAAAAGTATATCAGCAACTCCCATCAATTTGTTAAATAAGCAATGAATTCTAACAATAAAATCTGAACCAAGTTTGGTAAAATAATACGATTCTTCCCAAAACTGCCCTCCTTGCCTTGACAGATTCCTCTTCGTTGAAACTAAACACCTCAAAACCAACATAATATATGCTTTATAGAGTTGCACTTACTGAAATATTAGAGATACTATCCTTCAGGGAAAATCAGGAACCAGCACAAATTCCATTTTTTAAGAAGGTGTAGGCCTGAAAGATAAATTTAGAGACTCTTTGCATGTTTGAACGTGTAAGAAAATTGGAAGGGGCCCACGTGGAGTAAGATTAAGCCGCAAGCTGTGCATACCATATCAGGATTCAACCACTACTACAAAAAGCAGCTCTATTGTTCTGTTCTTATGCCTAGAGGAATCCATAATGGAGCACGAATTGCATAAAATACCGCTGAAATTAGAAAACTCGTCCGACATGCAAGTTCACATGTGAGAAAGAATTTAGAAAAATACAAACCCTTTTAAAACACTAGAATAAAGTACGCCCAACCAATTATGAAATTAATACTGGATGGCTATTAGGGATTCTATTGAAGTCAGAAGGGTTTCGAAAAATATTAATGGAATTGATCCAAACATTTGCACGGTATGAAATTACTATGCTAATTGAAGATAACATAATCTTACAATTCTAGGAGGGATTCCATAGGCTACAGATCTTCTTAATGTTATAATCCATGGATTCATGACAATAAAAAAGAAGTTTCCGTTGTTTCATACCAAGGAAGGAAATTCATAACATGTTTTCAAATATGTATATTATAAATGATTAAAAATTATATCAAGATATCCTAATGAAATTTGTATGACAATGTTATAAGAGAAATGCTCAAAGTTAAATCATATTTAAGCAAAACTAACAAAGCAACACTAAAAAACAACAAAGATTAATTACCTATTCCCCCTTCCTTTCTCTCGTAGAAGCTTTTTCACAAGCGAAGAAAACTCCTTCTTATGTAACTTCCACTAGCAGTCGATGGCAGAAGATGGGAAGAAGCAGTTCCGGTTCGCGACTTTTAATGAGCGAGACAGCGAAGCCTCGCTTCGCTTCGTGAAACAGGGAGCAGCGGAGGCGGGAGCGGGAATAGGTAAACAGTCGAATTTTTTTTTCGTGAAACAGGGAGCAGTGAAGAGAATTGCTCTCTTGGTTCCTTTGGTGCGCGTGGTTCGATCAAGAAGAAGAAATCGCAAGGTGCTCTACTCCTCTTGGTTGCATCGGCCTGTTGCATCCTAGAAGAAGATTCAGAGTTCTGTTTCTTTACAAAAATTTCTGCTTCTTCGATGTTGGATTGTGGCACAAGAGAATTTGAATTTATTTCTCTTATACGTGAAAAACAGGTGGTTCCTCGTTTCAATTCTTCTTCTTTGGTGTATATCGGTGTGGAAGAGAAGATTGAAGAAGAGAAAGAGTTTGCACTTGTAATTATCGAAACTATTGACTGGTGTAAATTCCTCAAATAATAAAATATTATGCAACTCCATGGACATGCAATTTATCAAACCACGTAAATCTGTGTGTTCGACTGTTGTTCTTTTATGGTGTGAATTTTCTAATCTATTTTTCGCTTCATCATCATTCTTCTATTTTATTTATATACCACAACAACTGGTATCAGAGTCAATGACTGCAGATGAAGTGAATGTTTCAGGGATCGAGAAGTTTGATGACACAGATTTTGGTTACTAGAAAATGCAGATAAAGAATTACCTCTATGGGAATAAACTTCATCTTCCGTCATTGGGGAAAAAACCTGAAATAATTGATGAAGCTGAATGGAATCTGTTGGATCGACAGGTTATAGGGGTTATTCAATTGACCCTATCAAGGTTCGTTAAACACAACATTGTCAAGGAGAAAACGACTGCAGATCTTATGGCAGTCTGGTCATGTATGTATGAAAAGTCATCGGTGAATAACAAGGTATATCTGATGAAGAAGTTATTCAATTTGAATATGGCGGAAGGTACGTCTATTGTACAACACCTAAATAATTTTAATACTATTACAAATTAATTATCGTCTGTGAAAATTGAATTTGATGATGAGATATGTGCAATAATCTTGTTGGCTTCATTGTCAAATAGTTGAGAAGCTATGAGGATGACTGTCAGTAATTCTGTAGGTAAATGTAAACTGAAATATGAAGATATTCATGATTTGATTTTGGCTGAGGTGCGCAGGAAAGATTCTGGTGAGATCTCAGATTTGAGTTCAGCCATAAATGTTGATTTCAAAAGGAGATCACAAGATAAAAATTCAAATAGGAGAAGCTCAAAATCAAAGAATAGAAGCACAAAAAAGTCAAGGTCTGGTAAACAAGTAACTTACTGGAATTGTGGCAAAACTAGCCACATAAAGAGGAACTGCAAGAATCCTAAAAAGAATGAGAATGACAGTGTAAATGTGGTAACTGAAGAATCACAGGATGCACTACCACTGACAGTTCATAATTCTGTTGATGACTGGATATTGGATTCAGGGACATCTTTCCATACAACTTTTCATCGGGAATTGATGCAGAATTATGTTGCAGGTGACTTACGGAAAGTATATCTGGCAGATGTAGAAGCTCTGAACATGGTAGGAATGGGAGATATTGACATTGAAATTCCAAACAAGAACAAGTGGACTCTGCAAAAGGTCAGACACATTCATGAACTGAAGAAGAATCTCATTTTTGTTGGGCAGTTTGATGAGTGTGAACATTCAGTAGTGTTCTCAGATAACACCTAGAATGTTACCGAGACACATTCATGACTCGGGATAAGGAAACATGTACGTTATATATTACTACTGGTTTAATTAACAGTGTTGATAATACTGTTGCAGACAGCACAACAGAGTTGTGGCATTGCAAACTTGGTCACATGAGTCAGAGATGTATGAAGGAACTTCAGTCTAGAGGCAAGCTACCAGAACTGAATTCGCTTGAATTCAGCATGTGTGCGAGTTGCATTATGCTGAAATAGAGAAAGGTCAATTTCTTGAAAATTGGCAGGACGTCAAAGGCAGGAAAGTTGTATCTTGTATACAGATGTGTGGGAACATTCTCCAGTGACATCTCTTGGAGGCTCCCGTTACTACATGACATTCATTGATGATCATAGCAGAAATGTATGAGTTCATTTCTTTAAGTATAAATCTGATGTATTCAGTGTGTTCAAGACTTGAAAGACCTTAAGACAGATATAAACTTAAAGTTGAAATGTCTGAAGTTTGATAATGGTGAGTTCAAGAAGTACTGTGCAGCTCAGGGCATCAGAATGGAGAAGATCATTCCAGTGACACCACAGCAAAATGGTGTTGCAGAGTGCATGAACATGACCACTAATGAGCGGGCTAGAAGCATGAGATTGAAATGTCTGAAGTCTGATAAATCTGATGTATTCAGTATGTTCAAGACTTGGAAGACCATGGATAAGGCGGATACAGACTTAAAGTTGAAATGTTTGAAGTCTGATAATGGTGGGTTCAAGGAGTATTGTGCAGCTCAGGGCATCAAAATGGAGAAGACTATTCCAGGGACACCACAACAAAATGGTGTTGCAAAGTGCATGAACAGGACCACTAATGAACGTGCTAGAAGCATGAGATTGCACGTGAAATTACCACCTTTCTGAGCATAAGCAGTCAGCGTTGTCGTTTATTTGATCAATAAGAGACCATCTGTTTCATTAAACTGTGAATTACTTGAAGAAGTCTGGAGTGGGAAAGAAGTTAAATTTTTACACTTTAAGACTTTTGGATGTCTTTCTTATATTCTCATTAATCCTAATGCTCGTAATAAGCTTAAGACTAACTCAAAGAAGCGTTATTTCATTGACTATGGAGACGAGACATTTGGATATCGTTTCGGGGATGATCAGGGTCGGAAGATCATGAGAAGCAGGAATGCGATTTTCAATGCGAAGGTTATGTACAAGAACAAGTCTAGTTCAGTTTCTGAAACAACACTGCAGAAATTTGAGTTTGTAAGATTTGATGATTTACTAGAAGTCACACTGCAGGACAAATATGTAAGTGCCGAGGAGAGTGGGTATGGGGCGTCCACTCCTATTGTTCCACGGTCAATTTCAGAGTAGTTTACCCCTACAGTTGCAGTTCGCAGGTCAGAAAGGACTCGACGTTCTCCACAACGTTACTCTCTAACTTTAAACTATATCCTGACAAATGGTAGAGAACCTCAAAGTTATGAAGAAACCTCGCAAGTTGAAAATTCAAGCAAGTGTAAGCTACCTATGGAGTAAATGGATTCTCTACTAGAAAATCAAACTTGGGAGTTGACAGAACTTCCATATGTGAAGAAGATATTACACAACAAGTGGATGTACCAGATGAAAACTGAGCATGATGACAATAAGAGGTACAAGGCTAGACTTGTTGTAAAAGTATTTCAGCAGAAGCATCGTATTGATTATTTCGAGATTTTCTCCTGTAGTGAAGTTTACAACCATCAGAATGGTACTGTCTATGGTGGCTACTAAAGATCTCTTCCTTGAGCAGTTAGATGTGAAAATAGTCTTTTTTCATGGAGATCTTGAAGAGGGGTTCGTGGTACAGGAAAAGGAAGAGTCAGTTTACAGATTGAAGAAGAATTTCTATGACCTGAAGCAAGCTCTTAGATAGTGGTACAAAAAATTTGATAATTTCATGCATAGTGCAGAGTACAGCAGATGTCAGGCGTATCATTGTTGCTATGTCAAGTATTTTGATTCGTATATCATCCTATTGTTGTACATAAATGATATGCTTATTGCAGTGGCTAGTATTGATGGGATCCATAATCTGAAGGAGCAGATGTCAAAGCACTTTGCAATGAAGGATTTGGGAGCGGCAAAGCAAATCCTTGGCATGAGAATTGTCAAAGATAGAGTCAAAGGCATGTTGAGACTCTCTCAGGCTGGGTATGTGAAAAAAACACTTAGCAAGTTCAATATAGATAAGGTCAAATCAGTTGGCACACCCTTGGGAAGTCACTTCAAATTCAGCAAGAATCAATCAATCAAGTCAGAGGAGGAACGAGATCACATCAGTAAGGTTCATTATGCTTCAGCTATTGTTTCACTTATGTATGTTATGGTTTGCACTAGATCTGATATTGTCCATGCGGTGAAAGTTGTTAGTAGATATATGAGTAATCCAGGAAAGAAACATTGGGAAGCGGTGAAGTGAATCTTGAGGTACCTAAGAGACTCTGCAGAAACTTGTTTATGTTTCTCAGGAAAGAGTTCAGAGGTACATGGATATGCTGATGTTTATCTGGCTTGAGACATTAATACCAAAAGAAGTACTACGGGCTATATTTAAACTATTGGTGACACTGCAGCTTCATGGGGCTCTAACTTGCAGAAGACAATTTCGTTGTCTACTACATAAGCCGAGTACATAGCTGCAAAGGAGATGATATGGCT
>NEWO01000035.1:579777-602043 GCA_003013225.1 Phalaenopsis aphrodite | reverse complement strand
GACTTCTAATTCCAATCCTTACTAGGAGGAGGATCAGAATAGTAGGGTGAGACTTGCAACCTTGCTCTATAGACACGATCAACTTAGAATGCGCAACATTCTCAAACCTAATACTTGAGCATTCAATACATTGGTTGGAGCACATGCGGGCCTTTAATTTATGTATTTGAATTATTTTAGTTGGACTATTTAGTGTTTTAAGGCAATTTATATGATTTTAAAACGTGAACTAAATCAAATAACTTGTATAAAAGTTTTCATTTTAAGCATTTTACCGCCTTCTGTTAATTTGAAAACATATTGCGAATCCGGTGGTGATTTGACATATTAGTTCTTCATTTCTGCATTTAAAAAAAACATATGTGACTTAAACTTACCCCCGATTTATGATATTTAATATTTAATTCAATTTGTGAGCCCCCTAGGCTTCAATCCAATCAAGCATAACCCGAATTTATGTTTTCAAATAGATCACATACATATTTTTTTACATCAAGATATATATATGTATATATATATATATATAATTTAATCATCTTCAAATATGATCAAATTTGAAGCCAAAAATAAGTCCAATTATATTAATTGACGAGTCATTCAATTTTTTTCATGACTTGTGCAAGTCTCAAGTGAATTTAATTTATTCTCTTGAATTGACTTAAATTATAGCTTAAATGTTAATTATGTATTTTGTAACATGCATTTTCTTTTAATTTTATAAAATTTTTAAAGTCCAAACAGTCTATATTTTAAAATTATTTACAAGTCCAAATTAGTTCAAAATTTTCTCAGCCTCCTGGCGTCAACCTCTGATATTTTGTTCGCGTGAATAGGAGAGGAGGCAGGAGAAGGTTAGGGAGACACGGCACAGGGAAGGCCGCTCGTCTCTTGCGTGCGGATTAGGGTAGAGAGAGAGTGTTCACGGCTTGGACGGCAAGGAGATGAACAGGATGCAGATGAGGCGCATGTGGTGATGGAGATTGGGTCGTGTGTGTTTTAAGGAGGAATCGGTGTGGAGATAGGTGTGAACAAGGAGGTTGGAAGTTTCGAATTAGGGCACAAGGGGGCCTTTTTCCTCCTCCTCCCTGTAATTCTTTTTGAATTCAATTGTATATTGATACCAAAATGAGAAGAGCAAGATTAGTTTCTATATTCTGGGATGGGAACAGTTAAAGACCTTTTTTTAATATTAACTAATTAATTAATATTCTTTTTCGAGGTCAAAAATTTTATCCCAATTTATAAGCCCTTTTATATAACTATCATATATTACTTTATATATATATATATACAAATTTGAATAATATGAAAATATGATTGTATATATACAAATTTGAATAATATGAAAATATGATTGATACGAGCTACATAGAATGATTGTTTGATATGTTGAATACGAAAGAGTTCAACACTTATGGTACCAATTGAAAACTCAAAAACTAATTAGAAAATGATAATGATATACTTCTACTTCCACAAATTTAAACGGTGCTCCTATGACAAATATATTATATAAAATATTATACATATGAAAATGATACAGTATAATATAATAAATGTATTGAACCTTTTTAAATGATTAAATTAGAAAATAAATGTCAATTGATTTTAAACTAATTTATTATATTTGACTAACATATATATTAACTTCAACTTTTGTTAAAATATTGTTACTTAGATGTATGAGCATTCATTGGATTGTTATAACTTATAATGTTTTACCCTAACAATTTGAAGTATAAAATTTTAGACTAAAAAATAAGCAATATAAGAGAAAACGTCTACAGTAAATCAAAGCAAATAATAAAAATATAATTTCTACTCAATAGTTTTATGTTTAAGATTATAATAAATTTTATTTATTAGTGGCTCATTCAATTATTTAGAAGATTAATTGTTAGTGCTGGGAAATGAATTAATTTTGTAATTTACAATATAATTGTCCATTTCCATCTTGAAAATTCAAAGTCCTCGAGCAGATATTAACAACTATGAGCTTATAGAAAATTACACTTGAATGAATTTGATCATACACCTAAAGGAACAATAAGATTTAGAAAAGAAATAAGATAGAAGTATAAAAATCAACAATCAAGCCTCATGCTTTTATAAAAAAATAACCTTTTCCTAAAATATATAGTCTTCCACTTGAACAGGAATTAAACTCAAAAGAAATAGCACTTCCAACTAGAAGTTTATTTTGAAATAACTAGGTTGTTTGGTATAAAATTAAGAACATTGCTTATAATAATAAGATCAAAGATCCCAATTTCAATCAAATTGTAAGCTGCAACTCAATGGAAGCCATAATATTTGTGTAGTATCAAAGCTGCAAAAAAAGCATCACAAAGTTGTTGCGATAGAAGGCCGTCGATCATACATAAATTTCACTTGAAACTCCATAAATTGATGTGAACCTTAGAAAATCTCCATCACAAATGAAGCACTAAAACCTACTGAAATAAGATAACTCGAGCGGGATGGAGAAGCTTAATAACTAAGTCCACAAAACAAGAGCAAAGTGCTTGACATCATTGGCTTCTCTTAAAGATTACAGTTCAGGAGTACTTGATCTATTGGTTCAAAATTCCTTGATTTTTAAATTCAGGTGTCTTCAACGTGGCAAGAGCAATGAATGGTGGAGTGCAAGTAAAGAAAGGTGTAGGGAACATGTGATTGAATTAATATGCATTGATTTTTCAAAACATCATTCAAAGCATTTCCTTCAAGCTGATGTCAACATCAATAAAGAAAAAAAACTCCATAATAATATACATTTAAATGCTTCAAACAATATTAATAACTGAAGTCATTTATGAGATTTTATTTAAATTCATGTTGATGTAAGGCAACTAGTGGGTGTAAATGACTCAAGCAAACTCAGGCTTGAGTCACGACTAATTCAAGCTTGAACATAAATCAAACTTATTAGTTGTGCTCGAGTTCAGCTTGCCAGAGGAACAACGGGCTTGAGCTCGACTCATTCGCTCGAACCAAAATCACATCTCACTCGAGAAAACATCAATAGGATGGGCAGGAGAAGGCATCAACACCGTTAGCAGCATTTGCCAAATAAGAGGAGTTTACAGTAGAAGGCATCATTAGGACTAGCGGTGCATGATGATGAAGAGGAGTTTGTTGTAGAAGGCAACAAGGGACCAACAGTGCATGATGAAGAAAATGAGTTCACTGGATAAAGCACATCGAGAACTAAAGTGTGCGATCAATAAGAGCAGTTCGTGAGGCAGGATTTTAAACTTCACTTTAGTTCAGAATTCAATCACTAGACCAAATCCAATTTAAATTGCATGAAGAAGACAAAAAAAAATTAGAATTTTAAAAGTTGGAACCGGCTCACGAGCCAACGAGCCAAGCCTCATTGAGCTCATTGAGCTCAAGTTCATGCCCGTATAATATATGAGCTCAAATCTTAGCTCAAGCTCGAGCTCATACCTTGATGAGCTTTACTCACAAACTCGTTACTGAGCTAAATTTGAGCCAGCACAGCTCGCTCAAACCCATAGAAGCAACAAACAAAAGGATTTTCCAGTAAAAGGGGGTTTAACAGAAATTTAAGCAATAAATGTCCCCTAAATCATCATTCTTTAAATGTAATAATTTTCATTTAAAGGTAACAAAAAAGAACTAAATAGAAATAAGACAATTTTTTCATGATTACGCAAGACACATCTTACTAGAAAATGCACAAAATGACAAAATTATATACATTTAGAAAGAGCACATTACAGGCAATCCCATTTTAAAATTCTGATTTAGTTTGAGAATTTTATTTCTAAATATACTAGGTTTACAAAATGCAATATAAGTTGAACACAAATTTCCAACCACATACCATGCATCACAAGCCAATCCATAAAGTGTATCCGTCGGAACTGCTATAATCTTTCCAGCTTTAATTGCCTTAATTGATTCCTCAATGTAGCGTTCTGAAGCTAAGACCAGCATACCAGCTTTGCTTCCCATCTCCTTGCAAGTTTTCTCGAGGTCTTGAGACATTCTACACCGAAAGGCAGAGTTAGGCCTCTTTTCCTGACATAAAGAGACCGCACTCAAAAGGTGAGTTGACCTGCAAGTAAAGCATACATGCACAGAACATTTTATTTGATCCTTCAAAGTTAAAACAAAGAACAAATTTCATAAAATTAAAAGCTCAACTTCAAAGGTAATTCGAACTCTAATAAGCCAACAAGCCAAAATCTAATGAGCAGGATATTTTAAGAAGATGGAGTAGACAACGAGAATTTATCAGTCAATAAAACAATCATAACGCAGATAGATTAGGCTGAAGTATAAACAAAATTAAAATTCTAAAAAAAGCAATTTTTTGCACTCATTCACGCAGATGAGAACATATGAAGTGATATAGATATCTTCAACCGTAAACAAAAGCAATACCTAGCAATTTTTTGCACTCATTCACACAGATGAGAACATATGAAGTGATATAGATATCTTCAACCGTAAACAAAAGCAATACCTCCAGCAAAACCTTCTGATGGGGAATGAAAGAAGAGACTTCATTGAGATCGCCATACAAGTAATCACCATCTCTCACCTTAGATTTTATTAAAATTAAAACATGAGTTTAACGCGACACACACAAAAAGGCATAATACTAATATATAAAGCCTAAAAATTATCTAATCATTCAAGTGTATTTCAGAGAAAAAAAAATTCTAAACCTCCTGAGGTTCACAATGTTTTTCACCAAAAAAAAGAAAAACTTGTTTAACTTCTAGTTTTCATTCGCTCATCTTATCCCGAGTTATTTCCCTTTGCAGGCAGTCCACTCAATGGGCATGGTTGGAATACAACCGACTATAAATTTGATATGATCACATGATCATCTTAATAGAAGTGCTGGCCATAAAAATCTAAACTTCAGCAATTAACCAAGTTGTATGAACATAAAACAAGGGAAATAATATGTTCGTTTTTGGCAGTACTCATTAATTTAAGATCGTAATGCAAGGTTTTTCCATATCAACTTCAGGAACATACCAAAAAGCTAAAATGAAAGGAGCCTGCAAAAAACATACAAAGTGAAAGGGCATTGGTACGGCCAAAGGTATTTCTAAGTTGCTAGCATGTCCTTGGCGGCCTGGATCTACTTTAGCTCAAGTGAAAAATAGTTTCAAGCCACCGCTATGAATTGAGAGTGCAACGAATGATCATTGAGTTGTTTGATTGATGGAGGACTCAAGGTTCTTGAAATTCTTTTCATACTCCAGCAGTTTCTTTACATTTCCTCCCGGTATCAAGTAGGATCAAAACCCAAAAAGAATGATAGCAACACAGAACCACCAACATCCTATTCAAAAGGTCATGATATAAAAATTGCAATGTGAAATGTCGTGAGAATGATGACTTTTAATGTACTAAAAAAAAGACTGAGAGGCTTATTCTTTAAATTCGGATGAAAATTTAAAAAAAGAAAAATTGGGAGATGAAAATTTAAAAAAAGCAAAATTGGGAGAGGGAGAATCATTTTAATAAAATGCTACAAGAATCTTCGAAGGAGCACCAATAAAATGTTCCATGGAGTGACAGAGGGAGCCAAAAAGGCATTATCAAAATTTTGAGCCAATATAAATATCCCAAATTTTAAAAGTGGCTTAAATCTGAATGGCTTAATTAATTGGTTGCACACCAAAAAGCATGTGTTTAATTATAAAGAAGTGTCAACCAATCGAAGCATCAAGTTAATGGCCATCAAATTGAAAAAGAATGCTTTCATTTGGTGGGAGCATCTTAAAAAAAATGGAATTGTGAAGAGAAGGGAAAGATCAAAGTAAGTTTAGAATAATTCAACCTTGGGCGTGAAACAAATACAGACATTGCGATGATAGCTTTAGAACAAGCTGTTATTTCAAATCAGCTCCACACAAGAACAGAGTATTCTAAGCAAATTATATGGCTAAGAAAGGTTTGAAATTATTTTAGCATAACAATCTTCAAGCTAGCCGGCCAAGGAAAAATTGAAAATCCTTTCTTGAAAACATCCCTAGTGAGAGTAGAAACGAAGGTACCAAACCTAGTTGCTTTTGTTTCACAATTTCTATCCATGGAAATTTGATCTACCACATTTCCTTTCTAATACTTTGCTCTTAATTTTATCCACCCGTTTTATGAGTACCTTTTCTATCTATTGTTTCCCATAGCTATATTATACTTATTTTTCACTATGATTTATTATTTTCAGTGTGCCTTAAGTACACTCATTTATCAAACTATGCTTTAAACTTTTTCATGCATTGTTTACTGCCCAATGCACGAATCCACACAAGATAGAAGGTGTAACAGTAATTTCATAAACTTTATCTAAAAGTTTCCATGATACTTTCAAACCAAAGTAGTTCTCAAACACTTTGGTTTTAACAATACTACCACAAGTCTAAAAGACTCATTAGTTATCCTCAATTTTTTTTACAATGCATCCAGGATATTTAAACCGAAGTACCTAGAGATTAGTTTATCTTCTACTCATATTATGGATAATTGTTGATATCACACCTACTAAAATTGCATATTATATACTAAATTGTTGTTGAATTATTCTAAGTCATTTATCTTCTAAATATTTTCTTTATTGCTCTTAGTCTTCACTTATTTCAAAGGATTTTTCAACAATTGGAACTAAAACATTTCTAAAAAGTATATATCAAGTATCTCACTTTGTTTATCCTACGTAGAAATCTCCATTAAAGTTGGCATTGAGTTGAATTAGAACCAGTTCTTAAATAAAAAAACTATGATTTTTGCTTTGACTCAAACTCAACTTGAAATCAAAATTATTTTGACATGCCGACTCGACTCAAAATGTTGACATCAAATTGGCTCAAAATTATAGTTTAATTAATTATATCCAAAAATATGAATATTATATTGGATATTCTATGATATATTAAGTTATATACATTAAATATTTTTAAATAAATACTTTCAAATAAAATTTATAGCCAACATAGACTATAATAAAGTGATTAGAACACAACCAAAATTCACTTTGAGTCTTAAATCGTGTTTAAAAAAGATTCAAATTGATATAGCATCGAGTAAAGTTTCAAAATACATTGGAGCAAGTTTCAATTTTTTTAGTAGCCTTAATCTCTATAACAAATACTAAAAGCTACAAACTTAATATTGATTCTTCAAGTAATCACACTATGATTGGAGCTCTTTGGCCACAGCACAAATAATCAATACTCTATCATACATATATCTTCAATAACATCAACAAAAATTTGACTCATATATATATATTTTTTAAGACTTGTCAAATTGTTTCATTTGATATGCAATCATCTACATCCTCAAGGTAAAAAAAACATATGATGATAATCATTTCCCTCCTCTCTTAACTTTTACATTAGAAGTCTTGAAAAAATTTGCCTCAATAACTCATCTCCTCAACATAAAATAAATTTAGTTCTCTAATATCAATGTAATTTTTCACAATATGTTTCATCGCTCTTTTTCATAGCTTCATTATATGTCCCCCAAATCTTCTCAATCAAAGTCCTTCAATTTCATGTAATAAAGCTATTATTATCTGATACCCAGTCAATCTCAATTCACTTTTCATCTTATGGGTTAAGTTATAATGCATCATTTTCAGGTGATGTCCTAAGTCACAGTTGCCCACAATTAAGTTAATTTCTGTCCCCATTAGAGAGAAATATCCTGATCAACTCTTATTTCTAAGTACAATGAAGCTGGGCCATAGTATTTTACTACAAGTGAATATTTGTTCTCTAACTTTATTAAAATATAAACGTTCTACAAATTGAAATACTAATAGATAGAACTAAATATTATAATTTATTGACATTTCTTTCACAACAAAGCACATGTTTTTTTACAGAAAAGCATCAAATAAAGCTGTGTCCAGTGACTCATTCACATTGCATATATGGAAGTTGGATTCGGCACATAAAGAACAACTTTGACTGTAAGCGTGAGTTAAGTAAATCCTAAGGTAGTTAAACCCTCAAACCTGTCTGGCAAGATAGAAGTTAAAGCATGCCAGTGACCTAGGGCTTCGGCGAGCGAGATAACGAAGCTCGGCGAGACCAGATGAGTACGCAAGCGATGGCAGCGAACATAGCGAGGCAAGAAGGGTTTTCCAGATACCTGGTTGCAGCGGCACTTCGCAAGTAATCTCGCGAGCTTGAAAGAGAATGAGAGCTTTGATACCCGGAGCTAAAGGAAGACAGCGTAAAGCTCGAGCTACGCAAGAATTGATTGGCAGCAAACGTGGCGAGGCGAGAAGGTTCACAGCGGCATTTCGCCACAAATCTCGCGAGCTTGGGGGAGAATGCAATACCTGGAGCTCGGGAAAGATAAGGAATTTAGAGAGAGGTGCCGAGCCGCCAAGAAAAGCTTCTGGAAAAGAAAAGCGCGGGAGAAGACAGTAAAGTGAAGATTAGAGCGGAGTAGGAGGGGTTCGACAAATGACAACCAACGAAAACAGCGATGCTGTAATGGAGAGCTAGGGCTCGTGTTACCGCTCGTTGTCTTACAAATTAAGGGGCTGTCCGGCAAAGAATTTAAAGCAGTAAATCCTCACCTTCCTCAATAGTTTCGCGCAGGAGCGAAGCAGGATGAAGAAAAAGATGTGAGTTTCGGTGCTCTTTGTACGCCCCGATTCCGTCGTTGCCTTCCCAGGTAGCTCTCAAATCGCTACTGTAGCTCGAGGGTGGAAAGGGGAGGGAACTTGGCGAGGGTTTCGGGGGCAAAACTCAAGAGTGGGGGGAGGAAGGAGAAGAGAGTGATGGACGGCTTTATGGTTTTAATATAATTTTATTTAAGCTATTTTTTATTAGTTAAATATTTTGATAACTAATAATTAGTTAATATATCATCAAATTATTTATAATTACATAAACCCAACGTGTAATTATTATTAGTTAATTAATTAGTTTAATAAATTATATATGAAAAACTAATTTATTTAATAAAATTCTAAATAATTATGAATTAGTATGACAAATAATTAACTACTTATCTATTAATAAATGTTAAATTATTGTTTAAAAAATAACTTGCTTAAAAGAATACATATGTGGATTAATTTAACACTTCTATACACTCTGAGATTAAAACGCTCTCATTTCATTTATATAATAGTGAATATTTTTGCACTTTAGGAGAATACAATATATTCTATTCATTTAAAAATTGTTTAATGTATTTACAAACCTACTTGTGGATCTCAATTTCATTTTTTTAGGTAGATTCATTTGGGAGAAACCATTTAGTCTTTAGTATTGCAAATATAATATATACATATATAGCATACTCTTCATTACAATCAAAAGTAGTAATACTTTAATTTGAAATCTAAAGTAGCAATAATTTAAATTAAAATCTACAGAAGTTAAAGTCATTATAAGTCTATAATATATACCTAATTAAGAAAAGTTATGAATAGCCTTTTTTGTATCATCCATAACTACCAAAAAGTTTATTTTAAAGGATGGGGCAGAATTCAACATTGATATTTAGCGAAAATAAAACCATAAAAACTATATTTAATATGTCGTACAGCAATTATTTAAAAAGAATAAACAAAAAAATATAAGAATTCAAGAACTCAGCCTGGGCTTATACTATGAATGAAGATTGAAGAGAAAGCATGCAAAAATTAAAGAAGTGACTGCAAATTAAACGTATTTTATTTGTTTCGAATAGCCCAAAAACAGAAGGCAAATATTTATTCATTACAGGAATTTTATTGTCCATAAAAAGGAAATATTGACAAGATGGAGAAAGCATAGCAATAGAACAGCACAGCAGTGCGAGTGATGCAAATCTATTTCAATGCAGTCAAAAGGTCTTCAAAACTAAGGACCACCCAATCAGCTTTAGCTGCAACAGCTTCTCGAAGCAGGACCCCTCCATAACAGATAAACAAATCAGCACCGCCGGGCATCCGAGCCTGTGTTCCAACCAACAAGTAAAAAGTATGTTGGAGATATTTTCATAATTATATATTTACATATCACAGAATTATTATTTGCATAACACGCCATTATTAAGTGAAAAGTATCAAACTTCTAAGTGTTAAACATGTAAAATATATAAGAATTGTGCGGTATTTATGTATATATTTCATCACAATATCAAACAAAAGCAATAACTATTAAACACAATGCATCAACTCAAAAAGCCGCCCAAGCATCTTATGCAATTATTAAAAATAACTCTAAATACAGCAAGTTTAAACATGGCCGCTCAGCACATCATAGTTTATTGCAGTTCAATCAAAAGACTGAAAGAATCTCAAAAAATTCAGAAATAATCCCTAATCACATAAAATTTTTCCAAGTGCAGGCAAATATAAGTAAATCTTCAGGAAGTTCCTCTTCTATTATAGCTAAAGCCAAATCTTGTAGGCTCATGTAATTGAATCAAGCACAGCAATCTTCTTAAAAGTAAAAACACGTACAAAAAGTATTAATTTCATTTCTCAGCTAATTAAATTTATGGCCCAACCTTGACTAATAGGCGTAAGAGCATGACTCTCTCTGCTCACACACACATCACTTAACAATCTCGTCCTACTATAAGTTTAAAAACCCTTGTATGAAGATAACCTGGTGATTCCTTGCTCTAAAAATAGGCAGCCTCATCCTCTACTCTGAGGAGTCACTGATTTGCACCCTTCAGGGTTTCCTAGATTAAGTAAATCATAATGCGAGCAATTGGATGCCATAAGCTATCACAATTTGGCGGTCTGCAACCCACTACTCTAATAATTCACAATAAAACGATCCAGCTGCCACATTCTCAACAAGGAAACTAAGACCTACACTCCAATATGCATTTTACCTCATTCCAAGCATTTGGATTTACAAACAATTAAGGTATTTCCATGTTTCGGCAAATTTTTACTGAATCTTCAAGAAGATTCTGTTTGAAGTCAAGACAAAATCCTATAGGCTCATGTAGTTGAACCAAGCTTCTCAAAAGTGTGAAAACGTTCAAAAAGTCTTAATTTCATTTATATATCAAGCTCAAAAGATTTGTTCGTGTTTGGCTCATTTGCTTAGCGAGTAGAGCACGAGTTGTTCGCAAACAACGAGCCATTTTGATAGTCTTAGTCACACAGCCATTTTGTAACACGGTATTAATGCTGATTTGTTCACCGTATTCTTTCATTTCTTATTTCTATCGCATTAAATGTTCTAAGAAAATCATTTTTATGTTATTCTTTGAAAATCCTTTTGACGAAGGTTTCAGCAATTCCCCAGCATTTCGCCCACATAGGGGTCCTCAATAGTGAGTTTGAGCCCTCCTGCAATATTTAAAAAGGTGTTTAAGTGCTATGTCTATGATACCACAGCTTAGGTTGATACTCATCACGTTTATAAAATCATACAGATGGCTTCAATATCTATAAAAAAAAATACAGACAACAAGACTTTCATACTACGGGTTTTTAATCTACCACACTAAAAGAATCCTGCGTAAGTCTTTTGTACACGAAAGGCTTTCCCTACCCATTGAGATAATGTGCATAAATATTTATGTTTTTAGTGGCACAACAAAGTTGTATTTTGGCATTATACCTTTTGCACAAAATGGTTGTTAATGACTATTGTGGCCCTATTTATACCAAACAATAATAACAAAAAAATGAGTATATACCTAACCTCTGAAAACTCATCTCTTTCCTATCAGGCATTTACATACATTGCACACAATTCTTACGTATTTACGCTCACATCCAAACTTTCATATTTACACACTCAAATGTTTAATATCACATAAGAAATAGTACTATTACCACTTTTTAAAAGTGAAAAACAATCTCTTCATGCATAGGTTTAAAGCATGGAAGTGTGATGCATGTAAATATGAAAGTTTAAATGTGAGATATGTAAATATATAAGAATTGCATGCTAGGTATGTAAATTTCCCAATTTCATTTGGGAATTTTGTGGAGAGAGATTCAAGGAGTAAGCATAAGTGGTGTCTAGCGTTCATTGAGGTCTCCCTGGAAATCAAGCTTCGCTCTAGCTCTTCCAGGCTAGAGGAGAAAAGTACAACTGTTTGCGTATGTACTACACAAGTCAAAGTGCATCGTGCCATTGGGAGAATCTTCCAAGGACATACATTAATGGCTCAATTTTTTTCCAAGGGTGCTGACAAAGAAACAGCAATTTATACTGATTTTATCTTTAAACAGAAAATGGGTTAAAAAAATCATATCCTTAAACATTTATTTATCTGCAAGCAACCAATCGGGGCACTAAAAGATTTAAGTTTCACATGATTTTTTTTTAGTCATCAAAACGAACACTAGCTGATGTGAGATGTAGTGCTGGCTTCTTATTGGATCAACTTCTACTGGTAGTATCATCACCAAAGGTTAATTTGCTCACATTTCATTGATGCTGTTTTATCGACTTTGTAATCATTGTATACTTTGGAGTATTTTCTCTGGAATGTAGAAGGTATCATTAGATGACTTTCTGGCTACAGGTGTCGTTCATGGTTTCACATGAGTAAATAAATAAGAATAAAACTGAACCGAAATTTCCAGAGTTTCTCATTGCAGAACTTTTTTTGAATAAAATTACGCTTCATCCAACTAACTTGGGTGGATGTGAAATGGAATTATTACATTGATTTCTACTGGGTTCAGAAAAATCTTCTATTAAAGCTTTGCACAAATCCCTTGGCCCACATGAATTCAAATGATATTTAGTGTGCATTATAAGAAGCTAATGATAGCCTACTCACTGGTCTTGTATCTTCGGTAAATGTGCAGGCGGCTTACATGAGCATTACTGTGGGGCCAATGTACCATCAACACGGAGGTGTGTCTGCTTGTAGTCTTAAAAGCCACCTGCAAAGCTTTTCATGTTTGGGAAATTACCTAAACATTGTCTCGCTTGATTTATCATAAAACCTAAGCTCCTTGCAAAGAGTTATAAAACTAAAATTATTATATAATATATACATCCATTTTTTAATTAGAAAGAAATGTAGTTGATAGGTGTTTGATCTAATCTAGAAAGAACTGCAGATCAAAAACACTTTTTTTTTTACTTATTTTTTTAACAAAAAAATGGCTAGAAATTTTTTTTCACTCCTCTTTCTTTAGAGATAGAAAGAGAGGGTCAGAGTGAGTCGAGAGGGGCTCTTTGGTGGTTTAAACGAGATCAATGTTGTGCTTGTCATTGGAGTGGATTAAGGGAACTCAACAATATAAGAAAGAGGCGGATGAGAGGCAACTTGCTGTAAAAGAAGCGACAGTGCTAGAAACGTGTAGGTTTGTTGGTGATGCTCAATTGGAATCAACCACATGTGGCAAAAATGACAAATGCTGAGGATGCGGTGGTTCAAAAGTTAACCACATGTGGTAAAAATGAGATTATGAAGTTGCCCAAAAAATAAAGTCGTTGACAGATTGATGTTCAATATAGTGAAAAGTTTGCAGGAGGGAAAATTGGTGACGGATTCAAAATTTCAAAAGATAAAGAGGTCTAGAAAATGTTGTTTTTGTAGCACAATGTGGTCTAGAGTTGGGCGGAAAGAAAGAACGTTGTCACAACATGCTTCATGTGAGTTAGAGCATACAGAGACATACAATGAAGAGAGGCATAGAAGGCGCAGGCGCTTATTTGCCTCAAGATGCCATGAGGGGCGAGCAAATTTGGAATAAGGTGATTTTGGGCAAGAGTAGATCAAATAAAAGTGAAGGGAGAGCATGTGCAATCTAACGAAGGAATGGGATGTGGGGTGTGGGGTGTGGGGTGTGGGGTGTGGGGTGTGCGTAATAAGAAAAAGAGAAGATGTTGAGAAAGAGAAAGTGAATGGCATTATTCAGTGCTAGGTTTGAGAGGGGGAATATGGGGGTTTCACGTAGGAAGAAATGGAGAGCTAGTTGTGAGGCAAAATAAGGAATGAATCTAATTTCCTTTCTTTTTTGAGCACATAATGAGATGGACTGGATCAATGCCAAATTCACAGAGATAAAGGGGAAATTGGTCAGAGAAAGGACAAAAAAATACAAAAATTAAATAACAAGAATAATTTTAATATTTAAATTATATATTTTCTTACATTTTGGAACAAATTATTTGTTTGAATCAATCTTTCCTAGTAAATCTTTCTCACTTGCTCCAATCAACTTCATGTGGTCACCTCACGTGTAATTAAAATTGTCCTTTCCTCATGTGAAAACATGAGCGATATGAGTGTATTTTCAATATGATTTTGACGCTCTAGATGCATTGATGCGATCAATTTCACAAACGAACGATATTTGATTGTGATTGAGAAATTTTGAACCTAAATTTGGCGACTTCACATCCATAGTCTGCCATGGTCGATCGAACTAATCACAAGAGGTCATAGCTTGCCAATTTCAATTCTCTAAACGCGTCAATGTAATTTGATTTAAGTTAACAACTGAGAATTTTTTATTTGTATGATGCATTTTGACCTATTTTTACACGAAACTATACCTCTCCTTCTCTATCGCTGCCTTGAACAAATATGTCAAGCATCATCCGCAACAAACACAAAAAAATCTCCATAATAAATAAATAATAAGCCAACTCTAGTCTAAGTCTATGAATTAAGAAGCATCATAACTAAGGCATTATACTCATCCAAAACATGAAATGGAGTTGCACTTGTGAACTCAGTTACAACGCCTTTGACTCTCCAGAGAAATGAATGTCACCTGCAAACAGAAAACTCCAATGACAACAATAAAGGCATTTGGTTTTTTATATCCACTTACAAACCAATGGGCTTATGTCTTTAATGAGGGAAAACAAAAGGTATTTTATCATGTGTCTTTAATGAGGGAAAACAAAAGGTATTTTATCATGCGTCAAACTTGACCGTCATCAGAAAAACTTAGCATAAACATGATAAAGATGCCAATCAAAGCTAGTATCTACAAATGATTGCTTCAATAGCTTGTCATGGATAATCATTTCCGGGTTCGAATAAGGGCAACGGGCAGCTTCCTCCAACATCACTCCAACAAAGTATTACTATCGACCTTACTAATTATTTTGTAGAATGAAGTTGTCAATACTTTCAATGTCATTCATGACCAAGCAGTGATTCCATGTTGGAAACTTAAAAAGATCCTGATACTAACCAAAAAACTTTTTTCAAAAAATGAGTATGATCATAATGACTCGTCATTCTTCCTCTAGCTGAAAAAATTGGTACCCTAAACTATTTTCATGCATCTTTTAATGACATTATTGTTTCATCCTGCAAGTGTCAGCAGCCTCAGTGGACTTACCCCAACTTTATTGCTGGCCTACACTGTTTTTTTCACACATGTCAAGAACCTAACAGACACTTCCCAAAACTCTAGCCACCATAGCCGACTCAAGCCCCCATTTGACTCAATAAAAGCATAGAAGCTCCCAAGCTTATATATAGAACCCTTTGCATCCAATGTTAAGGGGTTGGTAATCAGGTCAAATAAAGTCGATTAAATCATTTGAGCGATCCCAGGTTCTGAGCGCGAGTTGGATCTAGAAGTTACTAAGCCCAACTAAGAGCATGGCAAGGCGTGGAGACTAACTGATAAAGTTCAATGACCATGAACAAAATCTTAATTTTGAGCAGATGATTCACAAATCCTTCAATGTAGAAAAATAGATCTCTTGAAGTTCATCAAGAAAACCTAATAAAGTCACTTTGATTCTTAAAGTCGCCCCAATTGCAAGCATATAAACCCCTAAGCTCTTAGAACTAACTCAAGGCATAAGCATTCAAGCAGACCAAACCATTGAAGTTAAATCTAGCAATTGTCAAGGAAATCAAATTATACTTTTAAGATTCCTTTCCTCCATCATCATAAAGTGGGTAAGGCGATAGAGGCTTTGAACTGCACTAGCCTTCACTTGAAGACATCACTAGGTAAACATATTATAGAGCGCCATTAGAAACAATCATCATGACCTTATATATATTCATGTCGAAGATGTTAGCTAATATTTCAAACAAAGGTGACACGGGGCTCTTGAGTAGGCCACCTGAACCGGCTGGCAAGAAGGCTGGCTGAATGTCTCCACTGGACCGGATTGGCCAGCTCCTTTATGGGGCGGGAGATGCCCCCTAACCCCCTTTCCTTTTTAGTTTCCCATCTATTCCCTCCTCATATTTATGTGTGTGTGTGTTGAATTAGGGTTATGTTGTGTGAGTTTTATTTCAGATTTATGTCAGAACAGCAATCAGCGTCCCTTTTCCATTTCCAGGAATGTATCCGAGGACGAATAATGCTCCGGCTGTATCTAGCTCCAAGGTGGTAATTATCCTCGACCTCCCCATCCTCCACCCCTGCCACTCACTGCTCTTCCACCTACACACATTCGCTTCCCCTATTTTCCTATCGCCAGCCCTAAACACCCTTCCATGTTGTTGTCGCAACCCAAACAACAACCCAACCTGCTGCTGCAACACCTATCCGCCCACCTATCCTCCAGCCTTCCAGCCAGGTGTTGTCATCCTCCCCCTTGCCTTGCTGCTGCTATCAGCTATTGTTTCTTCCTTCCAGGGTGTCGGTTCTCGATTCTGCCTTCCAGGGCTGTCGACTTCTGCCTTCCAGGGCTGCCGGCCAGCTAGGGGTGTCAAAAATTGACCTGACGCGCCTACACGACTCGAACTCAACTAAAAAAATTTGGGTTAGGGTTAACTCAAATATTTTTTTAGTTGAGTTCGGGTCAGACAATTTGACCCCTTTATTATTTGGGTCGGGTTCGGTTTGAATCCCAAAGCCTGAACATGACCCGAATAAGCATGAAATTTCAAGTCGGGTTCTGGTTAGCAGATCAAGCTCAAGTTTGGGCATTAGTTTTCAACAAGTTTATTATTCGAGTCAAGTCATTTTCGGGTCAAACCCAAACCTAACCCGCTAATCCGAATTGACACCCCTAAAACCAACCGTTCCAGCCCTCCACTGTACCGTAACATCAAACCAGCTCCTCCATCTACAATCCAACCACCACCTAGCACCTTTGTCATTTATTTACTATTTTGAAGATTTCTGTTGTAACCTTTTGAATTTCAGGAATAATATTTATAGTTCTATTGTGATTTGGGTTAACTCTGATATCAAAAGAGGACTCCACTTAGAACTCATTTCAATAGTAAAAGTGTCTTCAAGTGAAGTGTATACATGTACTTTCAAAACAAAGTGCAAAAAATAATCCCTTGTCTTTTTCATGGGGCCAATTTAGTCCAAAATCTATAAAAGTACCAAATTAGTTCTCAAACTTTTTAAATTGGTGCTCAAATAGTCCTCTGTGCGGACAATTTTAACCCAAATTAAAAGATTCTAGATACTAAATTGACACTTTTAGAAACTTTGGGACTAAAATGACCCCCTACAAAAAGTTAGGGGATTATTTTGGAATTTTTCTCCATACCTTAATCCCAAGAGGTCCATTAGTTGAAGAGGCGACAAAGCAAACCATTTATAAGACAAAGCTACAAACATGAGTTTCAAAGTATTCTCTAGTGGTGATTTCCTTCAGTGCAAGCTAATGCCATTTCTCTGTTGATTGTGTGCATGGTGCAACATTGGTAGACAGCTGTATGAAATTTATATGACATGCAACAATTTCCACAATAAATGTTACTACCAAAAGCTGATTCCATATTTTTAACTACATCAAAGGCTTCGTTAGATGGCTTGCTGTTGTTAGTAAAATTGGTTAAGAATGTAACTTCAACACACACACACACACACACACACACACACACACACACACTCACTCACTCACTCACACACACTCACACACACATACACACACACACATATATTCATATATATTCACTGTTAAAATAACCAGATGAACTAGATGACAAGAACAAAACAACAATATAACAAATAAATCGCATAAACAAAGATGAGAAATGTAAAAGCATTTTAATTTCAGAAAATGTGAATGAATCACATTTTCATTTACAATTCCCTATCTAACCCCATTGAAAAACAAAAAGGAACTTTTATTGGGTAATCACCGCATTCCTCCTCATGGAATCAAAAAGCAAGTTCTACTCAACAAAACATAGAAGGGAAAACATTTTTTCACTTTATTTCTTTTCAACCAAACAGCTGGAGAAAAACAAGTTTTTATTCAATTATTTCATCATTTTTATAATCATTTCCATATGAGCCTTAAAAAGATATGTGGGGTCAAGTTGGTCACCATAGCAACACAATAAAAATAGGACAGCGCAGAAATTTCTATTGTCCTCCGATATTGGAGATAACGAATGAACTGTCACCCAAGTCATCAGCTCACGCTCAAAAATGTCAGTCCAAGATGTTGGCTTTAATTTCTGACAAAAACTAACAAAAATAAACTCTCCATCATCATGTCCTTATTCACTTTTGGTCTCAATGATAGGAAAATAGATTATGCGAACAATCAAATAAATTAATTTCTAACATCACCAAGTAAAATTCACGCATTTTATCATTGTAAGCCAAAAATACAACATTAGAATCCTTGAAAGTAAACAATGAACCAGGAGACCAATCATGAAAAGGATTTTCATTACCTCAAGATCAGTTGCTCCATCTCCAATCATTATTAGAGACTTGTATCCATGGACCTGTGATAGCCAACACAGTCAAGCTGTACATTATGAATAATTAACATCTAATAAAAATAAATGTAGATCGATTAGAATCATGCTCCAAGACCTTTCTTATATGCTGCACAGCAACAGCCTTTCCACCACTCCTAGAAGTAAACTCGGTTGGGTCAAAACCAAGGAACTCGCCAGAACTCCCAAAAAGTAACTGATTGGCAAAGATGTTTTCTAGTGGAATTTCAAGCTGCACCGCAACAGGCTTCACAAAAGAAAAAGAAAATTAATAAATGTTCAATATTTAATCATATCTTAGAATTCTAGTCAATAACACGAGTCTATTAACCCTCTATGATAATAAATAAATAAAATAATGTTAATTAGTGAATCATATCTTAGAATTCTAGTCAATAACACGAGTCTATGTACCCTCTATGATAATGTCTGCATGTTCATGTTACAAGTAGCATTAAGTTCGATAACATAGAACTAACGATATAAGAGCTGAGTAATGTACTTTGATCATTTGACGAAATCCTCCAGATATCAAATAAACATCAATATTAGAAGTTTTCAGCTTGTTGATCAATTCTGCAATGCCAGGCGATAACCTGCAGATTAAGGAGTGACTATTAGCATATCTCAGACATGTAGAAACACGAGTAAAAACATATGTTCAAAACTTGAATGTAACAGTGGCACCAGTATGCCTATTTTCCATAGAAGCAGCAATTGGCTCATGCATGCAAAGTGCTAAAATATATGAATTAAAAGAAACGGTATTATCATGCAACTAAAAATTTGATAGCCAAACTAAATTATAACAAGTTTATCCCACTTAATATGCTGCAATGGGAGAAAAAGCATAAAATATATGATACTCATTAAAATCCCGTTAACCAGGAATATCATAAAAGGAATATGGCAAAAATTCTTCTTTACATTTATTAAAATGTGCACCAGTCTTAAAAATAGAACAATCAATTAAATTGTAATGCGAAAGCAAGGGAAAAGAAAAAATACCGTGGAGGCCTCTCATCGAGAAAACACTGGAGTTGTGAAAGAGAAGGGCTAAATAAAGATAGTCTGGCTGCAAGGGCCTCCTCAAAAGGAACAGACCCACTCATTGCCCTAAAGAAGACCATAATACAGCAATCAAAACTTCTGAAATCAAATCTCTGCAGCAAAAGACAATGAAGAAGGGTTTAACTTGGTAGTCCACTCTGAAACAGCTTTCCCAGCACCACAAAAATCAGCAAGTTCATCGATTCCCTCATGCAAGCAAACAGTACTATCAACATCAAAGCAAACTGCATCAGCACTGCGCCAGATCTCTAGCACCTCTACCAAAAACAAGGGCATAGTAACCAAGAAATAAGAAGTTAAAAAAAAATTGCATTTACTTTTATTTTTAACTTACTAAACGAGTATGCAATAAACCGTTTCTACAAATTACCTTTAGCAGGTTGAGTGTTAGGGAAGTAGTTTGCAGACTTGGAGAACTTAGATTGTAGTGAGGTTGCCATTATTGTGAGAGGTATGTAAGATCTTCTTGCTCCATAAGAGAGTCTGAAGAAACTTTCTGGAAAATTCTTGAAGAACGATTGAGGGATTTTCAAGGCACGGTGATCAATGGAAAGACGAGAAGGATTTATAGATATGTTAAAAACCCGAGCCATCAACTGCAGCTGCCTGTACTCAAGTCAGAATCAGCATTGCCGCGCTTGATTTGTTACTAAATTAATATTAATAACCTCGCATTATCTGAATTGTTTCATTCAAGGAGAAACGATTTTTTTTTTTTTTTTGAAACTGGAAACAAATGTTTCCGGCATGGACATCAATCATAATCATTTTTGCAGTGTAATTTCAAAAGATAAAATGTGGTTCGTTCCAGTTAATCATGCTGTTAATCTTTTAAAAAAAAAATGAAAGCAAGAAAAAACTATATGAAGAAGAACTGAAAACAGGGTGGTGATAATTCTAACAATAACGAATATTATAATGAGCATTCAATTGAGATAGAATGATCCCGATCTAAGGTCCGATCGTTCCCTTGTAAGATAAAAAAGCGATGGGAGAAGAGGAATTCGACTAGAACAATGAGTAGCAAAACTTAAACAACAACCAGACAATAACGATTCGCGCGCTTTACCTTGAATCCCGGGTTTACTAAAAATCCGGGGATAGGAAGGAATTAACGATCCGCGCGTCTCACGAACTCCCAAGGGGCTGTTTGGTAGCCGGTTTTAAGCAGGATAAACGGAAAAAAAACACCTTCGCGAGTCCTGAGCTCCTGTAAATTTCAAAATGAGGCAGATTCGAGATAAAATCGGGATTTACTAAATCCTGTGAATCGGCAGATATAGCAGATCCGAAACGTGCGAAGAGGAAGAATGGCGCGAACGGGCTTACTAATAGGAGAGGAACGGAAGGCTGAGAAAGATGGAGCTTCGGTGGTTTCTACAAGCCGCGATCCCGTCGTTGCTTTCTCAGCAAGCTCAGCTCTAATGGCGACTGTATCGCGAAGGTTCAGTTCGTTCCCGAAGGCATGCAGAGGGGCACTTACATACCAACCACCCGAAGCTTGTTATTTACAAATCAAATTTTCATTTGTTTGTAATTATCCCTATTTTGATAAAGATTAGCACACATGCCACCTCATTCCTATGAATTTATATATCTAACACCTGCATTTTATTTCTTACATATATGCCACTGTTATCTAATGCATGAAGTTTTTTTAAAAATAAATTAACATAGTGATATTTTCTTATGTGAAATGACAGATTTTGATGGTATAAATATAAAAAATAAATTTTTGGTGTTAGATATCTGAAGACATTGGATTTAGGAGGTGAAATGCCCCCAAATTTTATTTGCTAAAATAAATTGATTACACCAATAATTAGTTTGAGTATATATAGATTTTGACTTTACCTTCTTCATAATATAATTAATTGATCAAATATTTTCTTTATTTTTATTATTTTTCTTGGAAAAAAAATACTTGAAAGTGATTTTATAGTTAAATTAGACATAACATAGCAGTTTTTGTTAAGAGTTATACTAGAAAATAATTTATTTTTTTAAGAAATTATGAAGAATAATTTATTTTTTGTATTAATAAGTTATTTTATTTCCTATTTTCTATTTATTTCCTTACATTAGGAGCTAATTCCTTTTCTATTTTAGGTTTTTCTATTTTATGTTATTTCCTTTATCTTCAAATAATTAATATGGTTTGATTATTGGAGATATTTGGTGTTATATCTTACATTTTCATGTTATTTATTTTTATTATTTTTCATATTATAGGATTCTTGTAAGGTTTATTTATACCCTTATTCATATCAGTGAAATAATTCTGAATTCCGCATTATTCTGAATTTTTAACATGGTATCAGAGCCTAATTTCGTTCTCTAGCTACCAGTCTTCCTTTGAGAATTGTCATACTCCCTTCCTGACATTCTTTGTACGGGAAGGGAGGCACTCATTTTGGCATTTGAAACAACGATTTATTCTTCTTCTCTCCTTGCAAGCTTTGCCCGCTGTCCGACCCTTCTTGAATCGAGAGCTTCGACTCTGTCGACCTCCAGAAATCTATAGCCTTCGGTTTCACTAGCTATCATCATTTTTCACCCTAAATGTCGTTG
>NEWO01000035.1:551057-575471 GCA_003013225.1 Phalaenopsis aphrodite | reverse complement strand
GTCATTAATTAAATAAATTAATATCACATTATTTTTATAGAGAAAGCAAACTAATAGCAGCAACATCACTATGCAGATCAAGCTAAATTTTCCCCATATATCCTCCCACTTTAGTAATTTACACCAGTAGTGTCACAACATTGGAGCAATAGTCTAAGCCAATTATCAAAGCAAGGAAATCAAGCTGTTAACATAACTACTACTGAGAAGATTAAAACAACTAAAGCACTCAATTCTGCTACAGAAATGAAGCTACCATTGCTGCCATCAGTAGAGATGACATTTCCAGAAGGGCCTTCACCTCCCATTACTCCTCCAACTCCTGAACTTGTTGAGTTCATAGTGCTCGGAGATACCGAGCCTGGGATGGTGCCAATGGGTGTTGGAAACGTTCCAGTTCCACCGGTTCCGGTTCCAGTGCTGCCGGTTCCGGTTCCGGTTCCAGTGCTGCCGGTTCCGGTTCCGGTTCCCGTTCCTGTTCCAGCACCGGAACCGGAACCGGCGACTGGGCTCACACCATTTCCTGCTCCCATTCCAGCTCCATTGTTGTTGCCAATGCTTATGCCAGCACCACTGGATTCCAGTTTAGAGAATTGTTTAAACGAAATGAGCAAAATTAGTGTTTCTATAACATAAATTTGTATTGTAATAATGGAGACAAGAAGATATCTAAGGGGCTGCTGAATTTAGTTTAAACATTGTTAAGGCACTTATTGAGTCAAAATTAATCTTACCATCCTCTTAAATCTCAGTTTAGTCTGAATTTAAAAATTTCTGCAGAAGTAGATATTGAAAGATTCTACACTTCACCACAAAGCATTTCTTCTTCTCCTTTGTTTAAATCCTAAATTATTGAAAATTTCTACCAAATAATTTATTCAGATTTTGCTAGATTTAATATCTATTAAATCAAATAATTTTTAGCATTTAATGCCTCCAAGGTTTACTAAATCTTTCTTGTAGTCTAAACACCCCTTAGGTCTCCTAGTTTTTTCTGAAATTCCTCCTACAAAACAAAATATATATTTTAACACCAAATATTAAAAAAATATATAGAAAGACTACAAAAATACCTCGATGCAGGGAAAGTACAGCCAATTGAACCTGCAAACCAAAACAAACTTTAAAAAAAAAACCTTTATTTTTTCTTCAGAAGAAGAAGTAAAAGGAAATTGAGAAAACTAACTTGGGTCTTGTTGAGTGAGAGCAGCAGTGCCTGCAAAGTTACAAGCCTGCTGAGTCTGCCCTTTTCTCTGATAATAGCTATTAACAGCAAAAGAGCAGTGTGATTTCACAGTATTGGGATTAAAGCAAGCTCCATTCTGGTTTATAGGGCTACAGTCAGCACCAGCTCCACAAGCATAATCTATTGTTTTCTGCAAGGTTGAATCGCTTACATCTTGCCTGCATACGCACCATGCACCATCTTCCACCAAGCATAAATTTAAGCTTTTTAAGTTCGTAAGACAAAACTCACAGAAATCACAAATACTTTTGGGTTTAGATCAGAGCAGTCTGGACCATTTTTTGGCAGATTATGAAAACTAAGGGCTAAGAAGTGAAGAAATTAAGGCAAGGGAGGCTCTTGAAACAAGATTTGTAAGACTTGTATGTAGACTTTGAAAAGAAAATATATAATTTTTATAAAAAAAGAAGGGAACAAATAGAAATAAGCTGACCTGAACCTCCAGTCATGGTGAGCACTAATAGTACAAATACCATTACAGATTCTATTACTGAACTTGCCATGGCGAAAGAAGGATATTTATATCACTCTCCGAGCAGCTGCTGAACCAAGAACTTTGAGTTCTGCTCAACTCTGTAGTGAACTCCTCTCTTACAGAACTTTGCCGGTTATCTGCTCTTATAGTCCCAGACAATTTCTCTTAGTTATTTTATTAGGAGAAAACTAAGCTTGGATATTCTGAGATAAATTTCACTAAAATACACTTTTAGATTTATTAAATTTACTTAAAATGTGCATTAATCAAATTATATATTATTAAAGTTAGAAAAAATATTCTTATAAAAATTGAGATGGAATATCCTAATTCATCCTAATTCCAATTTTATATCATAAAATCCTGTTCTGATCTTTATAGAACAGATAGAAAATTAAAGTAATGCTTACAGTGATTTGGAACTTTTATGGGCGCATTACTATTGTTATTGTTTAAAGTAAGGGAGAAATTCATATAAATATGCAGCTCAAATTACAAGTAACAACTTTTTTTTTCATAGCATTAATTTATACTAATTTTAATGAATAAAAAAAGTTATCCTTTTCTTTTGCTTTATTTAATTTGGTGCATGTGCTGCTCAGCCGACAATCTTTTTTTGCTGCCTACTTTTTCTTCTGATTTCGGTGAATAAACAAATCTCTATGTGACGGTAAATTTACAGTATTTGATTTGAAAAATTTACATACATACCACATAATTCTTAAGTATTTCTAAAATAAGTATTTCTAAAAAACACCACTTTTTTGTTCTAAATTTTTAACATTCAGGCTTTATTACTAATATTGGCGTTATTTTTTTTAATTAGAAGTAAAAGGTAGAAATTTAATGTTAACTTAGATTCTCATCAATAGTTTTATAAATATTTCAGCTAAATTTTAAAATTTGTTTCGGACAATTAGATTTTTTACTTTGGCATATAATTGCAATTTAGATGGTGCTTCCCAACTTATTTCAACCAAGCAATATTATATTTGAGAAGCTATGCCACTTTTTAAAACTTAATTATAAGCCTCAAGCAACCCAATGAGCCCTGAACAAAATTTGCTCGCATAACAAAACGATACATGTCTACATTTTCAGCCCTGAACAAAATGCAAACGTATAGTTACAGATTCAGAACAAAACTATTAAAAATACATAAGTTATCTGAGTCTTATTAAAGTTTTAGATTCAATTCCAGAAAGTTATATGATGCAATTTATAAGAACCCAAATCAAATCATGGCATGAGCACCTGAATAAAATCCAATCGAAATCAAACAACATCCAATTTAGTAGTACATAAATTTCATCCATGCATTGTTACCTCAAGCTTACAGAAAAGAAAGCATTTGGACATTGAAAAGTTATGCTCAAATGTGTGTGGCACATTAATTAAAAATAAAATGAAAAATTGTAGGTTGTAGGGTTCGCCGGCCGAGAAAAAGAAAGAAAAAAAAAAGATTGAAAAAGCTACAAAAGATGAGAAAAAAGACCTTTAGTTTTACTAGTTTTAAGAGATGAGAACATATACAGCTTTGAGACATGACAACATATATACAACACAGAATCCACAATTCAAGGAAAAGACAACATATTGGCATGTGGACCGGCATGGATGGTGGAATGGGATGCCTAACAACTTTAGTAAAACCTTAGGTGGAAAATAAACTTATGAATCAACAGAAGCATGTTGAAATAATTTAAGGTACGCAGCACTGATATGCTTGCAGAATGCAAAGTTTTTCTTCTTCTTTTTTTTTTTCTTTTTTAATACAATTCATTACAAAATATAGAACAGATCTATGAGATTAGCGAGCCAGCAATCCTTTAGCGCGAAGAGATGAACACAAGAAGGTTAGAATTAGATTTAGGCAAACTCTTTCTACCAGAAGGTTATTCCCAGTCAGCATCAAAAAAACCAGCATCTTTCATCTCTGAGTAATAAACATTCTCCAACCTCAAATCTTCTTCCTGCAGATAAGGATTAATTAATATAACTAACATCACTTGAATGACAAACGAAAACATTTATTTTATGGGGGTATGGAATAAATGTATGGATGAGAAGAATAATAACCTGGAAAAAATCTGCAAGGAATGTCATGTAGAGGAGAGGAAGATAAAATGAATGGTAGCATATGGTTATAAGACCATGCAACCTGTTGAGAACAAAGGTTAAGGTTTTGAAATCACATATGGCATTTATAGCAACAGACTTATTTGGAAAATGCATTTATATGGCAGTACCAGAACCCAAACCCAAATCCATTTTCCATAAGCAGGCAGGAGAAGAGTGATACTGTGTTTATCAAGAACATGACGCAGATGTAGTTGTAGAATGTTGGTCGAGCTGTGCAAAAGATAACAAAGTTCATAAAATGTGTCGATCAAGGAAGCAAAACATAAAGAAGTTGGAAAGTAAAGGGCCGAAATAGTCCCCTGATGACTATTTACACGGGTCATTTTTACCCTAAAGTGTATAAAATTGTCAAATTAATCCCAAAACTCTCTTAATATGAGATGAAATAGTCTCCTGAGTAATTAAAAATCTAGGGACTAAATTGACATTTTTATAGACCACCGAATTAAAAGGGATTCCTGAAAGAATCAGGGAACTATTTTGACATTATTCTCAAAAAGTTAGAATTTGTGTGCGAAGTTACCAGGTAGTCTCTCCCTCCATTTAGAATGGTACACGAACAAAATCAAGCCATAAATTGCAGTGAGCAATAGTTTATGAACAATCCACAAGCCCCATTTCACTCTATTTAATTGACTGACACCATCGATGAACAAGGGCACTCCAAAGCCAAATAAATAGATAGCCTGAAGTGCAGTTAAAGAAAATCTCTCAAAGTTCACACAAAATAATTTTTTTTATCAGCAAAACGAAAAAGAAAAGAAACCAGCGAAACAGTATTTTAAGCTTCAGAATCTCCTCATAAATTTAAAAATCTTAACGCAAGTACTAGGAATATAGTGATGATGAACATTATTTGAATCTCCATCTTTTCATGTGCCGATAAAGATCAAGCTTCAAGGACCTCAGCAGATTTGCATTCTCCGAGAAAATAATCAAGGAATTTCAACTCTCTTTTGGCCCTTTCAGTTAGCAATGTTTTGGATTGCAAAGATTGGTGCATAGACATTATGTGAACTCCAAACCTCTATTTTATAATTAAAAAAATGTAATTAAAACTGAAAAAGTCCATTAAAAAAATCAATAAGTAGACAAAATAAATAAAGAAAAGCAATAAACTCCCAATCCCACACCCAAACACACAAAACAAGGGGATAGAAGATAAGTAGTTCTTATTAGAGAAGAAATTGTTTAAATATTGCAGTACAACAATATATCTTGTTGATAGAAATAGGGGTATATACAACAACATATCTTGTATATAAACCCAATTACAAGGAGCACTCGTAAGAAAAGAAATAAAAAAAGAATAAAGGGGAATAGAAAAAAAATAAAAAAAGAATAAAGAGAAATAGAAATTAAAATAAAAACAAATAAAAGAAAACTTGCATATTAATAACGGCTAGGGATAACCGTTATTATTTTAACCTTTTAATACTCCCTTATAAGTTGAAGCATAGATGTCAATCATATTCAACTTGAATTTGAATTCGTCTAATAGTGGTCGAGGAATATTCTTTGTGATGATATTTGCTAGCTGGCCACTGGAGGGCGCAAATGAATATAAATTTTCCCCGAATCAAGTTTTTCCTTGAAGTGTTTGTCAATCTCCACATATTTGGTACACTCATGCTGGACCGAGTTGTGGGCAATGTTAATGACAGTTTTATTATCACATAATATTTGTAGGGGGCCCGAGGTCGGCATACGGAGTTCGTAGAACATGATGCGTAACTAGAGAGCTTCACAAATCCCCAAGGACATGGTTCAAAATTCAACTTCAACATTACTCTGGGCAACCACAAACTACTTTTTATTTTTCCATGTGACAAGATTTTCCCACACAAATGAGCAGTACCTGAAGATAGATCGTTGGTCATGAACTGATCCGACCCAATCAACATCTATATAAACAACAATAGAACAAGATGTGTGGGGTGAGAAAAACAAACCTAAGCCCGATGTGTTTTAAATAGTGGAGAATCCGGTGGACAACATGAAGATAGTGCTCATAGGGGACATGCATTAATTGACCTACTATAACAACCCCATGACATATGTCGGGGCGTGTATGGGCAAAGTAGATGAGTTTCTTCTCAAGGAGCTGGTAGCAAGTCTTGTTAACAGGAACTGTATTGGGAACATAAGATAACTTTTCATTAGAATCCATTGAAACAACCATCAATTTGCACAAAAGCAAATTGCTCTTTGTTAACATGTCAATCACATATTTGCGCTGAGATAGACAAATGTTCAGAGATGACCGAGCAACTTCCATGCCTAAGAAGTATCGGAGGGATCTCAAGTTCTTCATTTCAAATGACATAGCTATAATGTCCTTCAAAGACTACAATGTTGGTAGATTATTTCATGTGAACACAATTTCGTCAACATAGATGATAAAAATAGCAATCTGGCCATTGAATGAATGCCGGAAGAAGGGAGTGATCCAATTGCGCTTGAGCAAAACCATTACCCACTACTACCTTTGTTAACTTGCCAAATCAAGCATGTGGGGATTGCTTTAGTCCATAAAGGGACTTTCGCAGCTGACCACTTACCCTGGAGAGGCCATAGAGTCAAAGTCAGGGGGAAGAGACATGTACACCTACTTTATTAAATCTCCGTTTAGGAACATATTCTGGACATCGAGCTGAAATAAGGGTCAATCCAGATTCACCGCAAGAGATAACAAGATCGAAAAGGTGTTTAAATTGGCTACCGAAGCAAATGTCTCCTCATAGTCAACCTTGTAGTTTTGTGAGTATCCTTTGACGGCCAATCGTGTCTTGTTGCGTTCAAAAAAGCCATTCAAGTTGAATTTGATGCTAAAAATTCATCGGCATCCTACTTATTTCTTACCCGGAAGAATATCTACAACGTCTCATGCATGTTTTCGCCGAAGGGCATTCATCACCTCCCTTATTGCAGCTTTCCAGGTCAGATCCGCTAGTGTAGCCTCAATAGTAGTTGGGATCTAATGATCCATAAGAGCAATAACAAATACTCTGTAGGTCGTCGATAAACTGCAAAAAGAGAAAAATTTTGCCATGGAATATATGAGCATTTTTCATCCATGGAGGGGAGTTTGAGCCCTATAATAAATAATAAAGAAGATTGTTGAGTCCCACATAAACCCTTCGTTGCTTGCAGCAGGATCGAGTGATGGTGTCTGGAACGGAAATGAGCGGCATTTATCAGAAGAACTTGTGCAACATCAGGGCAGCATCATCGTCTCAGTGGATTTGAATCCGCAAGATCGAGTGAAGAAATAGGAAGCGGATTCGAATGTTAGCACTTGAAAAGAATGGACTGACATCAAGATGGATTAAATGAGAGGCAGCATGCATAATGGGACGGCGGTCTATTTGGGGCAAGAGAAGAACAATTTGAAGAATTTTGGCCCAGAACAAGGAAACATGATGGGTCAGAACATGACAGAGGGCCGCATCCAACTGCACCAATGTCTTTTGTTGCAGCAACTTTTCTGACATAAGAAAATTATGGAGCTTATGGGAATGGACAATCTAATTATGGGGCACACCAGACTAGTGAAAGAAAAAAAATCAATATATGTTGAGGAAGGGAACCCAACCCGCCCTTAATGGGTGAAATGAACTTCGGTTAAAGAATCGAAGTAAGGACTCACGCATAAGGAAATTGAAGATGTCGATCATTGAAGTAGAGGAAACTTATGGTTAGGTTTATTGTGTGGAGAGAAAGTTTGTTGTTGATGGGCTGGCGAATAAAGAAAAATTGATGGCCACAACTCTGTGTTTGAAAGAAAAGGCTCTAACACGTATCAATGGAGAGAACAAAGTCAGCCAATCTGAACATAAGAAGAATTCAAGCTCTGATGTTGAAGCACTTCGCGAGAAGGGGATTTACACAAACAGTTTTTTGCATTGGCCCAATAAGGATCCATCATGGAGTATATGGAGAAATTTGAGATGTTATCTGGTCGTTTAATAGGGATATCAGAAGAAGTGTTGGAAAGCAACTTCATTAAGGGGTTGAAGCCAGAGATTCAAGTATCACTTCATTTGTTGAGACCATGAGTAATGAGAAAAATTATGGAATTAGTGCAATTAGTTGAAGATCATAATGCAATGGAACGAGCTAATAAGAGCAACATGAGTGAAGCTTCAAACCAAATTGCTACAGCCATGATGATACCAAAAACTCAAATAGTGAAAGTCCAGTCATACCGGAATTAACCCAAACCACAATAGAAAATGAAAATATTATTACTAAAATTCTATGGTTACATTGAAAACCCTTTAAAACATGAAATAAATGACAAACAAACACAAACAAAACCAGAGGCAAGGATAACGGGGCTAGGTGGTGGCTGAACTGCAGGGCAAAGGATGATTGGTGTCTATCGTGGCTAGAAAGGGGGGTATGGCAGCCCTGGAAGGCAGGTGAAGGAGAGGCAACAACAGGTCTGTGAGGGAGGGCTGCAAATGTCAGGATGCTGGGAAGTGGGTTGGCGGCTTGGTAAAGAGGCTGGAGGGATTAGCCGACCAAGCAAGGAGGAGGAGAAGGGTTGGTCGGTGTTGCAGGTGGGGCTTGCGACAGTGGCAAGAGCGGGGAAAGGTAGTCAACGGCTGGAAACAATAAGGAAACACTAGTAGATGGGTAACAAGCAAGGGAGGGGGATTGCGTGAGGGATTAGGTCGATGTAGTCACTACCTTAGAGCAGGATACAGTCGGATCACAACGTGTTATCAAATACAACCCTAATAAGCAAAAGCATCCGGAGGCAGAACTCTGAATTTCAGATTCAACAAAAACTAACCTAAGCAAGCAAAACAACAAATATATAATAGCTAGTAGATAAAATAGGAAGAGGAACCCCCTTTGAGTGGCAACCAGAAAAGGGGAGAAGGGCGGTAAACAAAAGCAAGGAGAGCAGGTGTGATATCTCCCGTTCCGTAAAGGTCGGACGGTCCAGCAGGGGATGGAACATAATCTATCCTGGCTGGTTTAGCTGGCCATCTAGCAAGTTGGTTCAGCCGGCCTCCATAGCCCCGTGCCCCACCTCTAAAGCCCCGCGTCATACAGAGGGAGGCTCACAAGTCAGAAAATGGGCAACAATTAGGGGTCGACACTCAAGCACCTTACAAAGACAGAAATTTAGGAGAAAAGAGCCAAGAGGTCAAGTTTTCGATGTGATGAGAAATTACCAAGGAGACTGTTGCAAAAATCGAACATTACATGTTCTCAAAGTCTGTGACGAGGTGGCGGGGGATGAAAAAATAGAGAAAATTGTGGGGGAGGAAAGCCTTCATTTTTTTCCCACCTTGAGTATAATGTGTTTTTTTTTTAGGGGAATATTGTTACGCTGGTGCCTAAGGGACAATTTAGTTTTTTATTAACCTAAGGGTAATAGAGACTTTTATAATTTATTACTATTTCTTATAAATAGACCCTAATAAGTTTATGATTAAGTATGCATGAGATTATTATTGTGAGTCTGAGGTTTAGGATTTGCGTGAGATTTCCCGCCTCTCGAATTGTAGGGTTTGGGAGAGATCGCCTACTTCTCAAATTGTGGGTGATTATCTTATGTATTCCTGTTGAGTTGTTTGATATTCATGTAATAAAATATTTATTGACCCTAATTTATGTGAGAAAATCTATCTCAAATCCTATTAGGTTGTCGATCCCTAAAAAAGTTACCAATAAAAAAGGCTTGGTCAAGACTAACTCCAAAAGTTGTACCAAAAGGGGTTCCACGTTAATTTTAAGAGAAACAATTGTTAGGGAAGGTATAAAAAAAATGTGAGGAGCTATTTCAACCAAGAGGATAGTGGGGCCATTAAATGGGATCAACAAGGACCAATAAGCCTACCTGACAAAAAAAATAGTCTATCAAAGTCTACCCAGGAAAACACTGATCAACCCAAAGTTTTGCTTGGACATGTATCCCAATCAAGCTAACAATGACCAAAATTCATGAAAGCATGCAAAAAACAGGTCAGGAAATAATCAAAAAATAAGAAAGCCATAAAATAGGTTTAAGAGATAAATTAACAAGCCTTCACAAAATGAATCTGTGTAAAGTAACAAAGCACGTAAAAATTTGCAACTAAGTCTAAGTGACAAATAAATTTAAGAGCTCGCACAAATTTAAAGATAGAACATTCTTTAACCAATTTTATCCAGAATCTAGCTTGACCTCTACTGAATTTTCACTCATTTGAGGGGTCACCAGGCCAGCTTGACCATGTAAAATGTGAAAATACAATTAATCCCACAACTCCAAGGCAAAGGAGTCTTCCCCGCTCCTTTATAAATATATTAGCTCTCCTCCATCCTCTCCAACAAGTACTTTCCATCTCCGGTCTAAAAAAGCCCTCGCAAAACATTGTCAAACCCATGAATTAAGTCTGTTTGGGGCAGCTGCAGCTTAATAATAAGTTGTTGTGCAACACAAAAAACTGGTTGTATGTTTGTTTTTTGTAGTTTGAAAACAGCTGTATTATTTTTATTTCTGGACAAATCACTATTTTGCCCCTATATAGTATTGTTGTTCGCAACAAAACTGTGACACCAATACATTTTATTTTTTAGGGACAAATTTTAGTGCAAAAGAGTAAAAAAAAATAAGATCTACACCTCACTGAACAGTAAATATCATGGTTACTAAAATTAAGAAAAATAATATTAAAATAATATTTAATAATATAATAATATTATTCTTAAAATACAGACGACGTATGTCACGAGCTAAGACGTCCTCTAGAGATATCCTCCATGCCTGATCACTCTCGGTGGTAGAACCTTTCAGCCTATCTGTCTATCGACAAAACTCACAGTTCTCTGTGATTCTCCGTGGGAATCTGTAGAACTGTCTCCCGTAACTATGTGGCTGACATGAAGTTAGCAGAGAACTCTGAAGTCTACAGTGGCACTACAATCCTCGGGAGAGACAAGAAATCCTCAAGCTCATCTTTCATAAATACTTTAAAAGACATCTCATTAAACATAGCACGAGTAGAAATTGATAAAATAAGTAATTAATTACTGTTTTGTGCAGAAGTGAAGTGTCAGAGAACTCGGTATATCAACCAACGAATCTGTCACTACAAGAAGACAACAAACCTTATAAAAAAGGAGATTTTGATTGTCTTTAACCCCACATAATATCAAACTCGTGTGTGTAACATATACATATCACCAAAAAAGGTCATCCAGGAGAACCTGAAAAACCGTAGCACCGAAAAGAAGAGAGGAACTTGGCTACCTTCATTAGGATTTCACATTTGACACCCAACAACAACGACAAACAGACCATCCAAAAGAACTCGTAAGATCAAACATCTTATCATAGACATCTCAAAAGAAAAATAAAAGAAATGCAAAAGGGAAAAAAAACACTTACAAACAGTGTAAAAAATCCCAACAATCAAATATCAAATAAAGAAACGGAAATAAACATGTACTATATAAAATACAAATACAATAAATTGTGAATCTCTTCAACAATAATTACAATTAATAATATAATGAATACTCAAATCATCATCCTACTATCGCATTCATAATTCGTTCCCTCAACTCTGTCATCTCTCTTGCACCTTCCTCATCTTTAGTATAGATCTCGGGAACAACATTTTCAACCTGCAACAAAGACTATCCAAGATAGTACTCAAATGCCTCGGAAGAGACAAAACCATCAAGACATTAACACATCCACAACACCACCACCTCCACACACAGACATCAACACATCCACAACACCACCACCACCACCTCCACACACCAGACATCAAGACAACACTTCAATCACCATATCTGAGGCTGTTTGGTTGATGCGGTGAGGTTGTGTTTGGGAAAAATCACCTTCAATACATAATAACATCTATCATCACCATACCAAACCAACATTTTCATCACTAACACACCACCACATTAACCACCAACATCACAGGACAACCATATTCGGCCAACAACACTGAACAACATTACTAAAATTTCGTGCAACATCAGAATTTTGGACATCACAGTAACCACCGCCACCACCACCACCACCAATGAATTTCGGGCAACCTCAAAATAACCACCATCACCATCCGAAGAATTTTGGGCAACATCACGGTGGCCACCACCACAACTCAAAAAATTTCATGCAACATCACAATAACCACCACCACCACAACCCGAAAAATTTCATGCAACATCACAATAACCACCACCACCACCTGAAATATTTCAAGCAACATCACAGTAACCACCACCACCACCCAAAACATTCCGCAAACCGAATAGAGCACGGAGAGCCCAATATCACAGAAAAAACGCAAAATCAAATTGAATATAACATAGAAGGGAAACAATCAAATCAAATAGAATACAGAGAGGTCAATTTCACAGAACAACCCGTCACAATACGAACACTAAAGAAAATTACAAAATCCAAATAACAGAACGTGCAAAATCCAACATCAGTGCACAACCACCCAAAAATCATCAACTGAATGAAGCTCAAAGAAGCTAAAATGATCACAAAATCAAAATGCCAGAATATATAATGTTAGAAAATACCGTGGGCCAATAAAGAACAAATAAACCAAACGAAGCCAAAGAACGAAGGGGATAGAGAGAGGAGAAAAAAGGCAAATCCTTGTCACCAGAGCCTTGAATCTGAGAAGAGGAGAGCTGATGTTACCTTTAGGGCATAATCATGAGAGGGGAAAGCAGGACAAAAGAGAGAAAAGCTCGCGAGAGAGGGGAGAGAGAGACGCGAGGAGAGCCCAGGGTAAGGCAGTAAAAGCCGAAGACAAATGAAAGACGAAACGCGGGCAGCGGGGTCAAACCCGCATCCCGCATTTATTATGTATCACAGTCAGCTTTTCCAAAACGCATACTGAACGCAATATCTAAACGTTGTTGCGGGCGTTTTCAAAACATGTTGCGCCGAAAAAGGCTGCCCAAACGAGCTCTAAGAGCAAACTCACACAAGTAGAAGGTGAATGGTGTGTTCTAAACTTTTTTCTCCCTCACTCATATACTCTCTCTCTTGCATTTACTTTTCTATGTTTCTATGAAGTTTTTCATGTTGGATCTATATACTAAAGAGCCTATGACCTACCATAACTATCAATGTTGTTACCTACATGGGGATGCAATCCCTAAGCTAAGTGATGTGAGGTTTCGACCACAAGTTTGACATTCTCCAACAGCTAAGGTAGTTCTAACCACTAATGGAGTAAAGTAAACCCATAATGGAGTATGGTATAACTCTAGATCTCTACAATCAAAACATGACCAATTCTCATTAGGGAGAAATGTAATAATCGCTCCAAAGCATGTACATTTAAATGTTGGGTGTGAATCTCTTGAAAGTATCAAAAGTAATACACATTGCCAGTCATACCATTTTTTAAATATAAAACTCTCTAATGGCACCTGAATAAGAGAAATGCAAGCTAGTGGCATGAAACACCCCACATGGATGATGGAACAAATAAACTTAAACCAGAGTGCCTATAATTCATTCCTGTGATGAATGAAGCTCTAAAAACATTGTTATGGAGAACTTCAAATGATGGCATTATAATCAATCAAACATTCCACTGATCTTTTCCTGTCAATCAACTCAAATTCAAGTTTATACAAACTCAGGTTAATCTAAACCAAATCAAATCATTGGTTTTAAATCGACAAAATTCCAAAATCTAAAATTGGTTTTAACACGACAAGGTTCCAAAATCTAAAATTTTAGCATATCATAAACCAAATTCATAAACTGAAATGCATAATACTTAAATAAAATCACTAATCCTCATTTGGAAAGAATTCAATGTTAGCTATTTTCTCCAAATGGTAAAATCCATTAGCCATCATAATTCCTCAGTTATCCTTCAATCACCTAAAAGCACCATTATCCTAAAGCAAACTAAAAAACTAAAAATTTCTTGCTGACCTCAATCAATATAAGTAGTATGTGCTGCAACATCCCATATTTAACAAAAAATTTTAAAATCTCCAAAGAAAAATTATAATATTGGTGAATCACTACTCTCAATTAACTTTGCATACCAAAACAATTTCAGCTCAAAATCTCATATTTTAAAGTACCAAATGATCAGTGAATTTTCAAAAAATACCAATAAGTTCTAGAAAATTTTGTAAATTATAAAAAGTTTTACAGAATGTTTGTCTCATCAAACTCTATCCACCAAGAAATTTTAATCAATATTCCATTTGATTTAATCACAACAATTTTATCTCTTGAAATTATTTTAAAACTTCCTAAAAATTCAGCAATCCAAATTTTAATAAGAGATCATAAAAATTTATAACTATAGTTATTTCATTGACCCATACATTTACTAAAGTCAAAGCTCCCTCGTAGAAAAATATGATCCTTCTCAAAATTACCCAAAATACACTGCTCCTACTTTTAACAAAAAAATTATGAAAATAAGAAATCTTCGTTTTACTATTAATTTTACAAAATCACCAAATGACATGAAAAACATATAAGTCTATCGCCCCTTCATCAATCCTCTGATCTGAGGTTAAACTATCTCCTCCAGACAAGTTTAAACTAACACCCCAATGAAATGAAGATAAAATGAAGACCCATAAATAAAATTCTCCTAAATTTTTACCAACCCTACATGATGAGAATAAACAACCCTAGCAAGATAAAGATAAATCAATACATTAAACAGATTCCCTCTTCTCCCATGTAACAAGGTTAGCATTATAGATTTTCCCTAAAATATATCATTATGTGCATCCACAAAAAATGCAATAAATTCATTCCATCCAGAATAAAGCATAGTCCTACACCAAAGATGCGCCCTAAAATGCCTAATGCATTAAATCTTATTCCCGTTGAGACTATTTTGGATCTACCTCATTAAGTCCGCTTGTAAAATCAAGCCTCTCAGCCAACATGCCAAATACCCAAACCAACCTAATTTAGTCACCATGAATCAAGCAAAGTTACCTTTAAATGTTGGAACATACCAAATCAAACCATATATATTCCCAAAAAGTTGTTTTATCAAAACACGAAGTAAATTAACCCAAATGTTGCATCCACTTGAGCAAGGCTTGATTACCCCGGTATAGCCCACTCTAATCCCACCTGCAAGCAACAAAATCAAAACTTAAATCCTAGAAAGTTGTCATTAAATCCATAATGCCCCTAATAACTCCAATGAACAATCTCCAGTCAATCCTCAACCGCAAAATTTTAAAAAACGCCCCAAAAAAATGCATATATTTAAAATGTCATCCATAAAAGTCTCTGACGAATGCCCTTTAAGCATATGGAAGCAATATCTCTAAAAATATATCAAAATTGAAAAAATATATATATATATATAAATTATTAAAATCCAAAAAACTACACAAACATATTAATTATTGTGCTCAAAGCAAGATCCTCCCTACACACAAAGCTAATGAAAGGCGATAAATTCAGCTCGACCCAAACTCACAAATAAGTCAACATTAGATCAGTGTTATCAAATAAACCCAACTCAAAATTCCATAAGAATACAAATAAGGCATGCGTGCCTTGATTGGTCGTTAGCCTAAGCATGAAAATGCCGTATAATGCTGTTACAACCAAATTACATGTATTCGTCAATGTCACGCATCCAAGCATTCTATTTTGTTTGATGCATCTAATAAGCCAAATCCCTTTGTTAATCTATGACGGTTTAAAATTGGCAACTCAGCAAACTTCCAATTATTAAATTTCCTCAGTCCATGTCTTCCGAAAAACATTTTCAAGTCATGTTAATCTACTATCTCCGCTGACAAAACAAATTAGGGTTCATGACCTCCATCATCAACAAAATCATGGGATCTAGATAGGGCAAATCATCAATCCCTACTGAAACCACAAGTGCAAGAACGGGTAATCTTCTAGTGTCTCAAGACATCGCAATGACCAATCTATAAGATAACCTACATTGTTAAACTTAATCTAAAGTTTTATACCCGTGGAAAAGGTGACTAACAAAACTAACTTATGCCCATGAGAATTTTTTGAATCAGGGAAAAAAGTTCTCTTCTCTTGAGGATGAAATCTCCAGATTGTGCTTTATCATTCCCTTCATCTGCAATTGGAAGGTATAATCTTCATTATTGGCTTTCTTCTTGAACTTGAGGGACGCGAAGACCATTACAAAGTCCACAAAGGTGAAGAATAACAAATGTATAATGATGATGATGAGGGTTGTTTAACAAATGATCATGTTCTAGTACTAGGTGAACCAATGTGTGACAATGCTAGAGCTTTCAAAAAGGTTGTTTAACACTCGAATGCACATCTAATACCAGTATATATTTAGTCCAAATTAAGCACTTTAGTATTGTTGCATCGTTACAAATATAAAACTGGAATTATCCTCATGCATGAAAAAATTTAAAAAGTTTTGATTTAGATTTATAATGCCCGAGTTCTAAAGAGCAATATAAATCATGAACAAAACAAAATAGAAACAGTAGTGGAAATGGAAACATGTCAAAATTACAAGAATAAAATTGTATAGAAGAATTCTGAAACATAACACAAATAATAGGACATAAAAGAAGAAGCATCTGACATGGATTATAATAAATGATCATGTTATAAAATGGAAGAGAAATAGTAAAGAAGTCACAATAAATAATACCTTCAGCAGTGCATCTACTGCAACTATAACTCCGGACACAACAAATGTGCGCGTGAAAGCTTCCAAATCACCAGCATGATTTCCTTGAAGTAAAAAGGCAATCAAGCTGACTTCCAGAAACAGCATTCCTGATTGTGTGCATAGTGATAAAATGTTCCATGAAAACTCCTTCGTAGGTGTACATTGCCATGACTGAATTCCATGAAAAGATAAGAATAAATTTATAAACTATTCAGCTGTTGTGGCAATAAATTATCACGAATCATTTGTTACATTGAATACTAACTAAATAAAAAAGAAGCAAATAGAGAATATTTTTTAATAGCATCACACTTTGAGTTAGATATAAGCAAAGAACCATAACATGAGATTTTGCATGAATATGGTATAAGATAAGGAATTTCGCAAATTGACTTTGTGTTGAGAGTATGCAACACAGACCAATTTTTTTTCATTTTAAAAGCAGTCTTATCTTTATGTCCCACACGGGCGTAAAAAATAAAAAAGGCCACAAGTAAAGAAAATAAGCTGGTTAAATCTGCGGAGCAAGGGCTCAAACTTGATCCGGACATTTCTTTACTTCAGTAGTGGGTAAAAGTAAAATGAGAACTGCACAACGTACTTCTATCCAGACTGTGTATGACAAGTTCGGTTGAATAACACTTATCCAAATGAATTTCCAAATTATTTCTTCACAAAAGGTGGATTAAATTGAAATTAGGTCTCTTACCAACCAAAAGCTATAGGACCTAAACTTCCCAAATGAACTAATTTCCTGGATGCTCTTCTTCCAGATAAATCTAATGCTTTTTAAGATCCAAATAAGCCTTATAAGTAAAATCTTGTTCATAATATAAAAGGCAGCCTGCTGATAAATACATGTTAAAAAGTGTGAGTAGTAGAAGTGATGCCACTAAGTAAAATAATGCATTTTCTTCTGATCTCGATTGGCTTGACCAGCTTGCAGCTCAATAATATCATTGCACAAATCCAGTTACTAGAAGAAAACAGAAGTTTTAACTTGTAGGTGATTGCACAATTATGACAAAAAAAATTTATCCTTAGTTCCCAGCATTTCCTAGAGGAAATTGCCGAAATCCTAGTAGTCTGTCATTGTTATGATATTAAGATAAGCTTTGCAAGTTGGTAAATAAGTTGTCGTGGTGTAGTTAATAATCTAGCTTTACTAACACAATTTAGATGCAAGATTAAAAAAAAATCTACATGCTACCAATTATTAAATTTTGCAAACTGATGTAGAAATAGCAAGCACTTCTTTTTATCCCAACAATAATTTCAGTGCTTGTTAAAACCTAAAATCAAAAGAACATATAGAAAATTTCAGGAACGATCTAGTTTCGTGCAACAAAAAGAAATTTGAAATGTATTACCTCATGTTGGTGTAAGATAGTTAGCACTAGAAAACAGTCATCAACACTTGAGAAGTGCATGAAAAAACACATCCAACCGACACATAAAAAAGAACTAAGGAAAAAATAGATTTTTAATTCATTACTCCAGGATCAATAAATTTAATGGGCCTTAAGGTTCCGATTTATATAGCCAATGAATGACCCGCAATAAGAAATTCCTCAGAATTTTCCTCCATCTAGTCAAGGATTGTAAATTCCAATTCTCTCTCCATGTAAACAACAAGGATCCGCATAAATTTCATAATTTTTCATATGTATACATGCGGCTCCATACAAAGTAACTAATTTTCAAATGAATGAACAAAAGAAATGATTATGAATTGAGGCAGTAAATTGAAAATGACTGAATTAATGATTCCAATAGAACCATACATAAATAAGAAATCAAGACATCAAAGAACACCACTGTTTCTTGAAACAGCCACCCTAATAGGCATGTCAAAAAATTAAAAAAAAAAAAACATATAAAAGACAACAAGAATGCAAACATTAAAAAAACTCAAAAGTTTCATCTCAATGTTCATATTCTTTGCTCCCAACAACAAAAAAAATTTTAGATCTCCATCACAAAAACATAGTAACAAACAACATTAAAAAAAGTAATAGCACAATAACCCCTGTTAGGGAAAAATAATGTATTTTATTGACATTGACAACAAGTAAAATGAGTGATATTGTTATGAATAAGTAACGAGAGATTTTTTAAGACATGACCAAGTTGAAAATGTAAAAGACAACATGAGGGGGAAAGTAGAATATCATTTCCATGACCTGTCCCAATAACCTGCCAGTCTGTGGATCATACACAAAACAGCTGAAGTGAAAATAGAATATCATTTCCTAGTTCACATGAATATTCGACAAAATGAGAATGAAAGTTTAATTACAAATAAGTCTGAGCAATGAGCTAAATATAAGTCAACGGATAGAGCAGTCATCTGCAATGTGTATCAGAGCAAAGTATAAGTCTTAGAAAACAGCAAATATGGATCAATTATCATGTGAATTGTTATAATTAAATACTCAAAAAACAAGAAGTCCATAAAACAGTGGATATGACAATGAAATAGATGTGCCATGTGATTTGTAATGTACGAAGAGAGTATATCAATAATTCATAAAATGGGTAACCACAAATCGATGGAGGCACAGGCAACAATAAAAAAAAAAATATGGGATCAAGAATGATTAAAAAAAGCAGGTCGATGCAGGGCATTTAAAAGTTGAGGGTCTGAAATACAACTTTAGATAAGATCCAAAATGGAAAAATATCAGAATTTGCAGGTTACTAACTCACAATTTAAACAAAAAATTTGTTGCTTTAGTTTAAGGACAACAAAAATGTTTTGTTTATTTTGAGAGACAATTTAGCAATCACCCAAATATGAAATTCCATAAGAAACGAAAAAAATTGAAGGACATAAAAATTTTCAAAATGAATCAGGTCATGCTTAAAAAATGAAATAGACAAATATCTGTATGAAAAAGATTTCAATCACGCATTCAAAATCAGACACTAAATAAACCAAAATAAGAGCAAAGATGAAAATCACACTTAAGAGAAAAATAATGCCTCACATCGATATGTGTAAGCAAACCCACGATCAACATAATTTAAATGTATTTCTAAAAAATGTAAACTTCCAATTCTGCATAAAAGCCTAACATCAGGGACGGGCAATATTTTCAAGCGGGATAATCTTAAAAAGTATGGCCATTGACCATGAATATCGAAACGCCTAAGGATCATAAAAGAAACACGGACGTGTTGTCATATCATGAATAAAAAAATAGCAAAAACCTTAATTGTGGGCATCGTGAGTTATCTCCATTAGGATAAGCTAATTTTGATAGCCTCCAAAGTAGGGAGAGGATAGTCGATGAGAAAAAAAAATACTAGTCAATTCATATTCATCAAATGATGCTATTAATAATTGAATGAGATCAAACAGTGTTATTAAAAATTGAATGAAGTCATTTTCATATAGTTGAACAATAACCGAGAAGCTGCTCATGACAGAGTGTCACGACCCGACTCGAGGGCTTGAAATTCCTAATGCGGGAACATAAGATCGAATGATGAAATTTAATTTTTCTATCACTGACATGAAGAGTTTTTTGAGCTTGTTTCTATATTACAGTAATGTTTCTTACTTCCTAAATGTATTCTTTATTTTCAATTTTTCACATTTACGTTTTATTTTTTTGAGACTTCGATTGCTAGTGATGTCTTCATATTGTTAGTTAGTATGTATGTTAACAGTTCTGCATAACCAATTGCATAATGATTTACCTATGAACTTTTTAGATTATTACATGTCATTTAGATTCTAATAAATGTTCAATTATTCATTAATTGATGAATGCAAAGTATCACATAAAAAAATTAATGTATATTATGAAGTATGAAATTATTGTATGCATGGATGCTTAAATGTGCATTTTAAGAAAAATAGATCATTGTCTTATGGTACTTGGTTGGAGAGACTAATGTATATGCCCCCGTAGATGTTTTTTACCATGTTAGACAATTATGTAATTCATATCACTCATCGTTGTGCCGATGAGAGAGCTTCGGCCAAGAGTGAGTAGGCGCCCTATTATCACACACAATTATGAAATTTAGATCACTAAATGTTGTGTCGAAGAAAGAACAATAACCGGAAGTGAGTATGTATCTTTCCACCTCAGACAATGGTAGACATATAATATTAATCGCTATATTGACGAGATATGTATCGATCAGTGGTGTGTTAGGTTATGTTTAGAAGATGCTCCTGAGATGAATGTAAAAGTTAAGAGTATGAAGTATACTAAAACTTAAGATATTACACCTTGAAAAGTAAGTAAAAGATAATGCATGTAGAAATTATAAATTTCTTCCACGAGTAAACATCATGAATATATGATATAAATTATTATATAATATTCTAGAATATATTAGAAGAGACTAGCATATATATTGTCTTCTTTTCATTGGATTATTGTATTTTAGAAATGTAATTGCTCCACTAGGTTATCTTAGATGACTCATTGTATTGTTTTAATATTATTTCAGATTTAAGATTTTGAATAAGATGAGTATTAGATGCAATAAAGCGTATAAAATGTAATGTCAAAAACTGGAAATATATACTTTAATTTGTTAATTAAATTCATTTTCTTAGTGGCTCTTTCAATTTATATTTGGATTGTAAAATGTGTAATAGAAAATTTTTAAATTTTACAATCTGACTGTTCATTCCCACCTTGGTAAATTTCAACGCCCAAGTTGGGTCATGACACAAAAATATGTTTAATATAGCAAAAAAAAAAAATCAACAAGAAAATCATTAATAGTTTATCCAAGGACTATAAGCAGTTTAGATGTGACAGTGTCATGGTAGAGAACCAAGTGGCAAGAAAATCTCATAATATACCCTATTAGGTTGAGTGTGGATAGTAAGAATGAAAGTGTTGCGAATCAAAGCAATAATTTTGTGATTCTTCGTAACTGACTCCATCTGTGTTTGACAAATGTTTAGCTTGATTCATCTAGAAGCTTGATTTGGCGTGGGTGGGTTTATAAATAGCGTCATGCTACCATATTTGATAATCTTTGATGAAACTAAACATTTTTTATCTATGGATTAATATAGTTGGAGCCATTTAGAACAATGGCAGTATAATGTTTAGGCTCAAATTTGTCCATTATTTTTGGTAACCTTGAACAAAAAACAAGAAAATTTTTTCATGGGGTAATGAAGAAGAAATAATAAGTTCTTGAGCCTAAATTCTCTTGAGTTCTTAAGGTGACTGAAAATTAGATACTAGCGGCAAATCTCTTGAAGTTTACTAGATTTCATGAAGTGTCTATCGATGATCACCGCATGCTAGAGCTCGATGGTGGAGAAGATCAATGAGATCTTGATTGGAGATTGGGTGCTTCTTTGGTTGGCAATGATGGATTGGTGATCCAATGGAAGAAAAAAGATCTTTTGGCTGGCAATGATTGAGGCCTGCAATGGTTTGTGGAAGCATTTTATGGGATGTGATGGTGAGGCAACTGAAAAGGGGCTGATTGAAATAGACTAATAACCGGCAATGCAAGCAAGTGAAGCATTTTATGGGATGTAATGGTGAGGCAACTGAAAATGGGCTGATTGGAATAGACTAATGACCTGCAATGCAAGCAAGTGAAGCCAACACTATCAAGTTCAAGGACGGCTGAAGGCTGCATAAAAAATTCTGCAGAAAACAACAAGACAACAGATCTACGACAAGTTGTCAGATCTACAACTTTGCAATCAATGAGTGTTGGTGGTGGTTGTACATTGGGTTTTCTCGGGCGAAGGAGGAGGCAAGGGGACCTGAAGAAGATTAACACATACCAAAGTTAAAATAGGCTGACAAGGAAATTGTAGATAGCCGACAAGAGCAAGACCAATAAGAACCTTGCTTTAATACCACGTAAAAAAGGAGAATGGGAGATAAATCCCTCCCTCCCTCCCTCCCCCTCTGTGTGTGTGTTGGGGGGGGCTTGGGGGATGGGTCGTTTAGCAAGGTTTTCGTACTGTATGCACTCAGCCCACGAACACCACCGACCATAGTTCTGGCTAAAACCATAATGGCCCATTTTATATCTACAAAATACTGAACAACTCACCTAAAGTTCGTGATTCAAGGGTTCTTCATGATATTCTTACAAAAAATCCCTTTCAAAATCATTAATCATTTCACGTCACGTTTTCGTACTGCCATGGGACTCTAATCATTTGTATCGGAATATAAATAAGAACAAAACACGAACATATTACTCGGTTTCTGAACAAGAAAACCCTAATTCCTGCATGGTATGAAGAAGACGTACCTGGAGAACGCACCAAACGAAATTGAGAACACTGACGATCCAGAGGAGAGCATAGTACGCGATCATGACATAAGACCGCCCATAGCTGAGCTTCGCGAAGCTCCGCCGCGCCTGCGACGCCAGATACGCTACGAATAGCACCGCCGGCACGACGAGCGAAAGATTGTACAAAAGCCCGTGGCAGTCCACTTGGGACGAAGACTGATCGGAGCCTACCCCTGCTCCTGCTGCCGGAGCGCTTGGGTCCGGGGAGATTAGAAGGGAGTTCGTAACCAAATCTTCCAGCCCTCTCATTTCCGTGGCTTCGGTAATTCTCTCACATGTAAGATAAAGGTGGACAAGGGACGGTTGAACTCTGAGAAGAGCGATCTAAAGATGCCGATGTAGAAAGAAAATGAGCATTGGACCGGTAAATTATAAATTGCTAGCGCTATTTAAGTAGGTCATACGCACTTAATTCTGCCTAATAATCTTAAGTCTCAATAATCTATCAATTTTTTAGGAAGCATTAATCTCAAAAACATTTACTGACATACCCCTCTAATATCCCCAAATAATATCATAATACATTTAATTGATGGGATTTTTATATATAGAGACTGAATAATATTATTTATCTATAAAAGCTTTCGAAAAATAAATTTACCAATAAGAATTAATGTTGATGTCGTTCCTCTAGCCAACCCGCGCGTCCACCTCTTCGCTACAGCTTCAAATTTACCCCAACGCTTTCTACATCCTCTACCTCCACTTCTTCCCCTTCAACTCCACCTTCAAAGCCTAAGTTGTTGTCTCCGCCATGAAAAGTTTCCTCCTCTGTTCCTCCTGCCATTCCTTTTCCAATTAACTGTTCTCCGGCGGCTGCTCCATAGCCTGATTAGTTACGCCGTCCGTGGACTTTTGCAAAAAGGAGATAACGGCATGCTCTTGCACCATAAGCTCATACTCCTTCATCGGTGTTTTCAGCATCGGAATCAAATGATGAAGAAGATGAAGTGTCGGAAGAAAAACCGATGCCGATGTGAGTGGTCGTTGGTGGAGTTTGGACTTTATCGATGACAGTTACTGCCATTCAAGCTCCGATGGGAACAGAGGGGATCGGAAGTTAGAGGTGGGAAGGGGTTTATGTTGGTCGGGAAGCCAACGGAGAAGGGTGGCTTCAAGATGGAGGGCGGGAGCAGAGGCGGAGGGAGCCGGATGGCTGAAGTAACGGCGTCATAATAGTAATCTTTATTCTTAATTTTAATCTATGGAATCCTTTATACCTAAATAACATTATTTAAGAGCATTTATATGTAAAAACCTATTAATTCATTTATATTTAATTTTGTACATACATAGTAATTTATTTTTATTTAATTTAGTTGAATCCAAATTTATACGGTAGACCGTACCCAATGAATAAAACGTGCAAAAAAGAGATATAAAGAGCTAGAGAAGAAAGATGGGAGGAGAGCTTCCCCTGGCAGGGGGAATGGAGTGTTCTCGGGCTGGTTGACTAATTTTATTCCATAAAATATGAGGTTACAAAATGATGGGTCCCTTTTACATCATGAACCCTCCTATTTATAGAAGATGTGAGGAGTAAAAGATATGCAAAAATTACATATTTTGCTATG
>NEWO01000035.1:527138-548296 GCA_003013225.1 Phalaenopsis aphrodite | reverse complement strand
CAAAACATAAAACACAATAGAACACACAGATTTATGTGCTTCGGCAAATTGCCTACGTCCACGGAGCTGCAGAGGATTTTATTACTCGAGAATTACACCCGTCGATCGCCTTGACGATTACAAGTAAGAACAATATCTCTCTCTCTTCTCTCTCCTCTTCTTCTCCCTCTACTCGAAAGCACCATCAAGAAGAAGAGACACCGGAGGGAAACCAAATCCCGAGAGAGATTACAAGGGGAGCTAGTATGCCTATTTATTAATTTCATCATGTCAGTAAGCACATTAAGGAATTAATCAAATAATTAAGTCCCTTGATGAATTCATCCAGATTCATGACATCTTGTTCTTCCAATGAAAATTTTGACGGAAAAGAAAAATATGGTTTGAGGTTTAGGGTTTGGGTTTGGGTTAGGGCTAGGACTTGGCGGATGACAGGAAATTTTTTTTTTGGTGGGAGTATTAGGTTATGTTGTATGGATTCTTGGTTTAGGTGTAGGAAGGACAAATTCCTAAAAAATTAGGGTTTCCCAGACTTTGATACTATGACACTGTTCTTGAGCTCCTAGGTGTTTAGGGGTTGGTTTTTGCGGGAAAGTAGTTGCAAATGGGTATGAGGAGGATAGGGGCAATTGACGATATTTAGAAGGAGATAGAATAAAAAATCTAATGTTGTACAGCAGATTCAACGCTTTCTGCGGTTATTCAGACAGAAAAAATTGGTCAAACAACGAAACGACAAATTATGACCGGTGAGGAGGATCACTTTCTGAGCAAAATATCACCATTTATAAAAGGACGATGATACAATACTCTAGAGAGCATAAAACAGATAGAAAAATCTACAAACACAATAACAATAGCAAAATTTATCTAAACAACAAAAACATATACATAAATAATCACCTAATTGAAATTATCCTAATTAGAACCAGAAAATAAGATAAAAATCAGAAAGGAAGGAAAATTAGGCTGAAATAGGCAATAGGAAGGGATCCCGGTTGTGGCCCAATGATCACGGGTGTTATCAAGATCCCTTTGATAGGCGGGATCCCACGATCTTGGGGAACAACGTATGGCATCAATAAGTTCTTATGCCGACTCATATTATGTTTGTTGTGTCTTTTAATCAGCATATGGAAAATTTTATCTTATGTGCCCCAAGTCTACATGACTCAACCAGATTATGACAATACTTGATCTACACTTGCCCCATATTTGTAGCCAAATTTGATTTTTTTTTAAACCAAATCGGCCCATAATTGTTTGGGATCATTCCCCATATTTATTTGTTGTTATATGCTGTCTTTCAGTTTTTTTTCTTTTCCAATATTTTTGATTGGGGACTTTGCTAAAGGTTTTGAATTGAGATCATCATTTCTCTTATTGTCACATTTTATGTTATATGTTACGAAGCATTTGTGGTTATGAGTTAGAAGGCTTTGTACAAGCAATGAAAACTTTTCAATTTAAAACAAGATAAAAGCTCCTTTTCAATTTTCCAAAACAAGGGAACTTTAAAACTTCATTTAGTTTTTTACCAAGTTGGATTATTGATACATTCATTTCTTTTGAGTCCCTCTATCATCTGGCATTCTTGTCATGGAATTTTTTTTGAAATTTTATTTATACACGGTCAATAATTTTTGACAGAGCAAGCAATATATTGAATATTGTATCATTTACCAAGTAATTTATAATATTTGAAGCAAGTTACCATTGGGCATGTCATCTATGATGTCATCCCTCTCCTCCAAAGGGGAAATCTGGGGTTTGAATACTGAAAAAAAAAATGACGCGAGCTTCTATTTGGAGGAAAGCTTGTTGCTGTAACTTTTTCTCTATTTTAGTGAATCACAACAAGTTATAGGTATTATGAATTATGATTTAGCCATGGTGCCTTTATCACTATCAAAATCAAGCACAGAAGTTTGTGTATTACATTTGGATGTGTTGCTAAATTCTTGTTTTAGCTTTCACAAATTGATTCTGTTAATAATATATTAATGGTGAATTGGTTCTTGATTGCCAGTGTGAAGATTGGGCCTGGCAATACTGACGGATTTCTATTAGCGGCAGAAGTCAGGAATGATTGCTTTTATTATTAGTAGTGGTATCACTTTCATAACTAGATGTTGTTATTTTCTTATTTATTTCCTTCGACATTTAACTGGCTTATTTATTTGATATCTCATCTAATTCTTACTCCTTGAACTACAGGTGACGAATGCTTCATCTGTTCCTGTTTCGACAATTTCTTTGGTTATCAGAGCAAGTTTTTTTGGCAGTAGGAAGAGGAGCGAGAATGTTGGAAGTGTGGATTTATGATATACTGAGCAAGAAGCTCGTTTTGCTCACTATAATGCACACAAATAAGTGGTATTTTATAGTAGTCAGGAGCCTGCCTCTTATTTTTTTTGTAATTCCTCTATTGAGATATTCTGTTGTGAAAAACTACGAAAATAAAGCAAAAAACGGGATCGAGAAAAATCACGAAACATAAAACACAATAGAACACACAGATTTATGTGCTTCGGCAAAGTGCCTACGTCCACGGAGCTGCAGAGGATTTTATTACTCGAGAATTACACCCGTCGATCGCCTTGACGATTACAAGTAAGAACAATATCTCTCTCTCTTCTCTCTCCTCTTCTTCTCCCTCTACTCGAAAGCACCATCAAGAAGAAGAGACACCGGAGGGAAACCAAATCCCGAGAGAGATTACAAGGGGAGCTAGTATGTCTATTTATTAATTTCATCATGTCAGTAAGCACATTAAGGAATTAATCAAATAATTAATGAAACCATTAATTTTTTTTTCTCTTATGCTGCAAATCATAGAATGAATTAAGAGCAATTAATTTTGAGTATCAAATCCAATTTGCTGTCAAACACGAGAAAATGTCAATTTGAATAGTGGACTGATTTCCATATTCACAACAATATTCCTGTTATTCTTATAGGTAACAGGTTTGGCATGGGCATCTAATGGTAATTGCTTGTACAGTTGCAGTCAATTATGAAGTTCTTTGAAATTTTTATTTTAGATTTGTTGTTATTTTTTAGTTTAAAAATATTTTACTGTTTTGTCTTTAAACATTTCATCTAATGTTTATTTTTAATTTTATATAATGATATCGAAGATAACCCAAACTACAATAGAAAATGAAAAAATTATTGTTGAAATTCAAAAGGTTATAATAAAGACTCATCAAAATAGGAAATTAATGACTTTGAAATAGAGACCCCCTAGGGTTAGGACGAGCGTGGTGGATCATGGCTATATGGACAATGGGTGGAAGGGTCAATTTGGGGTGGCAGCAGTAACTGGTTGTACTAGAGGGAGCTACGACAAAAGATGGAGGGGAGACGTGGTGCTACTGCAACAGCAGGGATTAGGGCATAATGAACTAAGCCAGCAAGTTGAGGGCGTGGAGGGGTTGGCTATTGGAAGGAGGGCAGGACACAAGAAGTGTTACAGTTCTTCACAAGTGGAAGAAGGGCATGAAATGGGCAAAGCATATGGAGACGGACTGTTTGTGGATGGCTTTAGGTGGCCTATAAGGGAGAAAAATGGTAGTTTTAATGTATTTAGTTAGCGGGAGATGCTGGGGGACAAGCAGGGTCACAGGATGGGGAGGGAACGATGTAGTGGTAAGCAAGGAGGAAAGGATGCTAGAATGTGTGACTGGGAGCAGATAGGGGTGGGAATCGCTGACCGGAAGATTGTTGGAGCAGTGACAAAAAGCAATGAGGGATGATTCACACCACCCTCAAATGAGTTACGTCCCGAGCACATAAAAGTTTGAATTATGAAAGTTGAACCAATTGTTGTTGTGGTATATAAATAATAATAGAAGAACGATCGACGATGAAGCGATAAATAAAACAAGAAAATTCACACCAGAAAATAATAACACAGCGGAACACACAAATGTACGTGGTTTGACAAACTGCCTAAGTCCACGGAGTTGCAGAGGATTTTACTACTTGAGTAATATACATCAGTTGATCGTCTCGACTTACAAGAGGGATCTCTCACTTCCTTTCTCTCTCTTCTTCTCTCTATACAACGAGATACACCGAAAAAAATAAACTTACAAGAGAAATAAACACAATTTCTCTTCTTTCCCAAGCTACCAAGAAGAAGCCAAGGGAGAACAATCTTCTTTTTCTTCTTCCTTCTGTCGTAAGGAACTATTGCTTGCAATTATCTTCCTTTATCCCGAAGAAGCAAAACTACCAAAGAAGAACACAAAAGAGGTCATACAAAATCAGAAGGAAAGTCATGCGATACTTTTCTTCCTCTTTTGTTCGCAACTTAAAGGTGCGGGGCGGCGTCGATTCGCGAAACGACATAAGAGGCGGGAATAGTTCGCGAAAAGCAGGGTTGCGACCTTTTGCGATCGGGAATAAGGAGCACGAATGGGAGGCAGGAGCGGGATTTCCCTTTTTTTTCGTTTAATCGTGATCCAACTAACAAATCTTCTACTTGGAGACCGATATACAAGCTACAACGACTTTTTTCTCAAACCGATATTCTCTGCTGGCGGCATCGCTCTTTTTTTCAAACATGAATCCTCCATCTCTGTAACTCAAAGCATCTGTCTTCACATCAGAAGACCAACTGAGTTTCTCAATATTAACACCCTTAGTCAACATATCAGCAGAGTCCACATAGTCTTGCACCTCTAAGCTATTTCCTGGGTTACTCTTCTTACAACTCTCACTGCATGGGCAATATTCTGTCTCTGATGAAAGTCTTTTCTAACAAGTTTATTCTTGTACCTCTTACTTTCATCATGCTTAGTCTTCACCTGATACACTCACTTGTTGTGTAATGCTTTCTTCCTTTGTAGAAGTTTTGTCAGCTCCCACTTGCTCGAATTTTCATCTTGCAAGATTTTTTCATAGCTTTGTGGTTCTCCACCATCTGCCTGTGGAACAATAAGAATGGGTGCTCCGGACCCACTCTCCTCTTCAATTGTTAGATTGAAAAATCTTTTTTTAATAATATTTAGAAAATTTACAAACATAAATCTTCCACTCTCAAAATGACCAACTAAAACATATAATTTTACTTGGAATGTTTTTTTTGTAAAATATAGCATTTTATTACTATACCTATCTTTGGTCGATATTTGTTAGCTGTAAACAAGCTTGATTTTTTTTGCCTTTTTAACGATTAATTGACGTCTGATTTAAATAACTCTGTTGCTAAAAATATTTTAAAATTATTGTAATTTAATATTTGGAAGTAAATCTGCATGCAAAACTATTTAGTTAATTCATAAGTATTTTCCTTTTAGAATCCTAAATAAAATACATTTGTAACTTTCTTGTTGATAAAATAAAAGAGTGATAATTTATTTATTTTTCTTATCATTCTAATACTTTAGCTTTGCAAACACGTACAAGTGGGCAAGTGATTCTAAAAAAACCCGAAAAAGTCACCTACGCCCCAAAAATAATCTCCAAAAAATAAAATACAGGTAAATATATATAAATCAGTGCATCCGTTTGAAAAGAGAAGATTAATCATGGTGGGTAGGCTTTCCTCTCCCCTTGGTTCTAGCGAGGGAGTCCAACAACAAACTGTTATGTGAGTTTCCGCCTGAAACTATCAAACTATGAAATGATTGTATCATACATGCATTACTTCTAATAAATTTGCATAGAATTTTAAAAAAAAAAAAACATGAGTACTATTTAAAAATATGAAGAGATTTATAATATTCATTATTCATGCAATTACTTTCTAAAGATTATTTGTGATAATGGCAATCTCAGTTGCATGTAAAATGGATGCATGTGATGCATCAAAATTCTATGTGCACTATATTAATTACTATAAAGTAGAAATGTAGTTAGCCACCTCACTTGCAAACATCTTATCACATATTCTTTGAATGTTCCTCCTTTTAATGTAGTGCACATATCAATAGATTTTGTATGTCAAACTTTTTTTATAGTTTCTAACATCTCACACCTAAATTACATAACATTATAATTAATTAGATCGAATAAATTTTCTAAAACTACATATCTACAATTTGTTATACATACAATTTCTATTTTTTTTTTATTTTACATGTTGTGATAATTAAATTTTGTCTTTTAATTCAATTAATTCAAACATATAGCGTAATTTTACAATTTTTTTACTCATATTGTCTTTATTTCTTAAAAAAAAATATAAAGCTTTAGTTGAATTAAACTTTTTATGTAATTTCGACTTTTAGACTTTTTATATTCCATCTATATATCAAACTAATAATTTTTCATTTTTTTACTCATCTTGTCTCTATATCTTATACGAAATATAAGGCTTTAATTGAATTAAAAGTGTTTATGTAATTTCAACTTTTAGACGCTTTATATTCCATATATACATCAACCTTTTCTTCCTGGCATAGTTTTTTATTATTACTATTATGTTATGTGTTCGTACTATACTTACATTAAATTGATTAGTTAATATAAAATTTTTTATCTTTTCCATTTCGATCAAGCTTATGGAAGCATAAGTATAATATTGCTGAAATCATTTTCATAGCACAAATATACAAGATTTTTAAGTCATTAATTTTTAGATTTCCTTATTAATTTTAAGTTCAATATTTTTATTAAATAGTAGAAGTTATAAAATATTGTACATGTAATTTTGAAGTTAATACTTAAAACTTTGCTTGAATCCATCAATTTTTTCTGAATTTAATCAAGTTACAAATTTTCAGATTTCATCAGCGTTCTTATCCTTTCTTTTTTCAAAATTTCAAACTTTCTTCCTGAATTTTTCTCTTCTCCTACTAAATCTTTTTGTTAAACAAAACAAAACAATACTTTTTATAATTTTAAAAAATATGAAAGGAAATCTAACTTAAATATCACTATAAGAGGAAAACCCTAACTAAGAATTGCATTTTGAACTAAATCTTGGGCTTAAATTTTTTTGATAAATTTAATTAAAACTTACTTCATAGCTTTAAGAAGAAAGAGGAAGGAAAATTAGTAGTTTTTGTATGTCGAAATTTAGCATACAACTTGAGCACGGTTTGATTATGTATGGTCAGAATTGCCACCGGCCATATGTGGGGTGCTCGTGCTCTTTTTGGCATGTGGAAGCCCTACCTAATGTAATCTTCTTGCCTGCCGGCTTTCTCGGCTTGTGATTGGTAATTCTCGTATGAAAATTAGATAATTTTAATCGATAATTTTAATCTAAGTACATAACTTAAGAAATCAAATCAGCTAATAAACAATCATCAAATGAATAATTTGTTATGTTATTGGTAATGTACTTGCTAACATGCTAATAAACATAAATAAACAAATACAGTAATGTTCAAGCTTGATTCAGTAGATGTTGATTATGTTTTACTTTATTCAGTCTGCTAAGTACATGAAAAAAAGTGAGCCCTAATTGAAAGAGTATGGATCGAGCCTTTGAGTTATTCACAGCCTTATCTATATTGAAGCCATCATCTATAATTAAAGACTGCCAAATTGAGAAAGGAATGAGCACAAAGTATTGTAATGATGATGCATTGGTTTATTGCCTTAACATTCTGCCATTTTGTTAATCACATCCAAAAAAATGAACTTCTGTGATATAGCATTCCACTAAAAGCAACCCATGCTACCACTTACCCTCTAACGAACAAAACATATTTTTTAATGTTAAAGACAATAATATCACAGTATGTGGATCACCAACTGAGGTGCAATTTTAAGGGGAAATTGACACACATACCATACAAGTTTTATGTATTTAGATATCTAACTCCCAAAGTTTGACATATACACCCATATCTCCTTAGCGTCATAAACTTATGAATGAAGAAGTATTTTTCACTTTTAAAAAGATAGTGATTGTGGTATGTATTGATGTGATAAAATTTTGAGTGGTGTGTACCTAAATATGAATGTTTAGGTGTTAGAAATGTAAGTACATAAGAATTATGTGGCATGTATGTAAATGACACAATTTTAAATTATTTATTTTTAAACAACTTTTCTTTAACTATTTTTTGTGCTTTTTTAATTTTTATTTTTGAGTGGGTCTAACTTTCAGTCATGGTGATGAGAGCTTGTCGAAGCTGTGGAAATGATTTCCTGCATACTGCTTGTTATCTATTAGTACAAACTCATTCCTGAATTCTGGCGCAAAATTGATGGAACTGCTTGTGCCAGGGTTGATTAGCAACTTATGATCTAACATGGTATTTCATATTTCCTTTTTTTTCATTTTAATTTGGGCTAAATGCTAAGTGGGTACTGATGTTCTTGTTTATCAATTTATGTCACTTCAGTTAACTATTTTTCAGCATACACTTGAGAAATTTAAACCATGCTCAAGATTTTCTCATACTAAGTGATCTTTCTCTCGTGGGTTGTGGAACAATACGAGACTCAAATGATTAAACCTTTCTGAACTTCATTTCAATTCTATATGAATTGCTTCTGAGCTTCAACGTGCTTATAAAAACTTTATTGATGTAGGACAATTCAATCTGGAGATGGATTTTTCGTGGGGATTCCCTGTATGAAGCACCTTTATCTTTAAATTTTGTTGCTTAGCATCTCATAATAATGTATGTTTTTATTTCTCTCTCTCTCTCTCTGCATATATATATATATATATATATATCCAATGTAAAATCCAAACAGCTCATCGACCATAATTAAAACTGGTGTTGAAGAAACTTTTAAAATTATTTGGTCATCGGTCAGATGCGTCAAAATTTTTTCAAGTTGTTTCAATGCATGAGCGGATAAATAATAATTATTAGCTAATTTTGAATCATTCCTATCTTCTCATGTGAAATATCTCTGGGATGGATTGTTAAGTGTTTGAAGGCCTGGCCATACCCTCTCTGGCATTTTAGTTTTTTTTTTTTTATTTTTTTATTTTGGTATACTTGATAAATAAAATTATTTAAGAAAACGGTTTATGCTTCATTTGCAAATCAATGAACTGATTCTGAGTTTGAAGATTGTAAAAAATGGTGGAAACAAATTAAAGGAAAGAATTGGTCATATTGCTCTTTGAGTAGTGTGGTGTCTCTCTGTCTCTCTCTCTCCCTCTCCCTTCCCTTCTCTCTCAACTCTGTAGTATATATGTATTTTATATATTTTACATTCTAAAGGTATACTTTGGCTTTTTAAATGTTTTTTTCTTTGACATACTTTTCAAACTAATCTGCAACTTCCCAGTGTTTCTGATATGCGCTTTGGACCTCTGGAGAGCAGATGCTTGTTATGGTAAGTTGTGGTATGAAGACAAATACCCCCACCCGAAAACATTGTATGTTGGTTAGAAAAAAATGAATGCAACTTGACGCTATAGTTTATTACATGTGTAAATCTCAATCAATTATTATCATTTTATACTTAACATTGGCATAAATTCTTCAAATATTTTCATTCCTTTTATAGGTATACTTAAAAGAGTGTTTAGTCCCTGAGTGGCATGTTGCATTCATGTTCTCTATGGTATACTTAAATCGAATTCATCAGCAGAGTTTTAGTGTTTTTGCTGTAAGAAAATATAAATTTTGTTTCTATAGTTTTCTAAATTAACAATTATGGTATATTTATTAGTATCATAGGCATACTTCTGGTTATCTATACTTTTCATTGCTCTCTCTCTCTCTCTCTCTCTCTAACATGCAAAGTTGCTTATAAATTGTTACGTGCATTTAGATGATTGCGATAAAGGAGTGCTTTAATACAAGTCAGCAGCTTTGATACCAATCTTCAGCATCAAATGTATGAGAAGAGGTGATTGCATACTATAACATTCAATTGCCTAAAATAAACATTGGAAAACATTTTCTATTAGAACATGGTGAACATTTTCAATTTTGTTAGACTTAATTTATTCAATTGACTTCTACAGGTCTCAGAGAGCTATTGTTGAGTTTTTTTGGACTGGTGGCCAATCCTTAGAGGTTCCAAATGATAGTAGACTTAATGATTGTAGATTTGAAGCCATAAATTGTTTGTCTGTGCCAGAGTTTACCTGCTGGGAAACCAATACATTGTGGTTTTTGAAATCCTTAGAAAATATGAATAACCCAATAGTGATTTGGGATACATTAACTTTGTTACGAGACCTCGGGAAAGATTTTCCTGTCTTGGTTGAGAATATGATAACTAAGTGGATATCTAGTTGGTTTTTCGGGTCCAGTGAGTGATTCGCTTGAGACTATGCTGTTTCATGATCGGGATAAGATTTTAATGGTTAGTTCTAGTAAAATTCAACTACTAAACATAATCTGCAGAAGAGTGATGCATGGTGAGATGAGGATTGATTTAGTGAAAGATTATCAACTTAAACCCGATAGGTCAAGTAATAAGGGAAGTAATCATAAGGGAGGTAATTCAGATCAATGGAATGATTTGCTCATCAAAGGTGAAGGTGCTACAAGAATGTCTTCTTGTTTTTTCTTTCCATGCTGTTCTAAAAAATATAGCTAATTTTCAATCAACCCTTAGAGAGAGTGCATATTGGTCTCCTGTCGGACGAGCACAGATGGAACGATGGACTGCCATCAACGATCAAATGATTCATAATCAACTTAGGCTTCTTGGATCATAAGTTCTTGAATATAGGGGCATGCACTTGTTGACTCTTTGTATGTACTTTTTTCTGTATTTATCATTCACATATAAATAATATGTAAGATAAGCAATCAGATGTTCATGCCTAATTCATTTGGAATTATGAGCTAGCCTTAGGTTTGGGATAAGGACATTATTCTTGTTCTAAAATGTTTCACATCCTTGTGTCCAAAGTTTAGACAATTTTTTAGTTTTTGTGAAGATGGCAATGAATCACAAGCATAACTTCATTCTTTGTTTGACAATATTTTTCATATGGGTTGATTTCAAAAATCTATTTAACCACGGCTTTAAAGGATATAATAAAAATTTCTACACTGCATGAGCATTGTTGGGGAATATGTAAAAGCTAATTCAAATACGAAGACATGAATACCGGTGCACAAGTGTATAGATTCACCAATTTGATGGCTGCATCCTATTGCCATCGCTGCTAATTTCACTTTGACTTTTTTTAAAAAAAATTGCTGTTAATTCCTTTGATACAACACAATGATAATGCACCTCACTTTATAAAGTAAAATTAGGAAAACTAAAAATATGATAAAAATTTTTATGACTCCTCAATGAAACAACTGTAAATATTCTTAAAGAAGACGAGCAATGACTAAATTTGTGTAGCGTGTTATTAAGCCACAACTTAACAAACGCTACCTTCATAGCTTCATTGACATGTTCAGCACACTCGCAAAGCAACTTGTTCTTTTTATGAGAGTAACAATTGTTAATTTCATCAGATACAACATTGTAGTTTAGTTGGTATAGATGTTTCAAATCTGTCTAGTCTTAGGTTCAAATCCCATTTACATCTATAAGTCTTTACGGGTGGGTAAAAATGAACATAAAAATAATAATAAAGTAACAAAAATGTAGCACAATGCTTCATATCACAATAGCAACATGGTGTTAACAAATGAAGTCTGTATTCCAATTAACATGTTTTGTGGGTGGGAAAATCAAAATGAAGTAACCCAAATGTTCATCACTCTAAGTTGGCAATTAAATAATAACTTGTTTTAATGGTGTTCCTTTTGGCTCGGTACATGCAGTGCATATTATTCAATTAGAGAATTTAATGAAAAACAAAAGTTTTAAAGTTGCTTGATGTAAAGAAACCTCTTTTGCATTGTTATCATCATGTCCAACTAAATATATCTGTCGTATTGAAATATAAGATATTATCTTCTAATCTATTTTAGTGTTATAATATTATGTAACTAGTAACTATATTGCTTTTTTTATTGCAATTTCAAGAACAATATTGACATCTTCCAGTATGTTGAGGAAGAGAGCTGTTGTGTTTGTTTGGTTTCTCTACCCTTTGAATCTTCAGAAGTAGCTTGTGTGAAGGTATTGTGATTCAAAAGGGTTGCAATGAAAGACACCAGCTAACAGGATGTGTAGTTTCCATAAGGCTTGAGCCACAATGGTACTGCATGTTTTGTCGGAGATGGAAAACTAACCTACTTCCTCGTTCATTTTTTATGTTACAAAATTCTTATCTATATTTTAGAGATGACAACATTTTTTTGTATTGGAGAACGTGTAAAACCATTATGTCATTTTTTGTGGGATTCTACTTAAGAGGTGAATGCCTGATTTTTTGTTGTCAACTTCACCAGTCTGGCTTCTTTTTTTTCCTGTGTAATTGCCATTTCGCCTTTGAATGACAATTTTCTTTATTTAGGGTTATTTCTGCTTTTTTTCTATAATCCACAACTTATGCTACATTGTATATAAGCCATTGGTGATGTAATTTATGCTGTTCATATATATTATATACATATATGTAGAGAAGATTATTATATATAGAGAGAGAGAATGAAGTCATGGAGAACATGAGAATAATAGCTTTAATTTGTATGTTGTTTTGAACAATTTGATTACTTAAAATATTGGTTTTATTTTTATTTTATTCATTGGAAGCTTTATTTTTTACTTCATCCAATAAATCCTATTCTTGATGTAATCTGAAACTCTATATAAAGGAAATAAATCCCTCTTCTTAAGTTCTAATAACTAAGTTTTAAATCTTCATATGCCTGATTGTTCTACTTTATAAGGAAAAAAAAGGATCTATTAGGAACAAACAAAGGCATGATTCTATATGCCTTAAAGTAGAAGATAATCTACTTGCTTATCATAGAGGTTCTCAAAAGTTTCAATATTTGTAATGTGTTCTCTTCAATTTGATAATTTATTTGTTGAATTGTCGATGTTGGATTGAAGAAAATTTAATTTGATATCATTACTTGTACTCAATTGACAACCTCTTCCTTGCAATACGTGGCCTATTATTTGCAATAATAGCAAGTGGAAGATCAATTCCGATGAGTATTTATATATATTCATAACGAACATACCAATTAATTCAACTTTCTGGAGTACTTGTTGTAGACTAATATCAATTTCCTCTTTGGTTTGAAAAGATTGAAAATATTTATTGAAATACTTAAAAAGTTAACATGACAATCAAAGTTATAGTATCAATTTCTTGATTTGATGAGAATGAAAATAATTAAAACACATAACATTTTGTATATCTTTATTAAACGTGTTTTAACTATACTTACCCCCAAAAAAAGCATGTAAGCTAAGTTTCATTCTCTAAATAATCCAATAAGTTCTAAATCAGATCAAACATAAAGAGGGCCGATTGATTCACAAATAATTTCCTTAAACAATAATCACATGCCACTCGAATATATACTCTTAAATAAATTGACAATGATTACATGAATAGTTTGAAGATTCAAAAAATTTATTTGCCAATATTTAAAATAAGTATATCCATTATGGCAAAATGTGCCGCCTCTTTCAAGCTCTATAACATAAGGCATATGATGTCATTTGATCCTTAAATAAATGAGCCAAAACTTCAGCAAAATACATAGAAAAAAATGAGACAAGAAAAAAATGAGACAATTCATTGGAATTCTTGTTGGAGCTTTCCCGGGAAGTTGAGTTGAGTTTGTCTGGAACGCTTTGCAGGAGCTGTTGGTCAAAAATGGAAAAATGTTATAAAATTTATGAACCCAAGATTCAACTTTAACAAAATAAGCAAAAAAGAAATAGGAAAAAGGAAAAAAAAAACCTTTTTTGATTTTTTGGTTTGAGGAAATGACTGAGGATTTCCACTCATTATACTCTTTTTTCTCCATCAACTTCCGCTTCTTATAACAAGGAAGCTGCATCCATTTTAAAGATATGTGATTGAGAATGCTATGAAACTCTTATATAATATCATTGAAGCCCCGTATATCAGAATTTCATAACACGCAACATTCAAGATGATTAATTATAGTTATTTATTAGGCACAATGTGGAGGATTTTATAGTTTAAGTAGCACGATGACTTGAAACTCTTAAATAACAATTAATTTCAACTTATAAACTAATGATTTCAACAATAGACTATACCAGTTAGAGAAAACATGATCAGTGAGGTTGGATTGAAGAAAGAAATTCCATGGAAATGCATTGACATTATGAACATTTAGGTGACTTCTAGAACATTTAGGTGGTCTTAATGACCAGATTGATGCAAATTTAAGCCTTTCATTAAAAAAACTAGCTAGATATGTAATGCTTACATGAATGCATTCAGATAAGTAAAAAAACAACTATAAATGTTTTTATTTAAAAAGAAATTCAAACAGCATTATTTACTTCGATATCATTTTCAACGTCTATGGAAGAATCATCAGAGACATCACTATCATCCTGTCTCGTCATTTTGCTAGGCAATGTCTCTAACAGTTCTACAATTTTAAAAGAATATATAAGAATTATGACATCAGAGTGCAATAATTGGATGTGTTTATAAAAAACACAGCACGTAAGTCACAACTCAATTTATGGGAAAAGGAAGCACCTCGGTGACCTTTCACAGCCCGCACGTCTTTCTTTTCCTTTGAGATTCCAATAACATCAAAGCATAAATCATTCATGGAATTCAAAATCTGTATCAAGGGAACCAAAATGAGAAAAAATGAGCATGAAACAGTAAACAGAAGATGGGTGGCGTCAATTCCTGGCTTTAATTCTTACAGTTAAGAATTCTGATTCGGATGTGCCAGAAAGCTCAATGAGCTTAAACCTGTCGACCTTGAGCTGTATGATAAAATAGCATTCAAGATAAACATACATAAACTTCAATTGAAATAGAGTGTCAATTCAAAAATTACCTTGTGTTTCTTTGCACATAGATAAAATGCAACTGCCGTAAAGACAGGACGGCTGAAGTCAGTATTTGCTCTGCGAGAGGCTGGTAGTGCGGCTAGAAATCTTTCTTTGTAGCTGAAAATAGTGGGCATATAGTAAATATGTAAGCCTAATTATGCAAAAAAATCAAACATAATGAGCTGGAAGCATTGGATTAAACTAATGATGTTGCAGGAGAACTAATAAGCTTGTTAGAATTCATTAAAAAAAAGAAATAATATTAAAGAAGAGAACATAGTCGCTCACAGAGATAATCCTTTCTGCACAAACGAAATAAGCCTCACGCAACCGAACTGGATCGCAAGCTCCCGAACATCCAAACTCGCCCTGCAGAAGAATTCAAATGTCAAAGGCTTGTTTTAGCTTTCCACCCAAAAGAAAACACACAAAAATCCGATCCAAGTGAAGAAGTAAATATTTAAGAGGAAAAAAAAAACAAAATAAAAGAAAAGAAAGAAATCAACTTGACTCCAATCCCGTTCTGCATTGCATTGAAACATCTAATGTAAGCCTTTTCCGACATTCCACTCAACCGAATTGCCGCCGATCGATCAAATATCATTTGCAACCTAAAAGTAAATTTTCACCATTATCAACTGAAATGATTCCAAAGAAAAATAAAAATAGGAAAAGTGCAACGGTCCTCAATCCGTACCGAGAAGCAGCGATTTCCAAGCAAACAATTGTTTTTACGACTTCCCCCTATTGACATCAAGTAAAGCGCCAATTATAGCACACAAACTGTTAGACGGAAAAGCTGAAATAAGATGCTTACCACTCCCATGATCGAGGAATCGAACTGAACGTCGGATAGACGGCGGATCTCTTCAGCCTTGCGGATGAGAGTTTTTGAGTTGGGGTGGCCGAGCCTAGCGGCGATGGAAGAGATATCCATGGATGCCGACAGCAAAGATCTGAGTAAAATGCGAATTTTCCTTGGCAGGCGCCTGTTGCGACTTGTAGGGACTGTTTTGCAGCCGGTTTTAAGCAGGATTTAGTTGATCTTTGCTGAATCCTGGTCGATCGGCGGATTTAGTAAAATCCTGAACTCTCATAAATCCTGTGAATCGGCGGATTTAGTAAATCCGGGATGAGCGAACAGGAAGAATGGCGTGAAGAGGCTTTCCTTTCTCAATGGTTTCTGGTAGGAGCGGATCGGATGAGAAAGATGATAGTTTCAGTAGTTTCTGTAAGCCACGAATACGATCCCGTCGCTGCCTTCCCAATTCCAGCTAGTTATGATGGCGGGTGTATCGTAAAGGTTCAATCATAAAGTCGATGGTTTTGGGGTGAAACCGGGAGGGGGAGGCTGTAGGCGAGGGTTTAGGGCAGGAGAGGCGAAAGCGGGTTTAGGGTCTCTCTGGCAACGGATTTAGACCAGTATATAACCTGGATTTAGACTAAATCCTGCCAGACGATCAGTTTGGACAAATTAAAGCCGCGGCTTTGACAAATCCGGGAAGAGCAAACAGAAAGAATGGCGCGAACAGGCTCGCCTTCCTCAATCCTCAATGGCTTCTGGTAGGAGAGGAACCGGAGGAGGAAAAAGATGGGAGTTTCGCTGGACTCTGTACGCCGCGACCTCCTCCTTTTGGCGACGCGGCGAGTGTTTAGAGCTGGTAGGGAAGCGAGCGCGCGGGAATAAAAGGGCGGGAAGTTATTTTTGCCCTTTTTTAGCCTCCCTCGTCCTCAAGAAAATGAATTATAAAATAAAAACAAAATTAATTTATTGGAAAGATTACATATAGAGCACATGAAAAATTCTTATTTGCAAATTAAACACCTATGTAATTTTTTTAACTATGAAACCTATGCATTTATGCATATCATGTCACGATCAAACCCTTATGAATTTGATAAAAATAAAAAATATGGATTAGAGTTTTATCATGACCTTTGATTTTTGAGTGAGATTTTGAGAAATGGATGAAAGAGGGTGCTTAATTTGTAAATAGCAATATTTTTGGTGCCCTACGTGTATTCACCCCTTTATTTATCCTAGCCAATTTTTATATAGCAATTTTCATGCCATCCATTGACCATCCACAAACATTGATGGAGCACATGCAATACACATTTTTATTAATAAGAGAGAACATGTGGAGCGACACTATAGCTATTTATTTATATTTTTAAGTTTTTATTATTTGTTAGCACATTAAGTACTTAAATGGGCTTTATTATTCTTGTTAAAGCGCATTTTAATAAGCTTGAAAAATTATATTTTAAAGGCTCATTTGTTATCAATTTTGTTTTTACTTTTGATTTTAACAATATGTTTGACAAGTATGCTATTTTATAAGTTTTTTTTTTATAAAAAAAAGCTAATATAGTTCTAAAAATATTCAAACCAGATTTAGACATTTTGAGTTTCAAAAATAATCTTATTTTTTAAACAAACTTAATTTAAAAAAAATTAAGAAACAACTATAATCAAGAAGGATGAAGAAAGAGCAAAACAAAATAAATTCATAAAATGAATCATCATTTATGCGCACTAGAAAATTGGCGTCGATGGAGTGGTGGAATATCATTTTATCTTTGTACAAGAATTGAGAACACACTCAGATGAAATAATGAATTACCAGAGACACCATAAATTTTTACGTGAAAAACCCGAAAAGGGAAAAAAACCACGAGGTCTAGCCCAGCTGAAAAAATACACTATAAACAAAAAATTACAAGTAGAGTCTTTTGTTCCACATGCAGGAACTGATTATACAATCTTCTAAGCTATAAAGTCAATGTGTATATGAACTTGTCGTAAAAAGTAACCGGTGGGCGATGCTGATCTATGACCACCGACGAGTGATGCTCGACGACGGTTGGTGATTGGTGGTCGGCGACGGTCAATAACGATGTGATGTTGGACTTCAACTCATTCTTACGCTTCAAATTCTCCTACCCGTCTCATGAGAGGGATAGAGCTTCATTGATAGATTTTTAGTTGCAATTAATTCAGGAATATGAGTCATTTTGATTGGATGGTCTAGAGAGATTCTCTTGATGAGACAACTTTTGATGGACATTTGAATGTCTTAATGATGTTAGAATTGAGTTATTTTTGGTTCGTTGAATTTTGCTCACCGATAAGCTTGATTTGACTATAAGTTCGTTATATTTGACATTCGTTTGATATTCCTAGTATGCCTAAAAAGTTTTTAAAAGTAATTTAATGGCTTTATTTGCACTCAATTTTACTTGAATTAGATCAATTTTGATATTATTGGGTCTGTCTCATCAAGTTGGTCAGTTTAACTATAAATCTGTTGAAATTGGAGCTTTGAATAAATTTTGATTCAAGTTTTAATGTTTCCTGCTCAAAAGATCATCCTGAGATTCGTGCAACACCTCACCGGATGATGATAATTTATTGATAGCATATCAATCATACTGAATTTATGTTTAGAATTACTCTGCTTGCATCAAGTGAATGAGAATAATAAATTTTGTAATTCCGCAAGATTTATGAAATAAATTGAATGAGCAGGATCAGTACTGAAAGCTGATATAGCCTATCAATAAATATAAAATGTTGTAAAAGACATCAATCGAACCAATTATTGCAATAAAACTGTAATCAATAATACAGTTAATTGTAAATCAGTTTAAATGAGGTGAAATATGGGGAAACGTGAGGAGTTACTCAATGAGATCAAACTGGCCACAGAAAGGATAGATGATCAGTAAAAATAAGGCAAAGCAGTGAATTCCCATGAGAAAGAAGAAAATGAAAACTGTAGTTATTCAAAAAACTCGGCATGGAAATTAGTTCACTAATATCACTGATTCGTTATCATAGTAGTAGCAAAATAATAGTAATAATAATAATGGAAAGAAGAAGCAATGTGATCATGCAAATGATGACATTCGATGCTTGTAATAAGCAGAAGATTGGGGGTATTCGGATTGCAGAGCTATTAAGAATGTTCTCACCTCTCTTGCTGTTGCCTCACCGGAGAAAACCCAAGCCAACATTCAACAGAAATGAGAGAGCTAAACTAAGGTCTCCAAGAGAAAATATTGCATCCGGAATATGGACGTACGAACTTTAATAATACAGCGTCATTTATAAAGTGGTGAGACCGGATCTCGCAAATTAAAAAAACAAAAAAAAGTGAAAAAAATATTTTTTCTCTTAACCAAACCCGAAGACCGCTTGTTGCATCAAAAGAAAAACCACCATAACACCAACAATAATACTTGTGGTATTTTGATGGTATTTTTGTGGTATTGTGGTGGTATTTTTTTGGTGTTCTTGTGAAATTGTGATTGTATTTTAATTGTATTCTTGTGGTATTCTAGTAGTATTATGATGTATTTTGACGGTATTCTTGTGATATTATCGTGATATTATGGTTATATAATTGTGGTATTTTGATTTTATGTAATGCTATGCTTATGGTATTATGATGGCATTATGCTGGTATATTAATAATATTATGATAATATACTTTTGGTATTCTGGTGGCATTATGATGGTATACTCGTGATATTCTTGTGGTATTATGACGATATTATGGTGATATGCTTGTGTCATTTTGTTGGTATACCATAATACCACCAAAATATTACCAAAATATGACCAGATAACCACAAAATTGCTGTCAAAATTTATTCATAATATCATCATAATACCACCAAAATACCACCAGGATATCACTGTAATATCACTATAATACCACAAAAATATCATCGAAATATCACAAGAATACTATCAAAATATCACCATAATGTCATAAGTATATCATCATAATATAATCAGAATATCACTAGAATACTATCATAATATCATCACAATATCACCACACTATCATTATAATATCATCAAAATACAACCAGAATATTACAAAAATATCACTGGAATATCCACTATAATGCTATCAAAATACCGTCAAAATACTACCAATATTATTGTTAGTATTATGATGGTTTTTTTTTATGCAAAGAGCAGTCTTCAGGATGGGTCGCGCAAAAATTAGTTTTCTTCACATTTTTTTTAAATTCATGAAATCGGGCCCACTAGTTTATAAATGACATTGTATTATTGAAGTCTGCATGTCTAAACTTCGGATGCATTATTTTCTCACTCTCCAGAGCAGATGGGCTCTTTTGAAGCCCATTAAGATCACGAAGAAGTGGGCAGTACTCTCTTTGCAGCCCATTTTAGACATTTCATATTTGAGGGGTACAAATTTTTTTAATTTGGTTTCGATTCTTATGTCGTGGCCATCATGAAATTTTTATTTTTACTAGTTTTGAAAAATATTTTTGTCTAATTTAAATTTATGTTAACATTCAGAGAATTTAATACAACTCTGGTTGATTGTAGAATTATTATAGAATTTCTATATAATGGCGCCATAAACATTGCTATTTACAAAACATTCACCATCTTGCATTATTTTCTAAATTGCCACTGAAATATTGAATTCATATATTACACTTTTATCAAATTCTCAATGGTTTTATTGTGGTTCACGTAAATACTTAAGAAAAAAATCTCCATATTTTCATATTGTATCCCTTTTTATGTCCGTATCATTATTTTTATTAATCAATTATACAAAATTTTCATCATGTTGAACTATAAATGTGACACAAACCAACAATCAAGAAAAAAAAAAATTATTGCAATAAACTTTAGGAAAAAAATTCGATTATTGCAACAAACTTTAGGTGAAAAAAAATTGGATTATGAAAATTTTCAGGAGTTCTAACTTCTATTAAATTTATGTCAAAGTTTGAATGGATTCATGCGCGGCCCATTAAAAACTAATATCAAGCATAACTACATAAGTAATGGCCCACTTGACGTCAAAATATTATAATTAATTATAAGTACATAGAAATGAAAATCTTATGTTGGGCATCTTAGTTTGTTGATTGAGAGTTTTTGTTGTCAAACAAGCAATTTTTAGGTGGGTACGATTGTGTTTAAGTTCTCTCAAATATCCTAAAAATAATGAAAATGTTGGGCCTTTCCTTTATTGACATTGAAAAAGCTCTTTTATTTGAATGCGATCATGTTTCTCTCATGAATGTGATTGATTATATGTTTATGTGTATATGTTTGTTAGAACATTTTAAAACATAATATTTTTTAAAATATCACTTGTTGAATCAAATTCAACTGACATTAGTTCTAGATAGAACACTAAATAATTCATGTCATAATATGCTACATCAATCACATAGCTATTCTTAGTTTAAATATTCACTTAAAGTTGAAATGAATTTTATACTCTCTCACATTATATATAATATTACTTATTTGAGAGAGTCCATCTTGCACTATAAAATTTAATATG
>NEWO01000035.1:497244-523215 GCA_003013225.1 Phalaenopsis aphrodite | reverse complement strand
TATTTGAAGTGAGTTTCGTTTTCAGAATGCCATCCACTCTTCTAAAACCTGATTGCTGCTTTAGAAAAGTAAGGAGACAGGCCACACTTTTCTTTCTTGCTTGTACCTGCAGTATGATTGAGTTTCTGAATTTTTGTTAAAATAATATGCTAGATCCAAGGGTATGTGAGATAAAATTATGAAATGAATAAGTGGCAGGGTGACCACACACTCATTATTGATGATAATATTGTTTACTGGGAATAGAAGTTTATATATATATATATATATATACACACACACACACATACCTTTCATGTTGTGATTATTGAATTCAATGATCGGATGATAAAGCGGAAGAATAACTTCAAGAGTTTTATTAAGTGCAACATCATGAGAGTTAGGGATAAATGCCACAAAAGAATCAATCACATCAGGTTGGCTCAAATTTTGAAATTGATTATCTTGTTGGGAACTATGAATGACTCCATCTAAATCAATTCAGGTTATAATGTCTTTATTTCTAGATGTTAGCGTTGAATTGTTAGTCATCTTGAAGGAGGTAATAAGAGAAATTGTGTTAAGTAACATCCAAATAAAGTGGTCAAGGGAACTTCACGATAAATGGTTTAAGTGGAGGAAGTTTTCTTTGGCATAATTTTTATAAGTTTAAAGATCATGGATGAATAGATGAATGAAAAATATTGTGTTGTCTTCTATTTAGAAATTTTTTGGAGAATATATCTGTGTTTATCAAAGCTACTAAGGATTTTTAGTAGATTGCATGAACTAAAAATAAATCTTAAATGATAGAAGAGATAGTAGACTACAAGCCATAAACTTTCTAACCATGGCCAATTTTAGTAGTACCACATAACAAGTGCATATTTATGGAAGTAGATAATCAATATACGGTCATCTAAACCGTGAAAAAGGAGCTAAGATTTGCTAGCCCAAAGAATTAAAGCGTTAGGAGATTGGGTGAATGGACCAAACTAGGAGAGCTAATGCTTGAAGTATCATTAGATCTATCTTCAGTAGAGATGGGAATGGAAGAAAGTGGAAACAACTCATAGAGGTTGAATTATGTATTATTTTTGAGATGTGAATGGAAGGTTAGTGTGTCAACTAATGGTAGCTAAATGTCAGGAGAGATGACTTGGAAGAAGAAGGGAGAGGGGTCGTAGTCTTTCAAGGGATGATTTGGTTGTGAATAGGGTTTGATATAGCGACACCAATGCCAAAATAAAAGGATCATGTACATGCATATATTAGAGGTGCTATTGGATTTAAATTTATTTGTCTACATTATCAAAATCTTAGTGATGTGAATTTCTAGTATTAAGAGAAAGAAGAGAAATATAAGCTAGAGTTGCCAAAGAATAAAAATAAAAACAAAAAAAAAAAATGTTATCAATAACGAGATGTCATAGTCTCATTTTCTGACTCTTTATTCATAGACTAGCATTGGGACACATTACTACAAATAAACCACAATTTGCTATTACATAATAAGGCTTAATAAGTGTTGACTACATAACGAATATTGTCATATTGTAGCCATTTGATATATTAAATTTATATGATTTGCAAAACAAGGAGCATATTCATGTGAATTTGATGACCAATTTTAATAAGTTTAGTCAATTAGTTCTGATGAATATGTGTGCTGGACCTATGACTATTCATCCATGAATATCCTTAATTTTTCGTGTTTGGTGGATTTACCTTAAAATATTCAAGCATAAATTCTATTTGAAGTATTCTACCAAACACCTCCTTTTGTTATGTCAATGCTTTTGTTATGTGTTATGAATATTTGAATTTTGTTGTTTAGGTCTAGTGTTATGAAAATCTATCAGAATTAGATGGTACGCATGTAGATAAAAAATCTATCAGAATTAGATGGTACACATGTAAATAAAAAATCTATCAGAATTAGATGGTACGCATGTAGATAAAAACATTTTTTTTGTATTTAATTATGTTTAAATTTTATAAAAATTAACATTAGGTTTTAGATATTTAAATGCATAAGAATTGAGTGTAATGTATCTAAGCTCCTTGGCTTGTATATGCAAATATGTATATATGTGTGTGGGTATTTATACGTGTCTATAAATATGGATGTGTAGATGTGTGTGTGTGTGTGTGTGTGTGTGTGTGTGTAGTTCAAGGTTTGTTTGTTATATAAATTTTCTTGTTCTTATCGTAGGTTTCCTTATCAAGAAGAAAGAAAATTGAGAATTTAATATATTTAGTCAAAAATGACTTGCATATGTCTTGAAGCAATCTATTGTTTGCTCTAGTCAAATTAGCTACCCTCAACCGACTATTCATCCGACGGAGGACTTTTTCCCCTGACAGAGAATTTTTTTCCCTGACAAATGGCTTTTTGCCTCTATAGTGAGGTATTTCCCCGACGAGAATTTTTTCCTCCAATCGACCGCCAGAACCTGACGACTCCCGTCGAAAGAAAAAAACCAGAATGACAAATCCAACCACCGATGAGATACCCAACTATTAGGTCCATCTGACTCATATACAAGATAATGGACAAATACAGGAGCAGAGCGGAAATATTTGTTCAAATAGGGGAGTTTAGTTAAATGAATTGGCGGTGCAGGGTGTTGTACGGTACATGAATATTTTTAAAATTTCATCAAAGATTGTATATGTGTATGTAAATATATATATATATATATATATATATATATATATATATATATATATATATATATATATATATATATATATATATATATATATATAACTCTATGAAAACTGATTTTCACTTATGGAATAGAAACCGCCGCTCTGCTCTTGAGAACGCAGGCACATGTCAAACCTCATAAATGTTTTGCGTTCTTGAATCTTCTTGCGATTTTGTTTTCACTTCACCAACAAAATACAACAACCTCATAAATATCTTTTCATACCCTTTTAAAGCAATAATAATATTGTAATTTAATTTTTGGCCCTACTGTCATTTATAAAAATGAGAGTTCTTATGTGTAAAGAGCCTTTTTGGGCTCCCCCTACTGTAACATCTAATTTCGATAGAATAAAATAGATCAGTAAGTCCAAAAATACCACCCCCTTCTCCCAATTCGTCGCGAGAGGGCCAGTCTTGCTCTCCTCTTCTCCTCCTCTTTGTCTCTCTCTCTCTTTCCTTCTCTTTGGTGATGAGTGTGGAGTTCGGTAGAAAAAAAGGAAAAAAAACCATAACTGCTCACGTTAACTTCCTCCACTCCCTGTCTCTCTCGTTCGCAAACGAAATTGAACTCCTCATGTTTCTGTCTCTCTCTGTCACGAAACAGGAAGCTCCCATTTTCGCGAACAAAAAAAGAAGTGTTCCCTGTCTCCGTCTTTCACTCGCGAAATAGAAACCTTGCTCCCTCTGCGCGACTTTGCTGAAGGTCTGGTGGTTCAATCGAGAGGGATGAATCTTCACTCCCTTGATATTCCTCGTCGGCAGGTGTTTTTGCAAGGTGTTGTTTTTGCTTGCTCGGCAGAAGGAAGAAGAAAAATAGTGGAAGAAGAAAGTTGCTCTTCTTGATTTTTTTTTGTTGGCTTGTGACAGAAGAGAAATAGGTTTTTTCTTTTATGTATTTCTTCTTCTTTTCGGTGTTTTGCTCTTAGGTGAATCTCAGTGTAAAGAGAGAGAGAGTAAGTGAGAAATCCTGTAATTATCGACGAGATCAAAGGGTGTAAATTCCTCAATTAGTAAAATCCTCTGCAAGTCCGTGGATGCAGCCAATTTGTCGAACCACGTAAATTTGTGTGTTCTTTTCTGGTGTGAATTTTCTCGTTCCATTTTTCGCTTTGTCAAAGTTGATCGTTTTTCTATTTCAATATACCACAACAACTGGTATCAGAGCCAATGACTGCAGATGAGTGAAGGTTTCAGAGATAGAGAAATTTGATGACACTGATTTTGGTTATTGGAGGATGCAAAATGACCACCTATATGGGAAGAAACTCTATCTTTTGTTATTGAGGAAAAGATTTGAAAGAATGGATGAAGCTGAATGTAATCTGTTGGATCGACAAGTTCTGAGGTTATTCAATTGAACCTATTGAGGTCTGTTGTACAAAACTTCGTCAAGGAAATGACGACCGCGGATCTTATGACAACCCTATCAGGTGTATGAAAAGCCATCGACGAATAATAAGGTATATCTGATGAAAAAGTTATTCAATTTGAAGATGACGGAAAGTATGTCTGTTGTACAACACCTGAATGATTTCAATACTATCACAAATCAATTATCGTCTGTGAAAATTGAATTTGATGATGAGATATGTGCATTGATCTTGTTGGCTTCATTGTCAAATAACTAAGAAGTCGTGAGGATGGCTGTCAGTAACTCTGCAGGTAAATCTAAACTAAAATTTGAAGATATTCGTGATTTAATTTTGGGTGAGGAGGTGCGCAGGAAAGATTCTGGTGAGATCTAAGGTTCGAGTTCAGCATTAAATGTTGATTCCAGAGGGAGATCACTTGACAGGAACTCAAACAGGGGAAAATCAAAATCAAAGAATAGAAGCAGGAGCAAGTCAAGGCTTAGTAAACAAGTAACTTACTAGAATTACAGCAAAACTGACCACATAAGGACGAACTGCATAAATCCTAAGAAGAAGAAGAATGACAGTGCGAACGTGCCAACTGAAAAATCACATGATGCACTACTGCTGGCAATTCATAGTCCTGTTGATGATTGTATACTGGATTTAGGGGTTTTTTTCCATACAATTTTACATCGAGAATTGATACAAAATTATGTTATAGGTGATTTTAGGAAAGTATATCTGGCGGATAGAGAAACTCTGAACGTGGTAGGAATGGGAGATATTGACATTGCACTTCCAAATAAGAATAAGTGGACTCCGCAAAAGGTCAGACACATTCCTGAACTGAAGAAGAACCTCATTTCTGCTGGGCAGCTTGATGAGTGTGGACATTCAGTACTGTTCTCAGATTGCACCTGGAAGGTTACTAAATGAGCACTGGTACTGGCTCGGGGTAAGAAAACATGTACGTTATATATGACTAATGATTTAATTAACAATGTTGATACTACTGCTACAGAAAGAACAACAGAGTTGTGGCATTGCAAACTTGGCCACATGAGTCAGAGAGGTATGAAGGAACTTCAGTCGAGAGGGAAACTATTAGAACTGAAGTCAGTTGATCTCAGTATCTTTGAGAGTTGCATTATGGGAAAACAGAGGAAGGTCGGTTTCTTGAAAAGTGGCAGAATGCCAAAGGCAAGAAAGCTGGATCTTGTGCACACAGATATGTGGGGTCCTTCTCCACTGGCATCTCTTGGAGGCTCTAGTTAATATGTCACATTAATTAATGATCATAGCAAAAATATATGAGTTTATTTCTTGAAGTATAAATCTGATGGATTCAACGTGTTCAAGACTTGGAAGGCCATAATTGAGATAGAGACATGCTTAAAGCTAAAATGTCTGAGGTATGATAATGGTGGTGAGTACATTGATAGTGGGTTCAAGGAGTATTATGCAACTCAGAGAATCAAGATTAAAAAGTCCATTCCAGGAACACCACAATAAAATGGTGTTGCAGAGCGCATAAACAAGATCATTAATGAGCGGGCTAGAAGCATGAGATTGCACGTCGGACTAGCACCTACTTTCTGGGAAGAATGGGTCAGTACTGCAGTTTATTTGATCAATAGGGGTCATCTGTTTCATTAAAGTGTGAATTACCTAAAGAAGTCTGGAGTGGGAAAGAAGTCAAATTTTCTCACCTTAAGAATTTTGGTTGTCTTTCTTGTATTCTCATTAATCCTGCAACTCGAAGTAAACTTGAGGCTAATTTAAAGAAGTTTTACTTCATTAGCTATGAAGACAAGTCATATGGGTATCGTTTATGGGATGATCAGGGTCGGAGGATCATAAGAAGCAGGAACGTGAATTTCAATGAGAATGTTACGTACAAAGACAAGTCCAGTACAGTTTCTGAAATTACACTGAAGGAATCTGAGTTGGTAAAGTTTGAAGATTTACCAGAGGTAATAGTGCAGGGCAGAGATGCAGGTGACGAGGAAAGTGGATCCATGGCTTCCACTCCAAATGTTCCACAGTCAGTTCCAAATAAGTCTATCCCTATCGTTGCAGTTCACAGGTCAGAAAGGGCTAGACGTTCTCCACAGCGTTATTCTCCAAATTTGAACTACATTCTGTTGAAAGATGGTGGAGAACCTCAGATTTATGAAGAAACCTTGCAAGATGAAAATTCAAGCAAGTGGGAGCTATCCATGAAGGAGGAGATGGATTCTCTACTAGACAATCAGACTTGGTTCAAAGGATTTGGGAGTGGCAAAGCAAATCCTTGGTATGAGAATTGTCAGAGATAGATTCAAAGGCATGATGAAATTCTCTCAAGCTGTGTATGTAAAAAAAGTACTTAGCAGATTCAATATGGATAAGACTAAACCAATTGGCACACCCTTAGGAAGTCACTTCAGACTCAACAAAAATCAGTCACTCAAGTCAGAAGAGGAACAAGACCACATGAGTAAGGTTCCTTATGCTTCAGCTATTGGTTCACTTATGTATGATATGGTTTGCACTAGACCTGATATTTCTCATGCAATGAGAGTTGTTAGCAGATACATGAGTAATCCTGGAAAAGGAACATTGCGAAGCAGTGAAGTTGATCTTGAGGTACCTAAGAGGCTCTGCAGAAACTTGTTTGTGTTTCTTAGGAAAGAGTTCAGAGGTACAAGGCTATGTTGATGTTGATCTAGTAAGAGACATTGATACCAGAAGAAGTACTACATGCTATATTTATACTATTGGTGGCACTGCAGTATCCTGGGGCTTTAATCTGCAGAAGACAGTTTCGTTGTCTACTACAGAAGCTGAGTACATAGCAGTGTCAGAGGCAGCAAAGGAGATGATATGGTTGCAGGGCTTCTTGAAAGAATTAGGTAAGGAGAATAAGAAGGGCATACTCTACAGTGATAGTCAGAGCGTCATATTCCTTGCCAGAAATCCGACATTTCAGTCTAGGACTGAGCACATTTAAAAAGGTATCACTTCATACGGTTATTATTGGATGATGGGCAGTTGTTGCTTGAGAAAAATTGTGGAAGCCATAACCTTGTTGATATGTTGGCAAAGGGTGTTACTCTAGAGAAACTGAAGTTGTGTGCAGCTTCAGTTGGTCTTCTAGCTTGAAGACAGTGACCTTGAGTTGCAGAGGTGGAGGATAACACGTTTGAAGAAAATAATAACACCACCAATGGAGGATATTAGTTTGAGGAATAAGAACGTTGTAATCTGTGAATCAGTTTCAAAGTGGGAGATTTGTTGAGTGTGGAGCCTGGTAGAAAAAAAAGGAAAAAAAACCATAACTGGTCACTTTAACTTCCTCCCTTATCCCTTATCTTTACCTCTCTCATTTGCAAACGAAATTGAACTCCTCTTGTTTCCGTCTCTTTCTCTGGCAAAACAAGGAGCTCCCATTTTTTGTGAACAAAAAAAGAAGTGTTCACTGTCTCCGTCTCTCATTCGTGAAACAGAAACCTTGCTCCATCTGCGCAACTTTGCTGAAGGCCTGGTAGTTCGATCGAGATGGAGGAATCGTCACTCCCTTGATATTCCTCATCGGCAGGTGTTTTTGCAAGGTGTTGTTTTTGCGTGCTCGGCAGAAGGTAGAAGAAAAATAATGGAAGAAGAATGTTGCTCTTCTTGATTTCTTCTTGTTGACTTGTGACAAAAGAGAAATAAGTTTTTTCTCTTGTACGTATTTCTTCTTCTTTTCAGTGTTTTTGCTCTTAGGTGAATCTCGGTGTAAAGAGAGAGAGAGTGTGCAAGTGAGAAATCCTGTAATTGTCGGCGTGATCAAACAGTGTAAATTCCTCAATTAGTAAAATCCTCAACAACTCCGTGGATGTAGGCAATTTGCCGAACCACGTAAATCTGTGTGTTATTTTCTAGTGTGAATTTTCTCGTTTCATTTTTCACTTCTTCAAAGTTGATCATTTTTCTATTTCAATATACCACAACATTTGGTTTTTACACTTTATTCCTTGAGCACGATACAAATGATAGATTTGATTCAACCTATAATTACAGTAAAAAGAGCAACTCGTGGCTCCTTACGCGTTAATTACAGTAAAAGCTACAGAGTTTGATGTTAAGATAAAGGATCCCCAACTACCTATAGGGTTCCTGTCTATGCATTACAACTCCACTAAAAAAAGCCAAAATACATGAAGCAAATTTAAAACATGTGTACCCGCAAAGGAGTATACCGAACAACAGTCATTAAGAGACCCAAAAGCAAATAATAAAGCAAAGTAGTACAATGTCTAATCATTCCAGCAAGCCCCGTCCATGAAAAAAATAGAAGTATTTGAAGAGCAGCAGACAGAGCAAGACGTGGTATCCATCCGTTCATCCAGGTGTGAAATCCATGAAGCCAAGGAAAATATCGTTGAAAGCAGTTTTTAATTCCACAAATAACTTCCATACCAAAAGGATTCTTAAAAGCCCAAGAAAATCTGTGAAAACTAGAAAAAAAACCAAATCTATCAATAAGAACCTACCAAAGATAAAAACCATAGATGCAGGGCCAACCAATACTAGGCTCGAATGTAAGGTTCGACCACATCACTCTTAATCAACTTAGCTAACATGGGGGGTGGATTAATGACAACAATAGGGCCCCGCACCCTCCATTTAGCAAGCCAATCATGAGATTTATTGCCTTCTCTATAAGTAAATGAGAAAAGAATGTTTAAATTATGCTCCTCCATAAATTGCCTAATACGTTTAAACCAAATTATTGCATACTAAGGAGGATTAATTTTAGCAGTAAGCATATGGAAAAGCATCTCAGAATAAGTTTCCAGAAGAAGAGTTTTCAGATCAAGGGAGACAACAGTTCTCAAAGCCATAATAACAACAATAATTTCAGCCTCAATAGGAGAGGAAGTCATACAAGGAGAAGCAAAAAAAATAATAGCAATGCCCCTGATCATCCCTAAAAATCCCACCTACACCCTTGTACTCTCTAGCAAAACTCCCATCTACATTAATCTCAATCCTTCCGTGTGAGGGCGGTGTCCATCTAACCAAGATGGGTGTCCTGACCCTACTCACAGTAGAAGAAACATCATGTAGGGAGGAATAACGTAAAGTCTTATTAAAATAAGCCACAACAAAAGCAGAAGTGATAGAAGGGGTGAGGCAAATACCATCATATTTATGCCTATTACAAGCCATCCAATCGAACCAAAAAACAACACCAGGAAAATAGCTATGTTTAGGTAAACAGTATCAAAGTTTTGCCAAGTAGTCATAGCAGAGTTAATGGTTAAATTAGGTGGCCAATTAATGCCAAAATATTGACCTATGATATACCAAACTTCTTTAGCAAAACTGCAATAAAAAAAAAGTGATTCCAACTTTCAGCCCCTCGTTTACAATTATAGTAGAAAGAAGCATGCTTTAACCCTTTCATTTTAAGAATATCATCAAGAGGGAGTAATTTATGAGAAAACCTCCACAGAAAAAAAAAGCAATAGAAGGTGATAACATCTTGTGCCTGACATACGAGTGTCATTTCCACAAAGTGAAAGTGTGCATATGAGAATAAATCAGCTTAGTAACAGAATTACTGCCATTGTTCTTCCAATGATGCTTATTTTTATCATACACTTTAATAAGAATGCTAGCAATAGCAGGGGCAACATCCCCAATAATCTCCTGCAACTTAGTAATATTCCAATGTTCACCAATCCATAAATCAAAATCAAGCAAATTAGCATCATAACTCGGAGATGATTTAAGGGAATATTGAGAAAGAGCCCAATCATCATTCCAGAAGGAGATATTACCATCACCAATATCCCAAAAAATAAGTTGAGCAGCAGTATCCCTAGCAGCAATGATAGCTTTCCAAATCTTGGAATCTCCCACATTCCAGTTAACATTGGCAGGATGAGTATTTTTACGATATTTATGATGCATAAATCTGGACCAAAGTGACTCACCCAATCTAAATTTAAACCAAAGTTTACATATATTGATATCTATAATGTGCTTGAGAGATTTAAACCCAAGACCACCAGCACGGTAAGATTTACAAATATACTGCCATTTAGTCCAAAGGTTTACATATATATATATAATTAACTCTAGTTTCTTTATAAAGTCTATCCATTCTTCTAATTGGTTGTAAGCTGTAACCAAGGTGCCCTCAGCAGTTATGTATAAGTCGAAAGAACGTTTCTCGGTACAATGTGACTTTCTTTTTCACTTCATGCATGTGGAGAGAGAGAGGGAGAGCATGCGTGCTTGAGCTGTCACTGGTTAGATATAATTACTTGGTCTAGTAAGTATTTTATATTTAGCAAATAGAAGTAGCATGCTGTTACTAGTTTAATCTATAGCAATAGATAAGCGTTTGCGAGGACTAGTACAGGAATTAAGGACAAAAAATGATTCTATTTGTCTGCATTTAGGTGGTAGATAGTTCTCTGACGCTGTTACAGTTGAAGAAGAAAAAATCCTACATAAATTTTTAGGTAAAATTGCTGCACAAAATAATATTCTATCGTTTCTTAAAGGGCAAATTAAGGTGTTAACTATACAAGAGTCACATGCAGTAAAATTGTCTGTAAATATGTGTCTCTGGCAGTTAAAGATGATTCGATCTTGGGGGGCAGCATTACTGACATCGCTTCCATCCGAAAAAGGAAATGTATTCTTAATTTGAATTTTTATGATATTAAAATATTATAATTTTATTATAAATCATGCATACATACAAATACATATACATACATATGTGTATAAGTATATATATATATATATATATAGACACACACACATACATATATTTATTCATACACATGCATGTATATATATAGAGCTATATCATAAATTTTAAGTCATAGATTGATATATTAACGTCTTAGTATTTTAAGAAGATCCAAAACATATATATGTAAAAAAAAAAAAATGAAAAGAAAAAACATCATAAGTTTGTACATGAAAAACTCAAACGAGGAAAAATCGCGATGTGTGAACCAGTTGAAATGATTCCACGATGTTGGTGTATGTTATAAAATTTTACCGGCCCATGAATAATTGAAAGCAATATTACATGAGCGAGATGTGAATTTAGCTAGGGAACTAAAAAAAATGAGATCAAGTGCCGAAAAATCTGATTGCAACATTTGCAGTAGAGGCGATGACAGTGGTAATTTGGAGATGATAATGGTAGTTCCAAGATGCAACTTCCCTTTTATGTTATGAGTAAATTTTTAGTCATATATTTTGTGAGTAACATCTTCTGTAAATACCACATAAATCACCATCGACTGATCTATAGTGATTTCTTTGATATGATGGTATTTTATAAGCAATTATGTGCCATAATGACGTTGGAATCAAGTAATCTTTAGCACGTTAGATTAGGCTTGATGAGATGTTCGATTTAATTATAAGTTTTTCATATTTTAATTCTATTTGATCATTCAATTGCTCATCCAAATCCTTCAATTATGCTTAAATGACTTGATTTGAACTTGATCATACTAGAATCGAACCAATGGCAGCCTCGCTAGGCTCGTCTTATCAAGAAGGACAGTTTGAATATAAGATTGCTGGAATGGGGGCTTGCTCAAGAATTTGTGTTTAGAATTGTTGATTGCTCAAAATATTAGATTCTTGCATGATTAAAATAAAGAGTAACTTTCGGTAAAATTCTATTTTTATGATTAATTATTTAATTGGCGTATGATAGTGATAGTTTAAAATTTAAATGTAAACGTAGGAAAACAATTAATCCTAAAATAACATTCCTTCCCATTTCGATGTACTTCATATAAATTTAAAATATTAAAATCTTATGAATTATTATTTGGCCTTACAAATAATTGAGTGTTTGGTGCTCTTAGTTAGCTCAAGTTCAAAGCCTACAATTTGCTGAAATCCACAAATTTTTATTGAAAGGCTTATAGAAAATATCTACAATGTGCTTTCTAAATCTAAACTATCGAATATAATTTTATTAACACTCTAATATATTGACTCAAAATCCTAAACAAAAACAAAAATAGAGGCAAGCCCTTGTAATTTGCCCAAGTGAAACCCAGCAATAGAAGCTTTAACAGCATAGTCATCTTCCTTTTTCTCGGTTCAGCAGCAGCTAGCACTTTATAGCCTTTTTAAGGGCCCTAGAAACTCCATTAATGAGCGCAGAGAGAGAGAGAGAGAGAAAGAGAGAAAGAGGAGGAACTAGTCCCCTGTTCTCGGTCTCTGGACTGTAGAAGACAGCATGCATGCATGCAGTAACTGTGAAAGAAAAGTATTGATGGCAGTTGACAGACCGAGCAAATTAAAAAACTAGCTAGCATGCATTCAGATATTTGGAGGAGAATCATTGCACGCTCTTCTAGGCATAGGAGAGGACAAACTTTTTTTTTTTTTTGCTGGTCTTGTTGCTTGTGCTTGATATGTCTCATTGAGATAGATATAAATGTTTGTTAAAGACATTCGACATATTGTCGAGACCGTGTAATGTAATTTTTACTATACCAAATTTATGCTTTCTCATTCAACTTATTTTAAAATTTAAAGTTATTGTCCCATTTTTGGGGAGCAGAACTTTCTTCTTATTTTCAACAAACAGTTTTTTTGGGGAGGAGTAGTGTATCGGCAGCCTTTTATTGCTTTTGTGATAGGAAAGAATAAAAGAACAGATCTATAGATGTAGTCAAGGGTATGTGAGAACATTTTTCTTGTACCCTTTTAATATGAAAAGAATAAAACATGCATGGCATGTTAACCAATTAGTTCCTTCACTCTCTAGTTACTACTTGTTAGCCTTAAATTTTACTATGGTTTGTGTTCTTTTGCTTTAAATAGATCATTAGGATGTTTATCATCCTAAGTTTACTTCATGGTGCTTGTCCCTTTGAGACATTATCAGTTGAATATCAAGAGTGTCCCAAAATAGAGATAGAGTTTTGAGAAATTTTAAAGATGTCATTTTCTCTTTCGATAATAATATATTTATTCTATAATAACATCCATATTAAATTGTTAGATTGGTGACCTCTTGGTGAAGCCATCATTTTGCAATCTTGTTTTATGTTCTTCAATATTTGAAGGCTAAGGCCAAGAAGGATAGGATAATCTCTGATTATGATAAACAAAAAAAGTTAAATATTAAATAAAATAGTAGTAGTTTAAAATATAAAAATTATGTCTTGTATCATTTTTTGCACAAGCAATTTGATATTTTATTTAGAATTCAATGCATTATGTGCAATCATACAATATACCAATATAAAAAGAATAGTGATTTAACCTATATTTTACATTTCAAAGAGAGCACAATGCTTGTTATAGAAGAAAATATTAAGGGGATAACCCTTTGTTATAATAAGAAGCCAAAAAACACTACTCCTAAATTTTCAAAAATTAACAGCCAAGCGGAATAATAGAGGCTTGAATCCAATGATGTTAACAATATAAGTGGAGGTATATATGAATCACCTGGCTAAAGCTTTCTTAAGAGTTTGTCCATGGTGGGATTCCACAGTGCCAAGATGACTAAAATATGGTAAGATTTAGATGTCAACAATATTCCAGGAATCACCTCTTGAATTCATGTAAACTAATTCAATATATACTAATCAATAATTATAAAAATTAAATCTTATGCAACATAAACTCATAAAGTCATGTATCTATATGCATAAATCTAAGCCATAATGAGGAAAAAAATTCTTCCAAAATTATTAAATCATTTTCAGTGGCAGTCCTCAATATAGGAATAATAATATATTCTTTATAGAAAATCATATAAGAAATTAATCTATAATGTATATGATCTGAGAGTTCTCCCCAGAACTAAATATGTTAAAATAAAAAAAGCATTATTTCTGTTGAAGAAAATAGCAAAAAAACTGCAAAATTAAAACAGTCTTTATCTCTTTCTTTTACTTGAGGAATATATTAGGACTGTACAGATCTGAAAAATGAAAAAGGTAACTAAAAAGAGTTGGATATATATTTGGAGATAATAAATGTTTTTGGTATGGTAGGTTGAGGTTAGCATGTCGCATCGTGAGAGATGATAATTGAATAATAATGCGGAAAATGACTTAGAAGCATATATACATTGCCAAGGAAGACATCAAATTAACGTGAGATACAGCTATAAATAAATAAAACAATGTCTGCCAATGGAAAGGTTGGCAAGTTGTGTGGTCCATTATGTATATTGGTCCCTTCTCTTTTGCAAATATACATATAGCTTCATAGGCTGCGGTAGTGCCACAGTTGAAGCTGCGCAACTTTTCAGAACTTCAAATTATGATAGCCACATGACTGCATTTGATTCTGTTTGGTCTCTCTGCGCCAAAATAATTTCAATAGTTTCATCATCAACTTATATTTTCTATATATATATATATATATTGCAAATATTGTATTGTGATCCTGATAACTATTGCAGAATAAGTATTTATTTAGAGGGCTATGAATAATTTTTCAGCTGATGAGGTTGATAAACACAATATTTCTGACCATAAAGATGGCTACGGCTCTCGTTTGAAAAAGATTTGAAACCCTACTGATCAGCAACAAGCGATTGTTTTGCAACCAACTGAAGCTGTTGGAAGCTTGGATTGACAATATTCTGTATAATTTCTTACGCTCGGTTGTGATTGTGTATCAGTCTTAAAGCGCTAAAAGGTAAAGTAAAAGAGAGGGCGAATTTATCTAAACTTAAAGAGGGCAAACTTTCAGAAGATACATCACTACATGAGGACATAAAGATAGAATTTTCATAGTTTAGATTAGTTTAATAGAATTATAATGGATAAGCGACACCCTAATCTCTCCTTGATTGCACGTAGAATACTTTATGTATTTTTCATAAATTAAAGGCAACTTTATTCATGCAAATAACGAATAATGAATATAAAATTTCCAGTTATGAACAGCGTCGAAGATAAAAATGGTGTTCACTTTACAATACTCATTACCAACAACATATTAACGATACACACATTTCATTCAAGCTATGAATGTATATCATCCAAACGACTACTTGCAAAAAAAACCTTGTTGAACATATAATACGAAAGCACACCATACTAAAGTCATCAACCTCATCCTCATCTACATCATCATCATCATCTTCTTCCTCTTCTTCTTTTTTGCTTTTTTTATAAACATTAGTCCCTCTCTTGCTTCCTTGACCGTTATCAAAAAAATTTTGTTGATGTAGATCTCTTAATATGAATAACTAAATATTCATAACCAAGCCAATACAATGTAATTGAGTATCATCTATTTACATTGGCCCCCTTGTTATCTTTCTATGATAAAACGACCCAACTATATTTGATTTTCCCAACATGACAATTAAAGCCACACACTTGGACATATAGGCCCACTCTAAAGAAGCCCCTATGCCTTGAGGGTAAAATTCGTGTTAGGTGGCACTCATTTTCACTTGGCGCTCATAAAACTTCATTTAAATGTAATTAAATAATCAAAATAAGTCATACTTTAATGAATACAATAATATATAGAAGAAAATGATCTCAAAATACTATAAAATACAACCATATAATGCTCCCATGCGTGCTACAAATGGAATTGATGGAGCTTCCTAAGTACTTTATTATGAACATTTCCTTTAGAGTGAGGTTGTTGTTAAGCGTTGGAGCCCGATTTTTCCAGCTCCCGCCTCCCCGATCACGAAACGTCGCAATCCCGCTCCTACTCCTGTTCGCGAAGAGTCGCGCCCCCCGCCTCTTCAGTCGCGCGCCAACCGCTCCCGCCTATGCTGTGAAGTGTAGCATCCCTTCACTCCCTCCTGTTCGTGATAAAAGACTTCGAATGACTCTCCTTCAGTTTTAGAAGTCACAATGCTCTTCTTCGATTTCCTCGGGATAGATGAAGGTTTCCTCGGGGTAGAGGATGGTTTCCTCGGGATAGAGGAAGTAAGGTGCAAAAAGTATTTCCTTGCGGTGAAGGAAGAAGAAGATTGTTCTCACGCTTGTCGTAAAACAGAAATTGAGTTTATTTCTCTTGTAAGTTTATCTTCTTCGGTGTATCACGATGTAAAGTTTCTTTGGTGTATCTTGGCGTAGAGAGAGAAGAACAAAGAGAGAAGAAGAGAGATCAACAAAGTGAGAGTAAGAGATTCCTCTTGTAAGTTGAGGTGATCGGTTGGTGTAATTTTCTCAAGTAATAAAATCCTCTACAACTTTGTGGACGTATGCAATTTGCTAGACCACGTAAATCTGTGTTCTTCTTCTGGATTTGTGGTTTCGCCCTAAATAACACAACAACTGATATCAGAGCTTTGTTTGGATCTGAGAAAGAATGATGGTTGCAGATGACATGAAGGTTTCAGTGATCGAGAAGTTTGATGACACAGATTTTGGTTGCTAAAGAATGCAGATAGAAGATTATCTTTATGGGAAAAAGCTTCATCTTCCGTTATTGGGGAAAAGACCTGAAAGAATAGATGAGGTTGAATAGAATTTGTTGGATCGAAAAGTTCTGGGGGTTATTCGATTGACCCTATCGAGGTCCGTTGCTCACAACATCGTCAATGAGAGGACGACTGCAGATCTCATGGCAGCCTTATCAGGTATGTATGAAAAGCCATCGGCGAATAACAAGGTGTACTTGATGAAGAAGTTATTCAACTTGAAGGTGGTGGAAGGTGTTTCTGTTGCTCAATACCTGAATGATTTCAATACTATCACAAATCAATTGTCGTCTGTTGAAATTGATTTTGATGATGAGATACGTGCGCTGATATTGTTGGCATCGTTGTTAAATAGTTGGGAAGCCATGAGGATGGTAATTAACAGTTCTGCAGGTAAATCTAAACTGAAATGTGATGATGTTCGTGATTTGATTTTGGCTGAGGACGTGCACAGAAAAGATTATGATGAGATCTCATGTACGAGTTCGACATTGAATGTTGATTTCAGAGGGAGATGGTAGGACAAGAACTCAAATAGAGGGAGATCAAAATCAAAGTCTTGTCAGCAGGTTGGAATTGTGGCAAGGCTGGCCACATAAGGAGGAACTGCAGAAATCCAAAGAATATGGAGAATGATAACGCAAATGTGGTATTTAAAGAAGTACAATATGCACTATTGTTGGCAGTTCATAGTTTTGTTGATGATGGAAGTGAAGAGGAAAGTGGGCCCGAGGCACGCATTCCTATTGTTTCACATACAGATGATGGAGAATCAAAGAGCTATGAAGAAATCTTGCAAGATGAAAGTTCGACCAATTGGGAGCTGGCAGAACTTCCACAAGGGAAGAAGACATTACACAATAAGTGGGTGTACGAGGTGAATACTGAGCTTGATGACAGTAAGAGGTACAAGACTAGACTTGTTGAAAAAGGCTTTCAGCAGAGATATGATATTGCCCATGTAGTGGGAGTTTTAAGCAGAGACAAGAGTAATCCAGAAAATAGCTTGGAGGTGCAAGGCTATTTGGACCCTACTGATATATTGACTTAGGGTGTTACTCTTGATAAATTGAAGTTGTGTACAACTTCAGTTGGTCTTCTGGAGTGAAGACAAGACTTTGAGTTATGGAGGTGGAGGCTTCAAGTTGGAGGATTCATGTTTGAAGAAAAGGGCGACACCGTCAGTGGAGGATAACAGTTTGAGAAAAAAGATATTGTAGTTGATGTATCAGTCTCCAAGTGAAGGATTGTCAAGATTTGGAGCTCAATTTTTCCCTCTCCCGCTTTTCGATAGTGAAATGTCGCGATCTCACTTCCGCTCCCGTTCGCGAAGAGTCGTGCATCCTGCCTCTTCAGTCGCGTGCCAACCGCTCCCGCCTATGTTGTGAAGCATAACATCTCTTCGCTCCCTCCTGGTCGTGATAAAAGGCTTCGGACAACTCTCCTTCAGTTTTAGAAGTCACGGTGTTCTTCGATTTTCCTCGGGATAGAGGAAGGAATGTGCAAGAAGTAGTTCCTTGCGGTGAATGAAGAAGAAAGAAGAAGAAGAAGATTGTTTTCCCTTGGCTTTTTCTTGGTGGCTTGTCGTAGAAGAGAAATTGGTTTTATCTCTTTTGCAAGTTTATCTTGTTCGGTGTATCTCGGTGTAGAGTTTCTTCGATGTATCTCGGTGTAGTGAGAGACGAACAAAGGAAGAAAAAGAGAGAGCAAGGAAGTGAGAGTGAGAGATTCCTCTTGTAAGTCGAGGTGATCGACTGATGTAAATTCCTCAAGTAGTAAAAACCTCTGCAACTCCGTGGACGTATGCAATTTGTCGAACCACGTAAATCTGTGTGTTCTTCTTCTGGATATGCGTTGTTTCGCTCTAAATTACACAACAGTTGTTGGCATAAGTGACTTATAAGATCTATCTACCACTCTTGACTAACCTAAATCAATATGGGGTCATCTCACATAGCATCAACTATCCATAAAAAACCACAATAAGAGGTTTTACTATGATGGGCTGTTTTAACTTTATTAAGTCCATTGTGCTTGTGCAAATCATGTATATTAGAAAATTTAAAGCAAAAGTGAAACATTTAGAGCTATGAAGCACATAAGTATTGTGGTCAGATGCAAATAAGCCGACCATGAATTTTGTTGACACAATTCATAAAGACAAGGTTATTGATTTGGTTCTCTGATCATCAAGGTCAATAACACTGGCAAAGACCGTAGCTAGTCTCTAAAAGAATTTTTTATTTAACAGTCGTGCTAGCTAAACTAAGAAATTATCAATATCACCAATGTTGAATTTAAATATTTTAGTCTAACTAAAAATAGTTAGTAATCTATATCATTTATGATGACTTCTCTAATAATATGCACATATAAAGATAGTTTTCCATTTTAAACTATAAAAGGGTTTTAGAGTTCATTCTATTTTTTTAATTTATGTGATTTTATTCTTATTTCACCCGAACGAGATAAAATAGTCATGTTGATAATGCTAAGAGGTACGTACATACTCCAAAATTTGATCATCAGATTCTAATGTATTATTTTTTAATGTATGTCATCCAATTTTTGAGAGTCAGCATCATCAGTGTAAAATAAATGAAAACGTTTGTCTTGATTTTATGGTGCTGAGATGCTGCCAATTATCTGTTGATTATTTAATTAGATAATTTTGAAGTTTGGTGTCGATGATGAGGACATTTGATTTGCTAAAGAGTTAGGCAAATGTCTTCCCTATGAACTTTTTCAGCCACTCAAATCCTCTCCGAGGAACCCGCTACTATATGTAATTAATTGATTTTCTTTTGTCATGGTAAAATGGTACACTCTTTTACAGTTTTAACTCATGGTGAAATTATCATAAAAATTGGAGCAGAGTCTGTAGCTATAGTGTTTAGGATGAAATTATGTAACATTTCCACTGTAATAGCTAAGGTTAGTGATAGTGCGAGCTTATTATGATGAAAAGGCAAAGAAAATGTGGAGTGGGCTACACAACTCTTAGGAATAGATATCCACCACATGTGCAAATTATGCAACACAAACCTTTTCCTTTTTAGGGTTTCTGAGAATGAAGAATCTTTTCCTTTCAAAAAGAAGATATATTGCTTTTTTATGAGATTGAATTTCAGCTGGAAGCATCAAATCTTGAAGAAGCTTGGAAGAACCAGAGACATGGCTGAATTTTGCGGCAAGATTTCTTCTTTTTTGCCTTCTCTTATCATTCGCATGAACACATGTAATTAGTTTCTCCTTCGTATATCACTTTCGATTTGAACAACCGATGGCTTAATCATCAGCATAGAAGAGGTAATATAATTTAATTGCAGGTTCTGTTTGCTTATTTTCCAACTAGAGTATAGTAGAGTTTTCTTGATCCTGGTTTTTTAATTTCTTTCTTCATGGGATCTTCTTAGTAAAAATTCTTGCTTATCTTTTGGTTTGATGCTCAAAGAAAACTAAGTCTAGTCAATTATAAGTATCATAGTTTTACTGAATATATATATATATATATATATATATATATATATATATATATATATATATATATGGTGATCATCTTCTCTTTTCTTTTCAGTTTTGGCCGTTGCGTTGTCTCGATGTACCTGATTTTCATACAGCTAATTAAAATTTATGTTCATCTTCCAAGTCAACTGATTCAATACAATAAAGTTAACTGGCACGAAGCTCAATATAAGAAATTCATTATTATTTCTATAAGAATTTCTGTCCTCCGTTGCCGATCACCTGCTCGATCTACTGTAAATTAATAAAACATCACTACAACGCATGCAGATCTTTGTTTGTTTTTTTTAAATTTTTATATTGCTAAATAACAAACAAGCACAATTTCTCTGACAAGAGCTTTATAAATTCCAGCAAATTCAGCTGCAAAAAGCATACCAAGTAGCCTTCTTCCCAGCTTTCTCATCTTTCATTGTTGTTGTAAACCTAACAAGATGTTACAAGCTTTTGTTGATTTCAAAGATCCGATCGATTAAATCCGTCTCTAGCAAACATATATTTAATCATATATGTCGCTTTATCGAGAAATCATTTATAAATATATATGTATGCATGTAGACAGTCACTTACCAATGGCTTATTTTCTTGAAGAAGTCACTCAGCTTTTATATGGACAAAATGAATTTCCAACAAACTATTCTCAGTGATGAGAAATAGATCGGTACTCTTAAAATGGTAACAGATACGAGAGAAAAAGATCAGTTTCTAAGCACTGATAATACAGAAGACAATGCAACAATCATCAACAACAAGACTGCAACTAGTTCAAACAGCAGGCTTTGGTCAGCCCTTATAGATCCAAGAATTGTTAGAGTTTCAAAAGCATTCGGAGGAAAAGATAGACACAGCAAAGTAAGCACAATAAGAGGGCTGAGAGATCGTCGTGTAAGGCTTTCAGTCCCTACAGCTATACAACTATATGACCTCCAGGACAGACTGGGTCTTAATCAGCCCAGTAAAGTTGTAGATTGGTTATTGAATGCTGCTCGACTGGAAATCAACAAGCTTCCACCTCTCGACTTTCAAAATTTCATTCACTTTCATCAGTCATTTGATCAATCTTCAAAAGCTAAGAATAATAACCACGATCAATGTTTGAGTTTTGAAAGACAACGCCAAGCAGCATTACCAAGTGCAGCTTTAATCTATCAAGATGTTGGTGTATATAATGCACAGTCTCCATTTCATCAAGATCAAAATCTTCTGTATGATAATAATTCAAGAGGAGGAGGAGACCAAGCTTTGGGTTTGATTGGTAATGGAGGCTTTCCTTATGCATCTTACTACCACTGGCCGGAACAATCAAACAGAAGTACTTGTTTCACACAGTTTGGAATCATTTCATCTCAAGTGGATGTAGCTCCTGCAGCATTGTCTTCTTCTTACATGACTAGCACTGTTTCCAGTGAGTTAGATGGAATCTCAGCTCAGCAAAATCTTCCTCCCAACAGTAGTGCAGTATTCAAAAACTCCTTTCATCCAGGTAGCCCAAAAGCTACACCATTTTAAGTAGTCTGTATATGAGCTTCGGTTTCTGAAAAGTATACAGCATTTCGTTGAAGAAGATATGAGATTTGTAGGCGCACATGGGCCTACTTATAGATATGCAAATAAACTATACGAAGCGTGCATGTGAATGCAAAGAGGATGCTTATAGATTGCCTAGCTCTGCAGATCTTGTTGGCATCTATTTGAACCTGAAATAAATCTCTACATCATTTGTGTTTCATTAAGAAGGTAGTCTTCTATTGGGCACGATGGCAGCTACAACCACACACTGATTAAGCGAGAAGCGGCGTTGCAACGAAGAGTCGGGCTAACTGAGTTACAGATCTATAGTGACATATTCTGCAATAAATAAATGATTGCTTAGTTGCTTTTCCTCATGATGGAACAGTTTATAGTTCATTTGCTTTTGAATCTTCTGTGCGAGGGCCTGGTATGTTTAATTAAATGTTATATATACAAATAAATCAGTATGCAGGTAATGAATGGGTTTTTATATCGGAAAATTGCTAATTTTTTATAATTTGCTTGGCAATACAGTAATTGTGATTTGAATTGTTTAGCCTATATTTGCTTCCTGGTGTATGTTTCATGAATATCATCAATTGTTATATAAAAAAAAAAAAAAACTATTTTTTTTCATTTTGTTATTATTTCTTTGTGAAACTCACAAATCAAACAGTTAAACAGCTTATCCAGAACAGGGGTGAAATTGTCATTTATCCATAATCAGCTGTTTTCGAAACGCACAAACCAAACAGCTAGCTAGCTTATCAACAGATTATTAGGATAAGCTGCTTATCTGAATAAGCTGGATAAGTTACAGCTGCCCCAAACAGACTCTAAAATAGGAATGTGATTATAGTCGGTTTTCTTATAAAAATCTGCATCACTTCGGTATGGATTTCAAAATGGGTTTGAATCTCCAAATAAGAATGAACATGATTTTTTTTTTCTTTTTAAAGAAACACTAGTATTAAATTAATGAAAATAAGAAACCTAATATTTTTTTTAAATGGAATTTAACTTGCCACAAAATTCTTGTGTATTTATATTTGTACTACCGAGATTTTGATTTTTATTTATATAAAAATTTAGAGATATAGCATAAAAAGGTGTGTTCATTTAAGGAAAACTAATATTAATGATTAATGAAAATTTTTTTGATGTTATATAAGTAAATGTTAAAGTTTAGTTGTGGGATAAGTAAATGCATAAGAATTATGTGATATGATTGTAAATCCTCTAAATAATGAAATAAGAAAAAGGGAAACAAGTTGCCCAATTGGAGACTTGATCCTAATTTTTATTTTTTATGTTTTAATATTTTTATTTTATCCATTTTTATTTTGCTAAAATAATATTAATGGATAGTCCTTTTTTCTGTTTTTATTTTTTTATTTTGCTTTCTTTTATTTTATTAAAATTAGATCAATAAAATTTAATTTTTTTTAATTAAGTTTCATTTCATTAGCTCAAAAGAATAATAAAAAAAATCAAAATTTTTTGTTTTATTTAAGTTTAATATAATTTAAATAACACATGATACAGAGCCTTGTTTTTTCATTTCATTAGCACATAATTTAAGATCATAAATTTTTTAACACATTTTTTTTTCTATTAAGATGTATATATATTTTTATATGGTCATTTTTTTTGAATTTTTTTCGTTACATGGTAAATTATTATCCATTAATATTCTTAACTATCATATGAAAAAGATCATTACATGATGCAGAGCCAAAATTAGTGAAAAATCAACATAAGAAATCTACCAAAAAAATTGCAGTGAAAAAACTTACTAGCATTTTCTAGTCAAAATTTTTTAAGATGCTACTCCAATAATTCTAGTGAATTTTTCCAATAATAATACTAGCAACCTGTTTAACAAAAACTCTCTAAGCATTTTGGACAGATTGTCCACCCGAAAACTCTATTTATACAACCAAACACCCTAATCTCATCACCTTGTTTTTTTTTCTACTTTTTTGCCTCATTTGATGATGATTCCTTGACCCAACTTTACTTTGGCTTACAAAAGTATATGTGTTGTGTAAGTAATAAAATATATTTGAGTCTGAAATCATCTCCGTGAAGATTTAAGGTGTATGTAAATTAAAGTCAATGCACTAGTTTAATATCTCAAAGTCTAAGAGATGATTATTTAAAAAGATGTTTTTTTTAGTTTTTTATGGAGTTTCAAATCTGATAAGATTTTTATATGGATTCTGGTCGATGAAATAAATGCATTGAAAAAGCTTTGATCCATATAGTCATCGATCAGAAGTAAATGTGGTTAAAGGCAATTGTTGATAACAATAAAAATCCCTAATTTTCAAAACCCTAAGACTATATATATAAATGCTCAAATTTAGGGTACATTTAAAAAATTGAATAAGAACATTTTCCTAGTGATTGTAGAGTTTCATGGAGAATATATCATTTCCCTAAAATAATGCTAAGAATCTCCATATGCAAATAAGAACTCTGTTGTTATTCCATACCCACATTATATTTTAAACAATGGTATTGCCACTACTAATTATGAAATGAAGAGAATGGTTCACAAAAAACTTTTGAGAGTTAAAAATATTTCAAATGAATTCAAAATCATTTATTTTAAAGTCCTGAAATTCATATAAGTAATAGAGCTTAGCTTAACATGGTATAACAAAAAAAAACACGAGAAACATTTCACATTGATATAGTGTGTTTATAAAGTTTAAAACAAGAAAATATATACATTAAAAGATAAAATGTGGTGATTGTTGTCATCTCCATGCCCTTCTACTAAATTGTTCTCATTGCTCCACCAAACCAAGTAAAATCACTTTAACAAACTTTAGAAAGGTCTCACTCTCACCCACTCGCTCTAGGCACTCTTAGCACTGAATTGCACTCCTAATGACACGTTATCATTGGATAATTCTCCCTAAAGGCAAAAGCAACTTAAGTTAAGTAAATCCCACCTCCTTAACTGCCACCCCCCCCCCAACAAGAAATTTAAAATTTGAGGGGAATAACTTTTCTTAAGGGCTTTTACACCACAACACTACAATTATAAAATAGATGTTGAAGTTGGAATTGCGATGCTCTAGGGCTGATGATGAGGCTCCATGATAGCTTTCATGCTTCTAGTCATTTAGGCTGACTTTGATAGCACTTCAGCTCTAACAAAAATGACACAAGGCATTGGATTTGGCACCTAAGCACTAAGTAGGTGGAGCGTAGACACTGAGTAGGTAGTGCCTAGGCTATATGCTCTCTATGTAGGACTCCTCCTCATGTCTTCTTGTTGTACTAAAATTTAAGAATCTAGAGTCAATGTGGTTGGCAACTATGCTTTGGGATCTTAGGAATCTCCCTAAATTCTCAAAGTAATATGAAGTTAAAATAGTCATATCATGCAACAAGTATGCCTTGAATGTTAAGCCTTTAGGACCTGCTTTATTTTTCAAGGTTTTTTTTTAATTTTAGTCAAAATTATACAGTAAAATTAATTATTTAGTACAACACAACAACAATTTTTTTTTTAAAATTATATAATTAGTCATTTAAAAGACATATCTCAAATAGGTACATCCACATGTACTATATTGGGCCCCCTTTATAACCTCATAAGGCAGACATATAAGCAGACATATAGGTAGATGCTCCATCGAGTAAAAAAAAACAAAACTAAGAAAAACTAATTGTTCAAGATTGCATGAGCTTGACGAAATGTTAATTCAAGTTGTCTTAATAAATCAACACTCAAATGAACTGAAATATTTTTTTTGAAGAATAAACTGGTTTTAATTAACTAATTAAATATTTGATTTGGTAAATCGTTAAATGTTGTAGACAGAAAACACTACAAGATAATAGGGCAGTCGTGATTTTATATGTCAAAAATATTCTTTGCTCTCATGTCGACACATTAACTCAAGTTAGATGCATACTAGCTAGTTGGGCTCAAAAATTACAACCATTCATTTTTTTTTGTTGATCTAAAGTACGATAATGCTTGGCTTTGGACTTTAAATGTTTACCAATAACTATCTCTTGAAGCTTTGTCTCTCTTCACTTATAACTCCCTTTCAATTTTAATCTGACTTTAACATAACCTTTTGTTTTGCTCTTAACAATCTTGGCAATGTTGATGTATTATCAGAAAAAAATTTAATGTGCATGACATCAAGATTATGTCTAATCAAATTAATCCTCCAGTCAGGCAGATCCTAATAAAAAAAAATTTTCCAGTTATGAGTAACACCAAAATTAGGAAAACGATGTGAAGATAGTTATAAAGAATCAATAAGCTTCAAAATTGCACTAACTATTTGTGTCTAATTATCATTGATGCCTTGATTTAACATCTCTATTTTTTCGAAAGACATCTTCATTTTTTTTGAGTGGGTGACTAGGAGATAAGAACATCTGATGATTGTTAAATCATAAATTTTTCCTAT
>NEWO01000035.1:460340-497108 GCA_003013225.1 Phalaenopsis aphrodite | reverse complement strand
TATATATATATATATATATATATATATATATATATATATATATATATATATATATATATATATATATATATATATATATATATATATTCATTTTTTTTTCGTGCTATGTGAATCAATCATGATCAATGAAAAAAATTTAAAAGACGTAGTCATGTATATCTCAAGTGATAAAATATAAGCTACAACTATCATCGACCGTTATGAGTATGGTGAGACAATATAATTGTTTGGTGTAAAACCATGAAACATAAATTATGCATATTATTGCATGACTCAGCTCTAAAATGAGAATATGTACGATTGAAATGCTTGCAAGCTTCTTTTTTTGTTCGACGAATCAAAAAACTAAATTTGTTTGACCTCCCATTGTGTCATTTTTTGCATCAATTTTTGATGTCACATGAGTAGGATGTCCGTCTAAGGATACAAGACTATATCTAGCTTCCTATCATCCCAGACATCCTACCAAACTTTCTAATATGTGTCATGAGCACAAAATTAGGATCGGTACTGATTTTTCCCTACCCGAAAAATATTCATCATGGGACGAGGTTGGTTCTAACTCTGGACAAGTTTGAAACTTGCCTCAATGTTTAAAAACATTATCCCATCGATCCAAACCCATCTCTAACCAAATGGAGCCACTAAGTTGGTACACGGGCACTATTAGGTGAGAGTTAGGGTTTCAAACTACTTTGCATTGTCTGTCGATGCCCGCCAATTTGAGGGGTTATTCCGGTATTAAGACACATATGTAGTTTTTCTACGATGGTTAGAGATCATTTCCCATCTATTCAAAACCTTCTAAGGCCAAGGGAACCCATTCAGAACCTCTGCTGCGCATCAATGGCATGAAACCAGAAATTTGAATTGCATGACCATGCCCAGTTTTGGCATGGTCACACCAAAATAATCTCAAATCTTGCTTAAGACAGAAAGCATAATGTAATTATGACACTAATGTGCCACTAGGACACTGGCGTGACCATGCCAGTTTCAGGCATGGTCACGTCGGCCTTCAAGAAATTTAGGGTTTAAGCCCTTTGGCCTGGTATGACTACCCTAGTTTTGGGTGTGGCCACGCCAAGCAAATAGCTTGTCCAACCGAAAATTTTAACCATTTCTTCCCTCTTTTTTAGCAACTTCCCCATTGGCCATGATGAGTTCGGGAGGTCAAGTAGGAGTGCTACATGTGACATCCACCTCCCAAGGAGCCTATGGGTGAATGACATGTGGAATTTTCATCATATTTTAAGCATTGGAGTGAAGTTTCCCTCGATTTTGATTGTTGTTTTTGTGTAGTAAGGGATCAAGCTGAAAATAGCCTAGGAAAGAGTTCATTTCAGCAAAGAGGAGTTCATTTTTCAGCTAGGGAGTCACTTGCTAGTGCTAAGGGGAGAGCTTGGGGAGAAAAGGGAAAAGCTAACATCCTCTTCTTCCGCTTCTTCTTCTTCCACTTCATTTCCTTCATCAAAACTAATACACTCAACATCATATCTAGGAGGGGGAGAGCGTGTGTCTTCCTTGAGAGCTACATTCAAGAGGAAAGTTTCCTTTTGCTTTGTAGAAGAAAAAAAAAGGGCATTTCCTTTCATACGAAGAGCTTTATCAACTATTTTGAGAAGGAAGAGGGAGATACACTACCTCCTTTCATAAGGAGAGCTTCATCCTTTCATTGGAGAGGGAGGAAAGGAAAGCTTTGTCACATCTCCAACAACAAGAAAAGCTTCATTATACAAGAAGAAACTTGACTTCAACTGCCACATAGATGAAGATCCCAAAAACCCTTGATTTCTCTTTTTCCTAGAGCCATTAGGCTGGTAGTTAGAGATCTAAGAATTATGGCTTTTGTGCTAGAGGGATGCCTTCTAGGTTTGGAAGCTCTCGTGGACAAATCCCTAGAAAATCCTTCGTGTTCTCTTTTTATAAACCCTTAGCACCAAAAACCCATCATGCGAGATATGAATAATCTCGCGACTATTTGGCGGCCTTAACTCCAAATAAATGGGTTAAGGCCAAATTACAAAAGTTATGTCTATGAGAGGAGCTTTCACTTGTGAAAGTGAGACCTCATGAAAAGGTCTTTCACATTTTTGCTGATTAGTTTGAAGTAGAACCTTCTTTGCTAAGAAACAGACTGGTATTTACAATTTCATCCTGCTAACCCTAGGTTCCCATTTTAGTATGATAGGGTGAGTATGGATTGTTATCTTGCACTTTTATTTACATTGTGTTGCATGTTTCATTATGATATGTTTTGCATGAAGCATGTTGCAGATGTCATTTGGCGTTGACCGACCTTTATGGCCTGATAGCCATGGGGCATTTGAGTTCGGTCAACCGCCTCGGCATTGTCAACCTTGCACATTAGTTTGATCGACCTCCCAGGCACGATCAACCCTTTCATTTTGGTTTGACCGGTCGCCTCGACACGGTCAACCTTGCACATCGGTTTTATTGGTCTCCCTGGCATGATCAACCCTCGCAGTTTAATTGGTTGGCTGCCTCAACATGATCAAACTTGAACGGTTTAATCAGCTGCCCTAGCACAATCAACCCTCGCAATTTGGTTCGACCGACCGTCCCAGCATTGTCAACCTTGCACATTGATTTGATCAGCCACCCTGACACGATTTGGTTCGACAGACCACCTTAATACAATCAACCTTGCACAACAGTTCGATTGGTCACTCTGGTGAGATGAAATGCCTTCGCATATCCATTACCTTTAAGTCATTGCCTCCTCAATGTGTCTATATTTGCCTACCACTGTCTCCTCGGCGTGCCTATCTCTTTGAACCACTGCCTCCTTAGCACATCCATACCTTCAGGCCACTACCTCCTCGACACCCCCATCTCCTTAGACTGCTCCCTCCTCAGTATATCTATCTCTTTGGGTCGTTGCCTCCTCAGCATGCCCATCTCTTTGAGTTGCCGCCTCCTCGACACACTTATCTCTTTGGACCATTGGCTCCTAGGTACATCCATCCCTTCAGGTTGCTACCTCCTCAGCAAGCCCATCTCTTCGGGTCGTTGTCTTCTCAGCATGCCCATAACCTGATCGACCGACACAGTTTCGGGCTTCGACCGTTTCCTTTTCTTAATTCTATCCTTCTTTACAGAAGCCAGTGCTCAATAGCCTACCTTCACCAGAATTTTGGGGTCCAAAGCAGCCCTACTCAAACCATCAGCCATGGTGCTACTCTTAAATATCCAAGGCGAAATAATGAAAACAAAGGCAATCTCTAGCTAGAATTATATTTATAGAGCACTCTGGGCAAATAATCCAAGGGGAGTTAATCATTGAATTGATTTTCTTGTTTCTATTACCATTGAACATTAATAATTTTCTTGTCTTTTTCATAGTTGTCGCTTTCAAGAAGTAGAAAATTTTGGGGAACTAATATGTAAGCACCAAAACTATCAACACAAATCTCAAAGCAATCAAAGATCCTTGATGAGAGTCAGACAATCAAGGCATCCTACTGTCCAACAAACGAGCTTGTGATCAGAATCGACCAACACATTATTGCGAGAGATTTAATAAGCGGACCACGCATGCAGTCCCAACCGACCAAGACACATGCAAGAGCCTTTGATCTCAAGCTAGTCAGCCGACCCACCTGCTTTTACTTTGGAGAGCAAGATATCCATTCGACCGGGCACCTCAACATACTAATATTTACTTTGGGAGGTGAAATCGTCACTCAACCAGTCGCCTTAACCGATCAAATTCAAGCAGGTGAACCAGTCAATTACTATCATATTAGAATTCAAATTGTAATGCATGTATGATATAAAATTTATACGATTAATTAGATTATTTATTGTATTAAGAAAGTTTTTCATAACTGCTCTCTCTTTTATGTAATTGTACAAATGTGCCCCTATAAATAGGAGGCAAAAGAAACTACTAAAGGAACTTCTCCCTCAGCTCACTCCATAGGGAACTCTTGACTTATTCTACTTACCCTCTCTTTTCTTTTTTCTCCTTCATCTGGTTTTAACTTTCGAAGTGTGTTCATAAAGGTCAATTTAGGATTCCACACCTAGTATAGCGTAAGAAAATTTGTGATGAAAGATCATGGATGTATTATTAATAGATTATATTCATCATGAAAATAATTTATTGATTAATTTTTAATAGACTTGGGTATATTGTGTCTGTAACATCTCAACTAACTATTTATTTGTTTTCTTAGGTGAAGTTTATATATTTATGAGTAAGCTAGAAACATAAATCAATTATACTCAGCACCGAAGGAAATCTGATTGAATTTATATTGCAGAGTTTATCATCCGAACTAGTAATTTTGAAGTTTACATGATGAGTACGAGCCACCTACTGATTCTCACCATGGTGCTTCTATTAGCTATGCACATTCAAAAATTATAGAAATTTGCATGAATGTCAAGCAATTACAAATTATTTACATATCTAACAATTAAAGTTTTATATTTATATTTATAGCACTTGAGTCATAAATCTGTTTATGAAAATGTTTATTTTGCTTTTAAAAAATTTTGTATTAGTAATATTTTTTATGCAATATTACAACTTAAGTGTTATGCATCTAAGTATGAAAGTTTACAACAGGAACAAAGTGGTTTGATGATAGACAATTACATTTATAAAAATAATTGTGATAGTGAAAGAAATTATGATATTGTTTGTATGGATGTTGCAAATATAAGAAATGTAATAAAGTAATCTATAAAAATTATATTTCAGAGTTTTATCCCAACGTGCCAACTACCGTCAAGATGTTGACTGATGAGACAAATATCAAGTCGATGATCTTGATCTCAAGTTAATAAAGATTCAATTTTTCAGATCATTTATTGGAGTATTATTTTTCAAAGGGTACAAAATATTAAATTTTAAAATTTCCTTTGGTATGTACGTAAAGCTTCCTATTTTTACTTAACCCATGAGCATGCCCTATAGTGACCTTGAAGCAACACATACAGTTAAACTTATAGCCATGCTAATCCTGAGAATTATGGAGTTTTATATGCAAATTCCCTACCTTCCCCAATCATTTTCATGACGTTGAGTGCTTTAGCAGGAGGATCTCACCAATGAATATTGATCTGACGATCTCAAAGTGATCACAAATCTCCAAGTTTGAATGATTAGTGATTATATTCTGAACTAATCTTAAAACACCTTTATAATCAAGGAGACTTTTCTGCAAAATCTCCACTTTTCTGATTGTGTGGATGCTATGTAACTAGAACACCACACTGAGAATTGTCTCAAAAAGTCATGCAAGTTATTCAAATTTTATTAAATTATTTTCTTCAAAAGTTCAATTCAAAATAGTTAGGCCACTTAGGCACTCAAACATGTCGCCTTGTTAATAAGATATGATCATCAATCATAACTTCGCTAGTCTAGTTCTCTTTTTACAAGTGCTCACAAGATCAAACTCTTAGTAAGTCACCCGACTAGAGTTCTCAATCCTATTTAGGGAGTGTAAATGAGTATAATTGAGCCTTAGCTTAATCAAATAAAATCTGTTTAATTATTTGTTAGCGAAAGGTCATTTACTGAGCTCAAGCTCAAATCGAGTAAAAGAAGAAGAGTTTGAATCTGACTTGAATAACCAAGCTCAAGTTTGACTCGGTTGTTGAGCTTAACTATATTTGTAGAAAGCTCAAGCTAGGCCATTCACAAAGACTTCAAAGACAGGCTAAAAGGAAAGATTTTAGCCTGATGGATCATAGATCTTTATTAATATTAATCAGGGTGATTGCTAATTTTGGACATCATATAGTTGGGTGCAAGACAATTAACCAAGCTTGACAATCCCTATATGAACCGTGCGTGATAGCATAATAAACAAGCTTAAGCTCAAACATATTCTTATAAGCTTGGATTAAGCTCAAGTTGAGCTTGAAAAAGCTCTTAATAAACGAGCTCAAGCTCTTCATAAACAAGCTCTTAATATTTTATTTAATTAAAATTTTGCTAAAATAAAAAGTGATTCTAAATTTATATATAATCGTACTCAAATCAAATCATCAAAATGCTAATTCAGAATTGGTGTAAAATACATGCACAATATTTTCATTAGCTTACAAGAACTTATTCTCATGATTCTCCTAATTCATCACCGACAAATAATAACAAAGAATAATCTGAAGCATTGCATGACCCAGCCTTAAAATAAACAAAACACCACTCTTTCTAATTCTAAAAATCTTTAACAATATCAACCTTTTGTAGTTCCTTGAATCATTAGAAACTTTGTTGCAAATTCTCCAATTGGAGCGGACAACTTATGAAGAGAGGAGTGACATCTAAATTTGTGGTATTTCTTATAATGAATGGCAAAACTCAACATCATTATGTTCAAGTGCATGATATGCTTTAAAGATCAAAACCAGCCCTTCTTCACGGCAAACCAAGCTAGCAATGCCACAAAAGCACCTCCCATATGCGCTGATCCAGAGATATTATCATCGCCCTTGATTTAAAAAAAAAAAAAGAAAAAAGAGAAAAAAAAAGATATTAATCAGGCCATCACATAAATAAATTTTCAAGTAATAAACTTATAGATGAAGCAATCCATTTATTTCCATCCCATGCAGGCTTGGTTAGCCTTCATAGCTGCAAGTTATTTATTGAAGATTCAGATGCAGTTCAGAGGCAAAGACAATTTGTTAAAATGAAAGTTTATTATCACATCATGATAATGATGATGATTAGCATCCATATGATGGGAAAAAAAATAAATTTGACATCATTAATTTTGTAAATATGCATGATGATTGGCATCCATCAAGTTTTTGATGTTATAAAGGCTGTTTTGCCCCTTTCCTCCAATAGTGAAATAATAAAGAGACTTTCAAGCTGAAATCATGATGTACAGGTGAGAAAGACGATTAGAAAACATTCAAATATAAAAATTAAACACCAAATGCAACTCTAAAAGGGAATGAGTTGCAAAGAAGGGAGACAAAAGGTATGTAAAATCAAATGATGAAGGTGGCAATAAAATGTCAGTTTATATAAACAACTCGGACCTACTTGAGATTTTATACATTATACAGATAAACGTGCCAAATAACGTTTTGAAATCAAAACTGTTTCACTATGATGATTTTTTTGATTCTGAAGGTTGGTCTCGAGTTAACACTATTGCTTGAACAACTTAGTTTAACCGTTCACCCTTGTTTTCATGAATATTTACTCACGACCAAGTCAGAGATCATGCTTCATATTGGTCCATTTCCAAAGACCACATCCATTTTAGCCTCACATAAAAGATTTTTTTTTATAACTGCCTATTGACAAAATAATTAATTGAGAAAAACAAAGTCGAAAAGCCCCTACATTGTCCTTATATTTCCTATCTGATCTACTTCCGATGTACGAAATATTCTTCACAACTTCATGGTGCCTCCAACAAGGAATTAAGACTGCAAAAGATAACCACAATCCAAGCCAATAACCGATTGTTGATGATCTTGAAGTTGATGTCACGTAAAAGGAGACAGAGTAGGAACTTAACATTGAAATCCACCATGGGAATGACGGAAGATCACTAACATTAGAATGGTCAATGAAGCAAAGAGATGAGAGCGGAAGGACCAACTCTCTCCCTATAGAAGTAAACTCAGATATCAATTCAATGAGTTTGCCTGGCTTACATGGACCTCATAACATTACAAACATGGCGTGACTCAACCTGTAAGACCCGTTTGAGTTGGCGCGGCAAACTTACAAGGAAAAAACAACTCTATCAAAATATGGATTTCATTTTAGCGACCAGTTTGGAACAATCTATAAAATACTAGGTAACAAAAATTTTAGAACCTTCAAATTTTAATAAAAAAATATAGTAAGTGAGCTCAATTAACCAAAAAATGTAATATAATTAGAAAAAGTATATCAAAGTAAAGATCAACATTTAACCTCAATTTAAAAATAGAAAAACACAAGGGTACAGAAACAAAGAATTTTTGAAAAAATGTACCAACAAGATAGATGACCTAAAACACAACCGATATTTACCTAAACTATTTACTAATATTGTGGAAGAGGAATGCTTCATGCTTAAGTTTGAGCGTTCCCTGCTTCTATAATTTACACAAAACACATATTAGGATCTATCCATATCATTAAGGCTGAAAAATTGAGGTGGCCTGGGCTCATAGATAAAGAAATCATCAGCATTTAAAACGGGGTTAAATAAACAACTAATTCCAAATGCAGTTGTTACAGCATAAATTCTAAGGAAATTCTAAAGCTAACCACATCAGTAGATAAAGATTAGTCTGTTAATCATAATGATAAAAAGACTTCGCAAGTTCACACAAGCTACACAAACTCAAATATGAAAAGAAAGTTGAAAGTTGAATTCAAGATCATTTTATACCTTGTTAATCCTCCACAAATCACTACAAATAATGAATGCTCCCTGCAATGATAAAGCATGAGAGAATTCAATTATTGCCACCTTTAAGCAAAGTTGAATTGCTAATGCAAATTCAGCTTACCATTAAAATTGCAGGCACTGGTATGACAAGGTTTACATAGTATATATTTTTTGGAAAGAGAAACACGTCGAGAAGAATAATTGCATTAACAGCGGCACTTGCACCCTGCAAAGCAAAATCAATCACAGAGAACCAGCCGATTAGTAAATTTTCATTTTGAACCTTTTTAATGGAAAAAATCAATTGATAAAAAGAAAATGCTAGGACCGAAGAAACACGTACCAGTGCATGAGCTCTCCGATAAAAGGGCTGTGCACTCTGAAATTTCCAAGAAATACACATCTTAATTTCTAATAAACAATGAAGGTGATTCTGACAAAAATGCTCGCTAAGGAATAAAAGTTAATCAGAGGTGGAACATTTTCTGCCCATTCAGCAGCGTTTTCAGATACCTCTAAATATATCCTATGCAGTAAGAAAAATACCGATCCACCAAGTGCCCCCGCAACGTACAATTTAAGCAGGAATGCGGGTCCAAAAAGTCTAGAAATCTGGAAATTAGTAGATAAGAATTACTTCATTATACTCGAGGCACTTCAGACTTTTTGAAGCAGACTAAAATATCTCCAAGGAGAAAAAGCCTATCCTTAAAAAATACAGAATATAGTTAAGTACCAACATTCATTATAGCATAAAATATTATGAGCTCAAATACAACAGATTTCAGTATTTTTACGTGCTAGGAGAGAATGTTTATTATGATCTTTTTTAACAAGATCATGATGGCTTTTGGAGAATTTTGAAGTTTCCCCCAAAGGTATCATGGCTTGCTTAATTGTTATATCATGACTTTAACTACAAGCCTCGGCAGTCTACAAGTGCAATAGAATTTCCATATAAGAAAACCACTTGCAAAAGTCTGACTTTAAATTTACAGTCATGGAAAGATAAGGATAGCATATTTATAAAGTTATGAAGTAATAAGTGAAAAGTTCCTGCTTTTCTCTTTTTAGTCTTGTTAAACCATAAGTAACTGTGATCACGAAGAAAGAAATCACAAAATATGAAAGCACAAATTTTTTTTACGTATCTTACATTTGAACCAAAAAAGAAGAGCCCGACCATGTTTGTCACAAGATGGCCAAGCTCCGCATGACTGAATGCACTAGTCAGCATAGTGTGGAGATTTCCATTCCTAAGGTTTTCCAATGAAATCTGCCCAAAGTAAATGCTGATGTGAGAATCCTAGCCAACCAGTATTCAACTTAGCATGGTGGAAACTGAATTAAAAATAAATAAATAAAAAATAGTTGATAGTGCTTTCAGCTGGGCCCTTACCACAAAATGTTTCTTCATAAATGATAAATCAGCAAATTGCCATAAGAAGTATACAACGACATTAGTTCCAATTAAACCAAAAACTACTTCATCTGACGTAGGTACATTTCTCCTGCATAATAAAAGAAGCATTTACTTGTGACAACTAACGCAGCAAAACAAAACATTAGATCGAAACTGCCCGCTTCAATCAAATTAATGCAGAGAGAAAAAGAAAGTAATCAACTTTATTCCTAGACAGACTTCGTGAGCAATGTCCCAAAAAATTTCCCAGTTAATTCAAAACTCAGTGGCCAATGATTTCAATGTTTAGACATGTTATATTGATATTCATATTGATGGCCTTGCGAATATTTATTCTTCCTTCTTTCCTGCAGACTGTTGAGTCTTGATCTTAGGAGTTAAATCTCTTTGGCATAAATCTTTTAACAGGAATTTTTCCATGGTTCTTTTGCACTACCCTCTATTCACCTTTCTAATTCTTTCATATTACTTTTTACAGAAACTTGTCAGTGCAATCATCTATCAAACTAACTAAACATTTTTTTTCGACTACTAATCTCCTTTGGGTTCCACTCCTACAATCCTCGCTCATATAATTATTTATTAATCTATTATTCTTAATTTTGGTAAGGTCCATCTTAAGAATCCCAATTTTGTGTAAGCATAGTCATGCGAATGCATTGCACAATCTCAAGAGTTTGTGTGCATGCATAAGCGTGCGTGCATAGATCTATCTCTCTTATGTATGTATGTATGTATGCATGCATGTACACCCTTCAATATGATAAACCCAAGATGATTAAACTCGTCATTTGATATTCAAACAATATTGATTAATGATTCTCAACTTTCACAAGTACTATTATGTAGCATATATCCAGACACCTAATCCATTGTTCTGACCTAGCATTTATGTTAGTATAAATATCACAGGTTAGAATGATCAATTCTAAATTGCATATACAATGGAAACTAACTTTGAAAATATTTTGTAAGCATCACCAAGTCAATACAAAAAAAATAAAAAATACAAAATAAAAAAATTATCCTTCCCTTCATATAAGCTTACTAGGATTGAGAACCCTTTTAGCCATTACAAAATTAAATCTAATGTTATTTCAATGATTCTTCATTCAGACCTACAATATACCATTATCTTATACCTATTTCCCCTAATGCAAGTTAATTAAGTTATTTCATTAAATGCATTCTTTTCTCCCTATACTTTTCATTAATTCTTTAGCATAAAAATTACAGCTGTTCTAGATTTCTTGATCAAGAATTAGATATATGTACTGGAGTGAATTGTGCACACTAACACAACCAACAAAAGTTGTTCTCCGCAATTGACTGAATTCCATATGTATTACTCCAAACCAAATAAAATAAATTAGACTTCTAGTTGAACGGTTCCTATGATAACTGCGGAGAAAGGCTCCACACTCCTTGTCACTATCCCAACACCTTGTAATCAACCCCATTACTTGTAATTGTTGTCCACCACATTCATACAAGAGGGGACAATTGAAGACTTCGGGGATTTTTTTAAGTTTCTCCTTTTTAGTAGGATATTACTTTATACTAAAGTTTTTTTTTAATGAAATTATAATGTTCCTTTTCAGATGTATTGGTTCTTTCTTTGCTTGATGTTGTGTAACAGTTGCATCTCTTCAAGTTCATAAATTTTTCTGTGGACTTGTCAATACATAATTTTTTTTTAATTTCAAGTAGTTTTGGATCATATTGGTATCAAAGTACTAGATTATCCGACAAACTAAATGTATAGTGTTAATGAATGAGTCTTGTTGGTTGATAGTTATCTAAGTACTTAATGACTCTCATAAAATTTCACATTCGAAGCAGTTCAATGGGACGAATTCTATTGGCAAGTCGTTTATGACAACTTTAATCAATTCAACCAGCAAGTTTATTTTGAATGAGCAGTCGACTAACTTTGAAGAATTAATGGGTTCTGTAGTCAAGTTCCATGGTTAAGTAGATCATTCTCTAGCGAGTAAATTAGTAAAAGCTTAAATAAAGAGCTGAAGGAAGTGAAAATTAGAGAGATGTAAAGAAAGAAAGAGTGAATCCTTTTCTCTTCATGTTTCACTGTCTATAGGGTTGTCTATATACATACATGTGGCACTGATATAATTACAATAACAGAGTTAAAAACCAATGGCTAAAATAGATCTTTTTGTTAACAATACAAAGATAAGATTGCTGAAGTGCCGGATTTGGCAGCACTAAGTATTTCTACTTTATACTATTATCAACCACCCTCAAGGTGATGATGCCACGAGGATTGTCAACTTCATGCTGAGTAAAGCAAGAACCAGACAGAAGCTTAATGAAAATATCAAACAGATGATCTTGAGTTGCAATATGATGAATTCTGATGTATTGATATTTGATGCAATCACGTATGAAGTGAATCAAATTCAATATGTTTGGTTCATCCAAGAAATATCAGGTTATTAATAAGAGATATAGTTGATATATTGTCACAATACAATATTGTAGTGGATGGCGAGGAGATGTTGAAATCCTACTGAAGATGTTGTAACCAAATCAAGTCCGATTGTAAATTTATGATCTATGAGTCACAAGCCTAATCAGAATCGTTATATGCTAGAAGCTTTAGTGATCCATGATACATAGGTAGGCCAAAGTGATTTGTACATTGGATGAATCAAAGTGGCCATTTAAGTTGGAAGTGAATACTAAAAGGTCTATGCATATGTTGCCAGAGAAGACATGCAACGGTGATACAAGAAATCTATACATATGTTGCCAGACTAGATTAAAAGCAATGGTGATATCTAGTGTGATGATTGTGAGATATTGTAATGAACCAATGAAATACCAATAAAATGCAGAAATGTGAAACTTACAGGTCAGCTGCTTAGTCAACAACAATTTGGTGGAGAAGGGAGTTCATTTGGCCTTGCTATTTTACATATCTGAGTGATGTAAAATTTCTTGTGTTATGATTGACTTAGATATAAGCCATAGTTCATTGCTTGAACTTGAATTCCAAGAAAAGCTGATAGAATACCCAACTTTTTCATGTGAAAATTCATATAAGATTGTCGAGTAGATTCAAGATGGTCATGGAATCAATACTAGTCAACAATAGATAATCAGCATAGATGACGATATGCATTGTTACATCTTTTTATTTTGCGTAGTTGAAGGGATGGATCAGTTGCACTAAACGCAAACCCATGATGTCATCAATGGCTCGTAAAGGTAGTAAGCCAATGCCACAAATGCCAGTTTGAGACCATAGATTGCTTTCTTTGGAAAGAACACATGATTCAAGTGTTGAGAGTCATTGAACCCTTGTGAATGAAATATTTAGACAGTGTCATTTAGGCAGCAATGAAGAAATGCACTAGAAACATTGAGTTTGATAAATGGCCAACTGTGGGTATAGCAATAGCAATGAGACCCAAATAATTAACGTTTTAGCAACCTGGCTGAAAGTTTTAGTAAAAACTAAGACATGTTCTTGTTTGTAGCCTTAGGCACTCAGATGTGCTTTGCAGTGTTCCACTGTACCATCAAAATTATATTTCAATTTAAACATCCGCTTGCAACCTAAAATATTTTGATTTGAAGATGATAAAAAAAGAGTCCATGTACCTTAAGTTTGCAATACTTAAAATCCTTGAGACATCGCCCTTCTTCATTTCTCCTTCCTAAAAGAGAAGGTCAGGTCATTGGTTTGTAATGTATGAGAGGAGTTGGAAAGTTGTTTTGGTTTGAGATCGTCTCTTTTCAATCTATCCTGCATTGGATGACCAGTACATATAGAGGTTGGTAAGCAATTAGGTTCATATTGTGAGGTGGAGGTGTGGTGAGTGTATTGCATGAGAATAATGGATGAGTTGAGTTCAGGGAGATGTCGAGGTTGGTCATGTAAGGTGTTCAAAAAGGTAGAAGAGCTGGCGATGGATTGAGAACTACTAGTTGATGGAACTATTCAAGGGAGATGTTGTGCGGTGGGGCTATAGTCTGATTAGTTGAATGTAATGCTTTTGATATTATATATATATCCAGCGAAGACTTGCTAGCGGCATTTTGATAAATGATTAGTTGAATGAATGTCATTAGAGAGGACTTGGCAAGAGCTGTAAATCTTGCTAGCGGCGGGATCATTGTATCGACATGCATTCCAAGATGTGGCATATCCAGCGAAGACAGCAAATTGACAAGGGAAACATTGGCAGTCAAAACTTTTGAGATGATCATATGATGGTGGTTTTCCACATAGAAGTTAATAGGGAAAGAAATTTTTGGAGAATGGTGAGGTAATCGGTTTATAAGAAATGTCACTGTGAAAATGGTCTCAAATGTGAGGGAGGTTAGCATCAAGCATGAAGGTACTCACAATTTAATAAGATGCCGATGTTTATGTTTGACAATCCCATTTTGAGGAGAAGTATTGGTGCAGGTGTATTGATGAATATGCCCCAATGAACGATGAGTTTTTGAAGGTGGAACTTTATATATTAATCATCCCCATCATACCAAAAAAAATTAAAATTGGTATTGAATTGAATTTCAAACATAATTTAAAATTTGATGAATCTATATGTTGTATCTAATTTATCTTTCAATAGAAATACCAAAAATTTTTGAAAAAAAGAGTAATCAATGAAAGAAATATAATATTTCAATAGTTCAAGAATATGCAACATAAAACTTGAAAACAACATAAACACAGATATTCTGCTTACTTTATAAGATAAATAGAACATTGTAGGAGTGGCCAAGAACTCATTACCATAAGCCCACTGGCTTGAACTGACATGACAGATTGTTGGAGGGTGACAATCAAAATAAACACCCTTAAGACATGCTTCCTCGAGGAAAAGACAAGTGGTATGTAAGTCCATTGATTGATAATCATTGGAAGAGAATGAAAAAGTGCAAGGGTCATCTACAGTGCATTGATGAATTGAAAGTAGATTGTAGGAACATGTGTGGTACATTTTGAAGACTATATAGGAGTAACATGTGGGTGTGAGTAGGGCTGTCAAAAAAGCTCATTGTTAGCAAACAGCTTGTGTTCGGCTCGTTAAGTAGCTCATTTTGGCTCATTCGTTAAGTAAACGAGCCGAAAAACAAACAAGCTTTTAAAGCTCGAATTACAAACGAGCCGAACACGAACAACTCTTTGTTCGCTCGAGTTCGGCTCGTTTTAGCTCGAAATAAAAAAAAAAAATATATAATTATTTATATAATAATAATATTATATATTTTTCATATAATAATAATATTATATATATATATATATATATATATATATATATATATATATTTATATTTACATCTAAGTTTAAAATGTAATAGCTCGTGTGGTAATGTAGTTGTGTCTTTTTTCCATACATTTGGTCCAGGTTCGAATCCAATATTTTACATCTATTTTTTTAATTTAATTTTAACGAACCAATTTTGAGTCAAACACGAACATAGTGTTCACGAGCCGATTTCGAACACGAGCAGTTTCAAACAAGCCAAGCCTGAGCTCGCTCAAGCTCGGCTCGTTTATAACCCTAGGTGTGAGAGGAATTCCATTGTTATTATTGTTTATAAGAAGAGGTTGACCATTGCCTAGAATGACCTGGTTTGTGCCACGACACTCTCCGGGTTTACTAATGTGATTTAAATTGAAGATAAGGTGTGAAGTGCAATCATTATCAAGATATCAACGATAGACAGAGCTACAATGTCGGAGAATAAGATGAGTGTTTGACAGAAAGTTATGATTGAGATCTTGTCAAGTTGGCATTTAATGGCAAAGTGTCCAAAATTTCTACAATTGTAACATATAAGGGGCAGTTTCAGAAGTTTTTCGTTTCTATTTGAATTAAATACTACCCTGTTGGATTTGGATAAATCGATGTTTCGCCCTCTAAATGATCAATATGGAATGGATGATTGCATCCTCTCCCTCTGGCGATAGTAAGAGCAATGGGGGAATCAACTACTTGCATCGCTTGTAGATCACGAGCAACCTCTTAGGCCAAATTTAATTATTCATCTCATAGAAGTGTGAAAAGATAATTTAGACTTACAACCTAGAGCTTAGTTCTTAAAGTTGTCTTGAAAGCTTGATAACTTGCCAGTAGAATGTTTAATGTGTATATGTCTTTGGGGGATCAATAAGGAAGTTGGTAGCAACAATGTAATTTATTTTGACTTGATCAAGGAAAGATATTGGGTAATTATCAGGTCTTTCAAGGAAATATAATAAAGTTCATCGTTTAATTGAATAATATGAGAGTGATTCAAAGACTATAATCAATTTTAGATAGTAAGCAAAATGTTAGTGCAAAAGTCAAGGAAAAGCACGGAGTATTGGAAGAGCTGGAATAATCGAATAGAGGACAACTACAAGATTTTGATCAACTTAAAGCCACTTAAAATTGCTGCTATTAGGAGTTAGCGAGCCATTAGCTCCGGAAATAAGTTTTGATGGACATGTGATCAATCAAAAAATCCTTCAATCCCATTAACTCAATATAATTTAATGATCTTTTAACAACATGTAGAGTGATTTTAGGTGTGATTTGATTGGAGATAACATTATTTACGAAACTTCAGTTTAGATGGAATGGGATTGTCTTTCAGCAAAAAAGCAGAGCTCATGGTTGAGTTTGTACTATAAGAAAAAGAGCTTGCCTAAGGATTCATAAGGTAAGATATATTGTGAAGAAAAATTACTAGATTGGAAAAGAGAGATGAAGTTATAGAGCTTCAATGCTCTGGTAACATGAAAGCTTAAGCAGATAGCTAAATTAAACATAAAAGAGAGAGCTGCTAAAAAGGAAAGAGCAAACTAGAATCAACTATTTCTCACCATCACCACTGTCATTTTTGCCAACCTTGTGGCCGTATCATGCAAATTGCAATTTTAAAGGATATAGTTTCAACTTGAGGAACAACTATCTCATGATATCAAGCAATTTCAAACAAAGAAATTTATATCAAGATACTTCGATCGAAATTTAATCAGTATAAATTTTATATTCATTTAATTTATTTTGAGATTAATGACTAACTAAAAAATTTTGAATAATATTTATTTTGTAGTAAATTCAATAGGTATACAACTCATCTTGATTAAAATTTGATAGCATTATACTAATCTAACTGTTTTTTATTTTAAGCAAGCTTCAGCATAGTGTAATGATGATAATGGACAGGTTAATCAAAATTGAAGTGTCACTTTACATAGCAACGAAAAGACACTCTGATCAATACTAGTAGTTTTAAGCAAGTTTTTGAAAACTGAAACGGTCATTAAACGGGAAAAAGAAAGAGTTCAAGTTTTTAATTTTCAATTGATGTTGAACCTGAACTTGAAATGTATAATGTAATAAACATGAAATTTGTTTAAATATTATTTAAATGGTTTAACAATTATGTAAATATGTGAAAAAATTTAAAAAAAATCTGTATAATAGTGTGATAAAAAAAAATCTTATATAATTTTAAATTTAAACATCTTCTAATTCTGATATTACTTTCATTTTATATCTTACAATTATAATTGAAATCAAAAGTGCAAGAGGCAAATTGGATATGCAATCGGGGTATTATTTAATTTAAAACTAAATTTTAACAGCTTAATACAAAAAATAATGACATTATATGATCATAACTATAAGAAACAACCGGTTCAATGAAATAGTGATCACCACCTCAATTTATATTGTTTAGCTGTCGATTCTATCCGGTTTTGGTCGGTTGGATGCTATGGCAGTTTTATTATTGGACCAAACCAAGTGGAAGACTGGTTCACGGTTGAATCTGTTGAACAGGTCGGTCTGCCCGAAATTTAAATCGTTGGTTTTAAGTTGAAATTCACATGAATCTACCATACCATTTAAGGAAGGAACATCGCATTATCAAGGAATGTTTCAAAGGTGGAAGTGTAAGCTCAAAACAATTCCTCCTAGTCCATCAGGAAGATAAGTCACAATATGGTACCGACAGGAATTATCTACGGTATGAAAATCTATTTGCCCATGAATATGAAAAATAATTACAGTGGAGTTACTTTAAATCCCGGGCAACGCAACAAAACTGCAAAATTTAATGGGAAAAAAAAACTGTTTGACGAAACTTAAGCTGAATCGAACTTAAATCCTGCAACAAAATATCCCCTTGTACATAATGGATGTTTCTGATTTGTAGGTTTAGTCTGTCGTATTAAAATCGAATGGATAGGAAAAAAAAAACAATATTGCATTAACAATAACTGCGTGAACTTAAATGCATGATAAGCATTACCAGTAAGTGCGCCGAAACCCGTATGGCTGCCAAGCACCAAATCCCTTCCTTTGTAGGAATGAGAACTTGAGCGACTGAGGACCGACGGCAAAATGGCTTGTGATGCCAGCAGTCGTTACAGATGCTCTTCCTCCAAAAATCCGCCTCACGAAAAACAAATTGCAAAGTCCAGAAGAAAAATTAGTACTCCGAGCCGACCGCTGCTGAAATGATCGCCGCAAAACGTGAAAAGAGGGAACAGACTCCAGTGACCGCAACGAAGGCCTAAGAACAGCATCGTACGAGGCGCCTCCACTCTCAATAACAGCCGCCGATTGGCGGAGCAGCAGCTTATTAAGACCGAAAAACCGCTGCATCTCTTCGAATTCAAATTTGCTTCGCAGAGAGTATCGGAGAGGCCAACCACTTCTACTCTCGAGGCCCTACTTGGTCAGATCTGATACAATCCGAGCCATGCAAAACTGAAGAGCCATGGCGAGTAGGGTTTTAGCTCCTCGACTTCGCGGAGAAACTTGTCCATGGTGTACATACACCATCACTAATGGGCCAATCACCGATCTCCACAAAATTTAACGGCCCAAAAAATAAAAGTACAATTAGAGAAGGCTCAGGAGGCCGGAATGCCCACTTGACAGATCGCAGATTAAAGTTGACCAAGTCATGAAGATAGTTAAACGATTAGAATTCAAACCTATCATACTAAAATAAGACAAACGAGCATCTTAGACAACCATCATCAAAAATCCAAACGAAGGCATCGACTTACCTCTCAGTAGAACTAGCCCGAGAAAAAAATCAAGATCATTTTAATCACCAATCGTCCCACATAAGTCCCCAAAATTTTTCATCAGAGACCAATAATTGACAATGACCAATAATTGACAATCAACCCTAAAGTCATGCAATCAAACAAGCAAAGCACACACGTAATAAATTAGGTTGTTTTTTAATAAACATTTAGTTTAATGTCCTTAGGCCACTGATTTTTATTATATTACTATGATTGAATTAACTCTGTCAGCTCTTGATGTCTATCAAAATCACCTCCTAAATATGGCTTTAACCTTTGGCCCTTTAATTGTTTGAGAGGTGGTTGGGATTAGGGTTTAGTGATAGATGATCATTTTTTTTCTTGAGGGTTTGTCACGTCTCCTAAATAGTTTTTAGTCTTTTTCAATTTTCTAATTTTTTTAAACTAATTTTTTTTTATTTTAAGGTTGATATGTCATTAACAAATTTCTATCATCAGGCACGGATCTTGATGCATGACCCGAATCTCAAGTCAACTTTTTTAGCAAGGAAAGTTCAAAGTTCAATTGAAAATCATCCTCGATAAACATATAATCAAAATAATTGGCTCGACAAGAAAAAACCAATGGTACAAAAATTGGTCTAATTCGAAACAAATCAAGCCTAGATCAAGTAGTTAAAATTATTTTTAGAAGTTTTTAGTCCATAATTAAAGATCAATTAGATTTTAAATTTGATAAACTTATAGTCAAATCGAGCACTCAACGAGAATAATCAAACAAACCCAAAATTACTTAATTTTGACATCATTAAGACGCTCAATTGCTCATCGAACACCGTCTGGTCGTGAGAATCTTTTCGGTATGTACGACAGTGGTTTGAATTCTTTTTTTATTTATAGATAGATCTCTCCTGGATTTATAAATTAAGCTGTACACCCTTTTTTAGAGGGAATCTGGACCTTGATGCAAAAGAATATTGGAGCTTGGAAAAAGGAGTTGAAGTCTAGCATCACTTCAGATTTGAAAATTTGGCAAATAACTCCCACTCTTGTAGTCATGAGCCACCGTCAACCACCACCTATGGGCCACCATCGGTCGCTCTTGACACACTATATTGAAGCTTTGTACAAAGTTAAGACTTGTGTTATAGAGTTAGAAGTATCAACTGATGTCGCAGATCACAAAGTATCCTACGGAGAAGTGCACGATCCTGGATGTCGTATCAATTTGAAAGACAGTATACCAAAGCTCCGACCCCACAACATTCACTCCATATCGCAGGGCAACGAACTCTTTTGTGCATGACCATTGTAACTCAAAAAGTTGTGTAATCCTTTTTTGCATGTGGGATAAAGATCTGTATAAGTAATCACCAACTCATAAATGCTAACTTCAATCTGGCTAAACCCTATAGTTTTTCTTACTTTAGGGGTTTTTCATGTAAAATTTTTTGGTAATTCAACCTACTATTTTTAACACCTGAGTGTGTGATGGATTATCGTGCAATGTTAAGATAATAACTCATTACTATATCCCTGTGAATTCCCTATCATGCATCAATTTGACACCATTTGTGGGGAATGCAATCTCATCGTTAAATGTCCACAAGACGTAATACTTGCAACAATCAATCGTCCTGCTCTAACACCCATTATTCTAGGGGTCTGCACCCTAAATATCTAGAGAGCGTGGTATTTTTTATTATTCTAGGGGTTGGTTTTAGAGACACTAACATAAGTCTGTTGCATCTTTCTACTCTCAGAGGCGTTAATCTGCTGGTGAAGGTGCCTTAAGTCTCTCTCTAGAGAATTGAGTGGGCAGAATGGAGGAGTCATAGGATGAGATCCTCTCGCTCCTACATGAGGTCTGACAATCTATCCTCACAAAACCGGATGGAGCTTATTTATCACCAGTTCAACAACCAATAAAAAATACCCAGTTCAACAACCAATAAAAAATACCACGCTTGAACATACTCGTACCAGGCACACTCCAAATGATGGAACCCTTCCTCTACCAGACCAAGACGCTGACCTTCTCAATAATACACGTTCAACTCATTTGTCTGGTTCGGCTCACATGGCGCCACCCACCTCGCCGTCACTCCTAGTGATGTCATTCATAATGAATTACAATGTCTGGTTTGAGAAGAGTTCTATCTGAGAGATAAGGATCACTTCCCAGCTTATTGTAACTTCCCAAAATCCTCTCCCTTTGCTGAGGCAGTCCACCAACACTCCCATACCATTGAGTTTAAGCTCTCAAACATTGATTCTTATGAGAGGATAACTGACCTTTACGAGCATGTCGACCACTATCAAACCATCATGCAAATTCAGCGTGCCTCTGATGCTTCTCTGTCAAGTGTTCCCTGCTACTCTCAAGCCTTCAATGAGATTGTCAGGTTTTTCATGGAGCAATTCATTATAAACCAGAGAATCATAAAAAATCCATTCATTCTTTGAGAATTTGTCAGAATAAGAGAGTTGCACAAAAACTACATTCATAAGTTCTCCACTGAAGCTTATTCGATCCCATTAGCTGTTATCCCTCTTATAATTAACAAATCTCACCTAAATTTTTCTATGGCTTGTGTTCAAGCATGAAATGTCTCTCCAATCCCTTATCTCATTAACCTAAATCTCAATGTTAAAGAACCCCGCCGCCACACCTCCCTCCCCCCAACCCCCCAACACCCACCCCCACCTCTACCCCTACCCCCACATATTTTTTTTATGATTAGAAACCTCCTCTCACACGTGTTAGAGATCCTTCTTTTGTGAGGTCCACTTTTTCCCTCATAAACCCCTTAGGCACCATTGTTTGAAGTTCAATAATTAGAGTATTAGCAAAATTCAAGCACCTCGATAGCTAAGAGACCCTCCTTCTACTGAAAGAAGAGACAACCACTCCCCTGTTGCTTCCTCTCCCCCCAACCCCAACCCACCTCCCCCTCTCTCTCCCCCCACTTTTACCCCTTCAATAATCTCTAATAATGAGAAAATTACCTAGACTAGCCCTCCCATTTCCAATACATTCTTAATGTTAACTCCCTTAAGAACTACTTTTCCTCACAATTAGGTGTTGGCCAGTACCTCGTACACTTCCATTCCTTTCTCTACCTCTCACAACTTAAACACCAAATTTAAACAAAAAAAAAAACCAAAATCCCAAAATATTTTCACCCTTCCTTAAAACCACAAAATCCTAATGACTCTCCCAACCAAAACTGCTTGAAACAAATGTGTTTTTCACATATTAGTTAGAGCTTTTTACTACAAAGAGCTCATCACTTTAATTGGTCTCAATATACTTTGCATTCTTAACCTAGAACACACCTCCAAAATCTCTCTATCACCTAATTTATTTTATCTTATAAACTTTTTTCCTTTAAGGTAGAATGTCATATTTTTTTTCTCTTTCGAGTCCGATTAGAATATGGGTCAAGTGGAACAATGCTAAATTGGATTTTCTCCCTCTCTCCACATAGAAGTAGGCCATCCAGAATTTGCTCGCTTATATCAATGCATCTTTTTTTATCGATTATCTACACAACAAACTCCCATCTGAAAGGGAGGAACTCAGGGGCCTTATCACTAGTTTTGCTAACCAAGTTGGTAAGATCTAGCACTTGATAGGGAATTTTAATTGTTGACATTTCTACAACCAAAAAGTTGGAAGTAAATACACTCACTCTTGTTAAGTTAAAAGACTTTAAAGACAACTTAATCCACAACAATCTCTTCAATCTTGCTTTTAAAGGGCCTTTCTATATCTGGTGCAAATACAGACCTGACTATCCCATTAGATGAAAACTTGATAGGTTTCTTATTTTCACTTTGTATGAATGATTTTCCTACTTCATTCTGTAATGCGCTAGCTCCCTACTACTATGATCATTCCCTCTTACTTGATCAATAAAATTCTAATAACATGATTGATAAGTCATCAACAAATTTCCAACATTGTCAAAAATGGAAATGAACTTGTTCAACTAACTGGCAACACTCCCATCTCTCACCTTTTCTATGATGATGATGTGAATGGCGTCCGTAAAGCTTCTCAAGGGAACCTCCATTTCACGCTTAATATTTTCAGTAAGAAAAGTGAGCTTCATGTTTTTTTGTTGGCAAGCCCTCTTTCACTGTACTTTTCCTTCTATAAGAGTAGACTCTACTCGGAACAATATTGACATACTTTTTATGTATAATTACTCGTTTGTTTACTAGAGAAACTTTTGATTTATACTTCTGCCGGAAATACTGTTTGATCGGTTTATTTTGTACTCTTTACTCCGTTGACCACACATGGGAGCGTTAGCGGATGCTGGGCCATTTTGCTCTGCCATTCTAGTCCTTTTTCTTCAGCTTTTTTGTTTGTTAATGTATTCTTTTGTTCTTTCATCTCTTTGTAATCTTTATATATAGCAAATTTGGGCACTACCTTCAATTTTCCACCACTATAAGAAAATAAAAAAGGGAAGAAACAGCAAACCGAGTTGCCAAATCGATAAGTTCGTATCCATGCTTACAGTAAAGCATCAGTCTCAAGAGAAGACGACAAGGCTTAGTGTTGATCAGCTCGGTGGTAGAGCACTTACAAATTGACGAAGGAATTGAATGGTTATGAGTAGATATGACGGATCGATGAGATGATATCCACGTGCTTCTTTAAGAAAAAAAAAAAAGAAATAAAGTACGTACTACGTACATGGATTGTAACGAGAGCTAGCCAGCTAGTGCTGTAGTTTCAGCTAAGCTGATGCCTTAGGTGGTCCTTAATCCAGCAGTGTAACCATCCACGCACTGCGGTACCTTTTAGACCTCTCATGGGTCAAGTCTTTAGGGTTTAGAGTGCTCTAATCCAGACTACATACGTCCAAAAGGTTGCAGAGGTAGTATATCTTTCTTTTTGGACGTTGGAAATAAATGCGGGAGATATGGAAGGAGAGGTGGCATTTGATCTGCCCTTTTCTTCCAACGATCCTTCACATGCAGGCAGAGGAGAGACAGAGAAAGGCGTACGTGGTCAGTAGTACTAGCAGGTCGTGACATGCTGCAAGTACTACGGCCTCCTTTGCTCTCTCCCAGAGCAAGCTATAGACCGATGGCTGAATGGGTGGATCATCGATCGCTTCTTCCAAAATATTTTACTTGTTATCTTGGCTTACTACATGTTTAAAAACATATTTATCGTCATACAAATATGCATTACTTTGTTGCTCAAGTTCAAGCTAATGCCTAAGAATTTTGTGCTATGTATGTAACTGCCCTAATTTATGATAACACCGACAACTTATTAGCTTCTTTGAAGGTTTGATTGATTTTATAATTGAAGATAGCAAGCATTTTTCTAGTTTAGCTCTTATTGTTGATGATGGCTACTTAGCAAGCATTTTCTCACAAATGAAATTAATAATAAAATCTACACCAATTTCAAAAATATACTATAAGGACACTAATAGTTCTATGATTTTTTGCACTAGTAAAATGGTCCAACAATCTAAACTTTATCAGCCGGACAAAGTTCAAATATTTGTAGCAATAGAATATTGACTTACCCCTCTAAAGATTACAACATATGTATTCTCACACAATAGGACTTAGAACAACTCTTTCAATAAATTAAGGGTTTGGGGCAGCTTATTCGGTGCGGTGGCGCTTTGATAGCTTATGAAAAATTTGTAATAGTCACGTCATCTAGCTTATTAGCAGATTATTTTTAATCAGTTTATCAACAATTATTCAATAAGTCACAGCTGCCCCAAACAGACCCTAAGTTTCTCAAATTAAAAGAGAAATTCACGTTAGAAGTTTAATGAGAGTTATGATGATGTGTTTACATTGCATGTTAAATACTTATCAAAGCTAGCAATCCCAATAAATTAGCATATATTGTTGGGTAATATGAGACTCAGTCTACCAAAATTTAATTAGTCTCCTAATTAAGAATTTTACCTACCGCTCACCTACTTTCTCACATACCGCTCATCTACCATATCCCACCTACAGCTCATCTACCTCTCACCTACCGCTATCATGGTTTCTATCAATAGTCTCTTTTAGCTTAAAGTCAAGCCAAGCAAGGCCAAGCCAAATCCTCTTGAGAGTTAAGAGAAAGGGAGGAAGAGAGAGAGAGAGAGAGAGAGGAAGGGAGAGAAGAAAATAAAGATTTTTCTTGTAAACGTCGAGACGCTCGACGGTGTAATTCCTCGAAGAAATAAAATCCTCTGCAGCTCTGTGAACGTAGGCAAATTTGCCAAACCACGTAAACTTGTGTGTCTCTCTGGTGCTTTTTTCTTTACGTGTAATTTTACTCCTTCCAATTTTCACTTTATTATCGTCGTTTTTCACAACAACTGGTACCAGAGCTTGGGTTTGAATCTAAGGAAGAACGATGGTTGGAGACGAAGTGATGACATTGGGGATCCAAAAGTTCAATGACACAAATTTTACTTATTTGAGGATGCAGATAGATCATTACCTCTATAAGAATAAACTTCATCTTCCGTTACTGGAAAAACGATCGAAAAAGATGGACGAGGCGGAATGGAAACTGTTGGATCGACAGGTTCTGAGGGTTATACGATTAACCCTGACGAGATCGGTTGCCCACAACGTCATCAAGGAGAGGACTACTGCAGATCTCATGACGGCTTTATCAAGTATGTTTGTGTCGGCACTATTTTTGGTTAAGGAGTTTCCTGTAAGAAGCTGTCGGTCGCCGTAATCGAAATCTCTTAGCCCCTTCGGAAGGACGTTTTTATTTACATATAGATTTTTAAGTTTAGAAAAATATGAAATCAAACTGACCCCATATTTTTTATAGTTTAAATGAAAGAGCGATGTACCTCAAACCCTGTATTTATCCCGAGGGATAAACACAAGACTTGAGGATGAGGCTCGATTAAATAAATTAAGAAATATATGACGTTTGTTTGATATGTGAAAACGTTTTATTTGCCGACAATTTCTCATATTTAACCTGAAGAATTAAATAGGGTTTATTTTAAGCTGAGTTCGGACGAGCTTCTTATAAGAGCAAGCCCCTATAGTTAATTAAATCATAAATGACTGAAGTCATCTAAAAAAACTCTCGATAAAAATCAGGGAATATTATCTTCAATGGGGCAAAGGATAGGACTTTTTGACGAAATCGAACAAAAAGGTGTGAAACGTGGATGGCTCAAATTTGGAACATTTTTTTGTAGAGTCCAAAGGAGGAAGAACTAAGGAGATGCCACAGATCCGAAGGAGAACCTCAGTGACTTCTCAGTCTACTCTATGGTTTGGCTTCAGTTTTGAGGAGAAATATTTAGGTGTTTCATCCTGTCAATTTTATTAGTTAGGGCTTACATTTGTGTGAAANCATATAGATTTTTAAGTTTAGAAAAATATGAAATCAAACTGACCCCATATTTTTTATAGTTTAAATGAAAGAGCGATGTACCTCAAACCCTGTATCTATCCCGAGGGATAAACACAAGACTTGAGGATGAGGCTCGATCAAATAAATTAAGAAATATATGACGTTTGTTTGATATGTGAAAACGTTTTATTTGCCGAGAATTTCTCATATTTAACATGAAGAATTAAATAGGGTTTATTTTAAGCTGAGTTCGGACGAGCTTCTTATAAGAGCAAGCCCCTATAGTTAATTAAATCTTAAATGACTGAAGTCATCTAAAAAAACTCTCGATAAAAATCAGGGAATATTATCTTCAATGGGGCAAAGGATGGGACTTTTCGACGAAATCGAACAAAGAGGTGTGAAACGTGAATGGCTCAAATTTGGAACATTTTTTTGTAGAGTCCAAAGGAGAAAGAACTAAGGGGATGCCACAGATCCGAAGGAGAACCTCAGTGACTTCTCAGTCTACTCTATGGTTTGGCTTTAGTTTTGAGGAGAAATATTTAGGTGTTTCATCCTGCCAATTTTATTAGTTAGGACTTACATTTGTGTGAAACGATCATACAAATAGTTTGGAAGATGTGAGGATTCAGATCGTAACATACGACAACATCAGAGTCCTAAGACAAGTTAGGGCTCATATTTTACAGCAGAGTTATACAAATGCCTAAAAATATGGTGAGAATTTATGTTGCATAAGCAAACAACCACGAAGTCCTATGTCTTAGTTGTTTAATTCTAAGGAAAGGAAATTGGTTTAGCTGGGGAAGACAGGTTTTGCTGTTGAAGATGGTCATGCTAACCACCATGCTAGCTCCAAGCTCCTTGCCGTGACGAGTTTAAATTTTCTAGGGTGTCCAGTTATTATGTCAAATCAGGTGGCCTTATGGTGTTAGTTCTTTAAATTTTATGGGGGATGTTAAAGTTGATTAGAACGACACCGGTTAGGATCCTATGGTTCCCTCATTCCGGCACCACTATTTTTTATTGGATTCACTAAGTCCAAATAAATTTATTAAACTCAACTTAATGAGTTCCATACTTTCATTTAAACCGTGGGAAGCCTCGTTAGCAACCGTAGGTTACCTCCTCGAAGGGATTCCTGATCATCTGATAGAGACATCTTAATTTAGTTGTTGTTGTTGTTTTGTGTGATGTTTGTGATTAAATTTTGAGTTGTCTTATATTTTGAATGTTGTGGGGGTAAATTTTACCTTGGTTGATTTTAATTTTGGTTCTGGTTTTGGTTTTATGGTTATCCTGATAGTTTTAGTTTTTCATGCAGGGTGACATCATTGTTTAACATGTAAGTTTTATATTTTTTATACATGCAGGTAAGTAAGAATAGTGTAGGAAAGCTTAAGACAATGTTGTAAAGTTTAAAAATGTACGTGGTGAGTCTTTTCATTCTACCACCTGAAACTCAAAATGCATGTTAGAACATTTTATGTGAAGCAAAAAGTAGGGTTTTAGTGACCTACCCAACCCTAAGTCATATCTTGGTGGGTCCTTATTAGTTTGATTAAGGATGATTTTTGTTAAGCAAGACATATTAAGTTTAGTAGATCTCTGAGGTATCCAACAAGTCTAGAGGAAGAAGCAGATCCATGCTTCCCTCTCACTACCTGATGAAAAGTCTCGAGCTCATTTAAAATTACTATGTTGCTTAATAACCCATCATGTAAATACCTTTAATGCTCAATGAACATTTTAAAATTACAATGTTGCTTAATAACCCATCATGTAAATACCTTTAATGCTCAAATAACATTCATATTTCAATTATCTTTAAGAGTAAGGTAACTATCACTTATAATTTAATTTGAGAATTATGTAGTTGAAGACCCTTAAAGGGGCAAGTTAATGTTATCATGATACTTAGCCAACTTTTTAAATTGGGCTTGTAGTATTTTAAAGGTGTTTAAATTTTATGTTTACTTTTCTAATCCTCATTTAACTAAATTTGATTTAGCTTAAGTCACCACTAAACCCTTTAGACCTAGGTAGATGTCTTAGATATTTTTGAAAGAAGTTGAAATTTTAAGTNTCTGTTGCCCACAACGTCATCAAGGAGAGGACTACTGCAGATCTCATGGAGGCTTTATCAAATATGTATGTGTCGACACTATTTTTGGTTAAGGAGTTTCCCGTAAGAAGTTGCTGGTCGCCGTAATCGAAATCTCTTCGCCCCTTCGGAAGGACGTTTTTATTTACATATAGATTTTTAAGTTTAGAAAAATATGAAATCAAACTGACCCCATATTTTTTATAGTTTAAATGAAAGAGCGATGTACCTCAAACCCTGTATCTATCCCGAGGGATAAACACAAGACTTGAGGATGAGGCTCGATCAAATAAATTAAGAAATATATGACGTTTGTTTGATATGTGAAAACGTTTTATTTGCCGAGAATTTCTCATATTTAACATGAAGAATTAAATAGGGTTTATTTTAAGCTGAGTTCGGACGAGCTTCTTATAAGAGCAAGCCCCTATAGTTAATTAAATCTTAAATGACTGAAGTCATCTAAAAAAACTCTCGATAAAAATCAGGGAATATTATCTTCAATGGGGCAAAGGATGGGACTTTTCGACGAAATCGAACAAAGAGGTGTGAAACGTGAATGGCTCAAATTTGGAACATTTTTTTGTAGAGTCCAAAGGAGAAAGAACTAAGGGGATGCCACAGATCCGAAGGAGAACCTCAGTGACTTCTCAGTCTACTCTATGGTTTGGCTTTAGTTTTGAGGAGAAATATTTAGGTGTTTCATCCTGCCAATTTTATTAGTTAGGACTTACATTTGTGTGAAACGATCATACAAATAGTTTGGAAGATGTGAGGATTCAGATCGTAACATACGACAACATCAGAGTCCTAAGACAAGTTAGGGCTCATATTTTACAGCAGAGTTATACAAATGCCTAAAAATATGGTGAGAATTTATGTTGCATAAGCAAACAACCACGAAGTCCTATGTCTTAGTTGTTTAATTCTAAGGAAAGGAAATTGGTTTAGCTGGGGAAGACAGGTTTTGCTGTTGAAGATGGTCATGCTAACCACCATGCTAGCTCCAAGCTCCTTGCCGTGACGAGTTTAAATTTTCTAGGGTGTCCAGTTATTATGTCAAATCAGGTGGCCTTATGGTGTTAGTTCTTTAAATTTTATGAGGGATGTTAAAGTTCATTAGAACGACACCGGTTAGGATCCTACGGTTCCCTCATTCCGGCACCACTATTTTCTATTAGATTCACTTAGTCCAAATAAATTTATTAAACTCAACTTAATGAGTTCCATACTTTCATTTAAACCGTGGGAAGCCTCGTTAGCAAGCGTAGGTTACCTCCTCGAAGGGATTCTTGATCATCTGATAAAGACATCTTAATTTAGTTGTAGTTGTTGTTTTGTGTGATGTTTGTGATTAAATTTTGAGTTGTCTTATATTTTGAATTTTGTGGGGGTAAATTTTATCTTGGTTGATTTTAATTTTGGTTCTGGTTTTGGTTTTATGGTTATCCCGATAGTTTTAGTTTTCATGCAGGGTGACATCATTGTTTGACATGCAAGTTTTATATTTTTTTATACATGCAGGTAAGTTAGAATAGTGTAGGAAAGCTTAAGACAATGCTGTAAAGTTTAAAAACGTACATGGCGAGTTTTTCATTCTACCACCTGAAACTCAAAATGCATGTTAGAGCATTTTATGTAAAGCAAAAAGTAGGGTTTTAGTGACCTACCCAACCCTAAGTCATATCTTGGTGGGTCCCTATTAGTTTGATTAAGGATGATTTTTGTTAAGCAAGACATATTAAGTTTAGTAGATCTTTGAGGTATCCAACAGGTCTAGAGGAAGAAGCAGATCCATGCTTCCCTCTCACTACCTGATGAAAAGTCTCGAGCTCATTTAAAATTATTATGTTGCTTAATAAACCATCATGTAAATACCTTTAATGCTCAATGAACATTGATATTTCAATTATCTTTAAGAGTAAGGTAACTATCACTTATAATTTAATTTGAGAATTATGTAGGTGAAGACCCTTAAAGGGGCAAGTTAATGTTATCATGATACTTAGCCAACTTTTTAACTTGGGCTTGTAGTATTTTAAAGGTGTTTAAATTTTATGTTCGCTTTTCTAATCCTCATTTAACTAAATTTGATTTAACTTAAGTCACCACTAAACCCTTTAGACCTAGGTAGATGTCTTAGATATTTTTGAAAGAAGTTGAAATTTTAAGTGATTATTCACTTTCAAAACACTTAAATGTCATTTGAATATCAAGTAGGGGTATTAAATTAGTGAGTTATCAACTTTCAAATTCATACCCCTAAGTCTAAGATCATTTAATTTAATAGACTTTCAAATTTTAATAATGTAAGGAATTACAAATTTATCATTTAATTAATAAAAGTGAGATTGGTTTCTACCAATTAATCCCCTTATATTTCAATCATCCAAATAAGTTAATTAAAATCATTGATTACCCTTTTCCCTTCTTGAATTAAGCCTAAATGTTAATTAAGGCTAAATTTCTAAAATTACACTTTTGCCCTCAAGGCTCAATCACTTCATAATTTGTCAAATTCAATTCAAATGACTTTAAAATTTTTATCCCACCTAACTCATGGGTCAATTAAGACATCAAAGGAGAAAATATGTTTTTTAAAAAATTTAATTAAATTTACATATTTATTTTAATGCAAAAATAAGATTTTTCAAAGAAAATTACATAAATTTACCAAGAAAATTCCTAATCTCTTAAAATTTATACTGGAGGTAGAATTAGACTAGAGACACATTGAGGAAAAATTTTATTATTTATTGAATTATATTTGAATTATAATAATTATTTTAAATTATGGAGTATTTATTAATTATAAAATATTTTAATGTGGAAAATTAAGTTTTATATTTTTATTAAATCTCTATGATATCAAGGAACCCATAGAAATAAATTTCCTATTTTTCTAATTTTTTTTTGAATTTTTATAATTATTTTAGTAAAAAACCATTTTTAGCCTTTAAAATTTATTTTAAGCTTCAAAATTCAATATCTTCACTTAGAAAATTAGGAAAAATATTTCAAATGTTCCTAAGTATTTAGGAAATAATTTAGAACATTTCAATGAATGTTATTATTGTTGTGATTTTTATCATTTTTTAATTATTTAAATATTAAAAATAGGCTTTAAAAATGAAAATTTTATTTTAATTACCACTTTTTTTAAGAAAATTCCTTTGATCATAAAGAACTCCAAAAACCTATTTTTATAATTTTTTGAGTTATATGTTATATATTAAAAATTATTTTAGTGTTAAAAATAACATTTAACTTTAAAAATCAATTTGAGTTATTAAATGAGCTCCAAATATTTTGAATTTTTTATGGGGAGTTATCTGAACTTTAAATCATAGTGGAGATTAAAAATTAAGTCATTTTGATTTTTATGTTTTCCAACATTAATTTTCTTTGTATTTTAGGGTTAATGGAAATTAAGTACATTCTTGATGACTTAACCCATGAAATATTTTCCAAAGGATTCTCTGGTCATAGCAAACCTTTAAAAATTTTCTTAGATTTTTCTAAGAAATATGCTAATGATTATGATTAATTTATGCGAATAATGGTCATAAACTTAGAAAATATGGATCTTTGTCTAAAGATATCTTATGACTTTAGAAAAATCAGAGGATGTTCCCTAAGATAGAGGTAACAACATGCCATAATTTTAAGTCATGGTGAGATGTCTACATGCATGGAGAATTAAAAGACTCAAAACCATATTTAATTAATTAAAAATAAAATATGCATCAAATAAATTTTAAATCATTTCCCCATTATTCTCCTATGTTCACTGAGCAAGAAAGTATTTTTATTTTATTTTTATGATTTTCCTACACAATACATGGATTTTTAAAGTTAGGGCTATTTATTTAAATCAGAAAATACCTTATTTATCTATTTAAACACGTTGTGCCATGTCAAACTACGGTGGCTCCGAAACTCCACGTGGCGCGCTCCCATTCAATGCCACCATCCACCTCAGTGCTGACTCGACCCTCAGTTCATGTATGAAGGCGGTGTCCTACTAGATCTCGTCCGTTGATGAGATAAACGCGTGATCGGATGGCTCCCCGTCATCGTCCCCAATGCCTTAGCCTGAGAACCATCCATTTTCAAAGCTTAAGATCTCACTCATTTCTTAAACAAATTAAGTGTGGTTTGTTTCTAAATGCTCATCTAAGTGTGACGAGCACATCTATACGATAATCAAGCAATTAAATTAAGCCTAATCAAATGGAGAATCAAAATAGGCTCGGGAGGAAAAGGAGGTCAATACCTTTGCTCTGAGAAGGAAAGCTTTGATCAGAGGTTATTGGCACGTTCATGGAGGTTCAAGGAGGCTAGGGATTAAGCCTTTTGCTATGGTAAAAAGCCTAGGTATGAATTGGACCAAGCTCGATTTCAGGTGTTGGTCTAAGGCTATACTAGGGGCTCTGTAAAAGGGGAATTTGATGGGGCTTCTCCTTCTTTCACTGTGGTGAAGATGTGGGTGAGTTTAATTTGATTTTGGTGTAGTGTAGAGGTGTGGAGAGTTCTTTCTTGTCTCCGACAAGGTTTTAAGCTCAAAAATTGAACTCTGGCAAGGGAATTCAGGGCAATGTGGTGGTTGGGTTGCACTGAGGAGGTCTCAAAGAGGCTCTAGGAGTAATTTGGAGGGGTCTCTCTGAGAAATTTTTAGCACACCTCCCATGGCCGTGGAGGTGAGCTTTTATAAAAAAAATTTCTTAAGGGTGGCTGTCATGGCCAATTAGGGGGCGAAAAGTGATGCTTAGGTGGAGGGCAGAGAGACTCTAGCATTTAATTTGGATGAGGTGGCATCTAGGTTTGAATTGGGTTTGTTTCCATGGGGGTGGCTCTCGATTTGGACATTTTACGGCCATTAGGCCGGCCGGCCAGGCTAGGCCAGGGGAGGTGGCTAGGACGTCATGCGAGCCAGGGGAATATGTCACAACAATTAAATGAGTTGGTGTTTAATTTTGGCAATATCCTTGGCTTAAGTAAATATGAAATGAAATCCCTTAATTTGGGGATCCCTTGGTCCATATCTTATTTGGGTGGTTCTATGGGGTTTGGCTTGGTCAATAGGGTCCAAGACTTGGCTGTGGTGGCCTTACCTTGACCAAATTGACATGTATAGGTCAATTTTGATGCATGGGTCCAAGTGGGTGCAAATGACCAAGACTTTTGGGCTAGGCTAGCCATGTTAATTGGCCCAATTGATTGATGCATTTGATGTAGATGATTGTAATGAACATTTTTGGTGAAGGATTGAAAGAATTTTGAGTTCAACTGGAGGGTCAATTTGAAGAATTTTGGAATTTTTGTGAATTTGGGCATGTTTGACTCTAGATAGGGCTATGCTAGGGCTAAGTCCAAATTTATTGTTGATAATGGTCAATAGGAATGTGATGAAGAGTTTTCAATATGAATTGGGTGCCAATGTTGGGTTTAAGGCAATCAATTGGGTGAAATTTGGAGGCATGGAGAATTTGGGGCAAAATTTGGGGCTTTTGACTTAAGTTGAAATTAAATAAAATTTAGGCTTCAACAAGGCCAATTTAAGGTCAAGTTTGATGTTTAGGAATGTTATGAATATTTTGGGATTCAAATTGATACCAATGGAGTAGGCCATGGGGTTCAATTTGGTGGAACCAAGTCATAGGGATAAAATTGGGGGTTTTGATTTGGATCAAAATTGGGCTCAAAGCATGGGCCAATTGAGCTTGAATTTGGTTTAAATTTGTCACATGGAAGGTTAGTTTATGTTTAGGGTTGAAATTGCGGAATTTGGGACCAATTTGATGGACATTTGAGGTGGATTTGGAGAGATTGGGCCTTTTAAGGGCAATTTGGTGGTTTTGGACAAAGATGATCAAATTGGCCAAATTGGGTCATGCAGTAGTTGAAAAAAATGAAATTAGGAATATTTGGAAGGTTTTTTTTAGAATTTTTGGGATTTTTTTGAATTTTTAGAATTTTGGGCTAGAGAGGGGTATTTTGGTAATTTGGCAAATTTTTTTGTGATTTTGGGTAACTTGGGTATTTTCAAAAGGTTTGAAATGACTTTTGAAAAAAATTGAATATTTTGGGTAAATTTGAGAATTTTGGCCAAATTTAAGGTTTCAAGGGTACTTAGGTAATTTTGGGGAGTTTGGGGCAAAAGACCAAATTGGGTATCTTTGGTAGAATTGGGCTGGTAACCACCATAAATAACCCATGGACCAATGGAAACCCCATTTGGGTCATCTATGTACTGTTCTTAGCTAAACTCTAGCTTAGGGCCAGAGGGTTTAGGGGAACATCTACATAAGTCTCCCAAAGGATTAAGGGATTAAAGTCAAGCAATTTTTTTGGGTTTAGGGTGCTGATTGATTGTGATTGAGGTGATTGTAGTGAGTGCCTTAGCTCTAGACCAACACACATGGTCAACCCTAAGGTCAAACAGTCCTATGGGAACTCTCCTTGAGCTCCCTCATAATGACCCCACCTAGTAAGTGCTAGAGGTTAGGATCAATATGTAGAGCTTCAAGTTGAGTAAAGAGAAGTTTGGAATTTCTAATTGTGAGGGTTTCCTTTCTAATTTTTTAGGAATAGTCAATAGAAAAGACCTATGGCTAGACCCTAGGCTACTAAAAAGAAAAAATTAGACATCAACCAAAAGTGAGGTCAACAATATAAAAAACCATTGACGAATAACAAGGTGCACTTACTGACAAAGTTATTCAAATTGAAGATGGCAGAATGTGTGTCTGTTGCTCACGCCTAAATGATTTCAACACTATCACAAATTAGTTTTCATCTGTTGAAATTGATTTTTATGATGAGATACATGTGTTAATATTGTTGTATTCATTGTCAAATAGCTGGGAAGTCATGAGGATGACATTTAGTAGTTCTGCAGGTACGTCTAAGTTGAAATATAATGATATTTGTGATCAGATTTTGGCTGAAGAGGTGCGCGGAAGGATTCTGGCAAGGCTTCTTGTTCAAGTTCGGCGTTGAATGTTGATTCCAGAGGGAGATCACATGCAGGAACTCAAACAGAGGAAGATCAAAATCAAAGTCGGTCAGCAGACAACCTGTTGAAATTGTGGCAAGGCTGGCCACATAAAAAAGAAATGCAGGAATCCTAAGAAGAAGGAGAATAATGATGCTAACGTTGTAACTGAGGAAATACAGAATGCACTATTTCTGGCAGTTCACAGTTCTGTTGATGACTGGATATTATATTTAGGGGCTTCCTTCCATACATCTTTCTGTCGAGAGTTAACGTGAAATTATGTTGCAGGTAACTTTGGGAAGGTATATTTGACTGATGGGAAAACTCTGGACGTGGTAAGGGTGAGAGATGTTGATATTGCACTCTTTAATAAGAGAAAATGGACTTTACAAATGGTCAAACACGTTCCTGAGTTGAAGAAAAGTCTCATCTCTGATACCAGTAGTTGTGAAAAAATGACGGCAATAAAGCAAAAAATTGAACGAGTAAAATTGCACGCAGAAAAATTCTAGAGCGCCACACAGATTTACGTTGTTCGGCAAATTTGCCTACGTCCACGGAGTTGCAGAGGAGTTTATTTCGTTGAGGAATTACACTGTCGAGCGCCTCGACGTTTATAAGAAAATCTTTATTTTTTCTCTACCTTCCTCTCTCTCTCTCTCTCTCTTCATCTTTTTCTCTTAGCTCTCAAGAGGACTTGGCTTGGACTTGCTTGGCTTGGCTTGACTTTGCTTTGATTGGCTTGACTTGGCTTTGCTTGCCTTCGCCTTTAAGCCAAAAGAGGCTATTTATAGAAACCATGAGAGTGGTAGGTGGGAGGTAGGTGAGCTGTAGGTCGGAAAGTAAGTGTTGCAGTCAGTGTCCCAGTCTTTAAGTAGAAGAATTGTTGGGTAATGTGGAGACCCGATCTACCAAAATTTGATCCATTTTCGCTTTATTGTCGCCGTTTTTTATAACATATATAAAAATATTACACACACACAAACACACACACGAGTTTGCACACCCAATAGAGGATCTTTGTATATACAAGTTGCTTTTTGTGAGTTTAAAAAAACCATTAAGGTTATGTTATGAGATATGCAATTTTTTTCTATATATACATATAATCCAAAAAAGGGAAAAATCATGTAATCTGACTTAGTTTCCACTATGAGACATTGCACTAGTGTACACATATGTTACAAGAAATAACATTCTTCGTAATTAGATAAAGTTTTGATGTAATGTTATAAACATAAACCATGAAGGATGTATTTCACAATAAGAGCAAGAAGAGTTGTAGGACGTTGGAGATATTTTAAGAGGGGGAATAAAAACTAAAAATGTGCTAATAAGTATCCGATAAAGGACAAAGGGTGGTGGTGTTGTTCTCGATAATGGATATTTTTTTTTAGTTTTGATCGTTCATGTTGACATTATGGGCAATGAAAAATATTAATAAT
>NEWO01000035.1:431433-458275 GCA_003013225.1 Phalaenopsis aphrodite | reverse complement strand
GCATGGGTCCAAGTGGGTGCAAATGACCAAGACTTTTGGGCTAGGCTAGCCATGTTAATTGGCCCAATTGATTGATGCATTTGATGTAGATGATTTTAATGAACATTTTTGGTGAAGGATTGAAAGAATTTTGAGCTCAATTAGAGGGTCAATTTGAAGAATTTTGGAATTTTGGTGAATTTGGGCATGTTTGACTATAGATAGGACTATGTTAGGGCTAAGTCCAAATTTATTGTTGATAATGGTCAATAGGAATGTGATGAAGAGTTTTCAATATGAATTGGGTGCCAATTTTGGGGTTAAGGCAATCAATTGGGTGAAATTTAGAGGCATGGCCAATTTGGGGCAAAATTTGGGGCTTTTGACTTAAGTTGAAATTAAATGAAATTTAGGCTTCAACAAGGCCAATTTAAGGTCAAGTTTGATGTTTAGGAATGTTATGAATATTTTGGGATTCAAATTGATACTAATGGAGTAGGCCATGGGGTTCAATTTGGTGGAACCAAGTCATAGGGCTAAAATTGGGGGTTTTGATTTGGATCAAAATTGGGCTTAAAGCATGGGCCAATTGAGCTTGAATTTGGTTTAAATTTGTCACATGGAAGGTTAATTTGTGTTTAGGGTTGAAATTGCGGAATTTGGGACCAATTTGATGGACATTTGAGGTGGATTTGGAGAGATTGGGCCTTTTAAGGGCAATTTGGGGGTTTTGGACAAAGATGATCAAATTGGCCAAATTGGGTCATCCGGTAGTTGAAAAAAATGAAATTAGGAATATTTGGAATGTTTTTTTGAGAATTTTTGGGATTTTTTTGAATTTTTAGAATTTTGGGCTAGGGAGGGGTATTTTGGTAATTTGACAATTTTTTTTGTGATTTTGGGTAACTTGGGTATTTTCAAAAGGTTTGAAATGACTTTTGAAAAAAATTGGATATTTTGGGTAAATTTGGGAATTTTGGCCAAATTTAAGGTTTCAAGGGTACTTAGGTAATTTGGGGGAGTTTGGGGCAAAAGATCAAATTGGGTATCTTTGGTAGAATTGGGCTGGTAACCACCATAAATAACCCATGGACCAATGGAAACCCCATTTGGGTCATCTATGTACTGGTCTTAGCTAAACCCTAGCTTAGGGCCAGAGGGTTTAGGGGGCCATCTACATAAGTCTCCCAAAGGATTAAGGAATTAAAGTCAAGAAATTTCTTTGGGTTTAGGGTGCTGACTGATTGTGAGTGAGGTGATTGTAGTGAGTGCCTTAGCTCTAGACCAACACACATGGTCAACCCTAAGGTCAAACAGTCCTATGGGAACTCTCCTTGAGCTCCCTCATAATGACCCCACATAGTAAGTGTTAGAGGTTAGGATCGATATGTAGAGCTTCAAGTTGAGTAAAGAGAAGTTTGGAATTTCTAATTGTGAGGGTTTCCTTTCTAATTTTTTAGGAATAGTCAATAGAAAAGACCTATGGCTAGACCCTAGGCTACTAAAAAGAAAAAATTAGACATCAACCAAAAGTGAGGTCAACAATATAAAAAACCATTGACGAATAACAAGGTGCACTTACTGACAAAGTTATTCAAATTGAAGATGGCAGAATGTGTGTCTGTTGCTCACGCCTAAATGATTTCAACACTATCACAAATTAGTTTTCATCTGTTGAAATTGATTTTTATGATGAGATACATGTGTTAATATTGTTGTATTCATTGTCAAATAGCTGGGAAGTCATGAGGATGACATTTAGTAGTTCTGCAGGTACGTCTAAGTTGAAATATAATGATATTTGTGATCAGATTTTGGCTGAAGAGGTGCGCGGAAGGATTCTGGCAAGGCTTCTTGTTCAAGTTCGGCGTTGAATGTTGATTCCAGAGGGAGATCACATGCAGGAACTCAAACAGAGGAAGATCAAAATCAAAGTCGGTCAGCAGACAACCTGTTGAAATTGTGGCAAGGCTGGCCACATAAAAAAGAAATGCAGGAATCCTAAGAAGAAGGAGAATAATGATGCTAACGTTGTAACTGAGGAAATACAGAATGCACTATTTCTGGCAGTTCACAGTTCTGTTGATGACTGGATATTATATTTAGGGGCTTCCTTCCATACATCTTTCTGTCGAGAGTTAACGTGAAATTATGTTGCAGGTAACTTTGGGAAGGTATATTTGACTGATGGGAAAACTCTGGACGTGGTAAGGGTGAGAGATGTTGATATTGCACTCTTTAATAAGAGAAAATGGACTTTACAAATGGTCAAACACGTTCCTGAGTTGAAGAAAAGTCTCATCTCTGATACCAGTAGTTGTGAAAAAATGACGGCAATAAAGCAAAAAATTGAACGAGTAAAATTGCACGCAGAAAAATTCTAGAGCGCCACACAGATTTACGTTGTTCGGCAAATTTGCCTACGTCCACGGAGTTGCAGAGGAGTTTATTTCGTTGAGGAATTACACTGTCGAGCGCCTCGACGTTTATAAGAAAATCTTTATTTTTTCTCTACCTTCCTCTCTCTCTCTCTCTCTCTTCATCTTTTTCTCTTAGCTCTCAAGAGGACTTGGCTTGGACTTGCTTGGCTTGGCTTGACTTTGCTTTGATTGGCTTGACTTGGCTTTGCTTGCCTTCGCCTTTAAGCCAAAAGAGGCTATTTATAGAAACCATGAGAGTGGTAGGTGGGAGGTAGGTGAGCTGTAGGTCGGAAAGTAAGTGTTGCAGTCAGTGTCCCAGTCTTTAAGTAGAAGAATTGTTGGGTAATGTGGAGACCCGATCTACCAAAATTTGATCCATTTTCGCTTTATTGTCGCCGTTTTTTATAACATATATAAAAATATTACACACACACAAACACACACACGAGTTTGCACACCCAATAGAGGATCTTTGTATATACAAGTTGCTTTTTGTGAGTTTAAAAAAACCATTAAGGTTATGTTATGAGATATGCAATTTCTTTCTATATATACATATAATCCAAAAAAGGGAAAAATCATGTAATCTGACTTAGTTTAATTGCTTCCACTATGAGACATTGCACTAGTGTACACATATGTTACAAGAAATAACATTCTTCGTAATTAGATAAAGTTTTGATGTAATGTTATAAACATAAACCATGAAGGATGTATTTCACAATAAGAGCAAGAAGAGTTGTAGGACGTTGGAGATATTTTAAGAGGGGGAATAAAAACTAAAAATGTGCTAATAAGTATCCGATAAAGGACAAAGGGTGGTGGTGTTGTTCTCGATAATGGATATTTTTTTTTAGTTTTGATCGTTCATGTTGACATTATGGGCAATGAAAAATATTAATAATTTTGAAGATGATTGAGAACAATGATGTTGGTGATGATAGGCATTGGTATTAATGTTGATGTTAGGTGATGATGTTGTTAACAATGGTTGGTGTCAATAATAATAACAATATTGAGTAATAACTTTATTAATATTATGCCACTATCATTCAGAAAAGTAAACAATAACCTTATTCGCACTGATGAGTGCCAAAACAATTTTGATAATAAGAAACAAGCTTATTAGCACTGGTAGGTATTGATGTTCTTATCAATGTTGAGCAATTACCATATTAACATTGACATGCATCAACATTTTTAATGATGATGGGTGATAAAAATGTTGGTTTAACAATATTGTTGATGGTGGGTGATGATACTATTAGCATCTATAAATGTTGATGCGTATCAATGATTGACATCAATTTTGTTGCTGATGACATTTTCATTAATATTGAAGGCACTTATTGACATTTATATTAATGGTGGGTGATGACAATATGCATTGAAAGCTAGGTGATGATCAATATTGATACGTCACCAACAAATTTTCATCATTCGACACGAATCTTGAGATGATATTTTAAGCAGGAAAATTTTAAATTTTGATAAAAGATCATCTAGAGCATTGATTTCAGCAAACTTACAGTCAAACTGACCAGCTCGATGAAACAGACCAAATGATATAAAAACTAGTCCAATCCGAGTCAGATCAAGCCCGAATCAAATCATTAAACCACACTTGGAGGATTTCTAGAGGCATTTGGAAGATCAAATGAGTATCAAATCTAGCGATTTTATAGTTGAATCGAGCGTCTCGGTAAGACGAATCCAACAAGCCTAAGATTGCTCAATTCCGACATCGTTAAGACACTCAAATGTCTATCAAACATCATCTGATTGAAGGAAGCTCTCCGGACCGTCCGATCAAAATGGATCATATTACAACTTTAATTGCACCCAAAACACTATAAATAAAGCATCAACCCTCACATGGAAGGGGGGGTAGAGAGAGAACTTGAAGTTTTAAGAAGAAGTTCAACTCCAACATCATCTTTGTCATCATCGATCATCGTCGACCACCACCGGCTGTTATCGACCACCGCCGACCGGCATCGACCACCAGCGACCGTCCTCGACCACCGCCGAGAGTCCTCAACCACAGCCGACCGTCGTCAACCACCGTCGACCTCCATCAAACACCGTTCACTATCGTCGACCACTGTTGACTTCCATTAACCTCTGTCATCTATCGCCGACCACCGACCGTCGTCGACCACCGCTGACCTCCATCAACCACCGTCGGCCACCGTCGACTGTTGTCGATCACTGCTGACCTCTGTAGACCACCGCCGATAGTCATTGATTGTCGTCAACCGCCGTCGATCACCACCGACCTTCGTCGACCACCGTTGACTAGACGTCATCAATCGACGTTGTAACTTGGAAAGCTAGTAACCCTTTCCCGCCTGTGGGACAACAGACATCTGTAATCATCAACGTATAATGGATTTTTACAACTGGGTTAGGCCCCGTGCTTTTTCTCCTTTATGTGTTTTTCATGTAAAAACTTCTGGTGTTGTCACAGATTATTTCCTCTTTCATCTGAGTGTGTGTTGAATCCTCGTGTAACGCTAAAACGATAATCCATTACTCTACCGCTGCGAATTTTCTGGCACGCATCAAATACTGACAACAACATCTCTAACTTTATGTGAGAACACTGATAATAGATGGTAATGTGAAGACATAACAATCAAGCAAAACAAATGCCAATGATCATCATCATTCTTAGCAGATGGGCAAGGCTTGAAGATTCTTCAAATTTATAAGATCACTATAATTTTTTTTTCTATTTATTGTGCAAAACAAGGGTTTATATTACTTTTTATAATCATATTTTAATTAGTTTTCACTAAAATTCTCCAGCAATGCTTTAGATGACTAATAATGATTCATTGATCACTTTATATTTTCTAAATATTCAAGTGTTTTAATGACATTAGAAGTATATGATTCTAAGCTCATTAGATTTATCTTATGAAAATGTTTATTTTAATCATAAGCATAAAAGTTTTGGAGCTTTATTGATCCCTTAAATGATGACATATGATCTTTGTTATATATTCAAATGTTTTATTTACATAAATATAGACTTGAATAAACACATTTTTTATGTTGTTAGATTTGTATAATCAAAACTTTTATTTCAAGTATAAGTTTAATATATATTTATTTTTTATAATCTTAAAATAAAATACACATTCAAAGACACATATTCTACTGAGAAAAACTCATAAGATATATTTTTTTTCTTGAAATCTCGTAACACAAACACACACACACACACACATACATGTATAAATGTATATATACAGACATGTGCGTGCCCATACACACACATATGCACATAAAAAATGTGACGAAGGTAATCCAAAGGAGATCTAAAAATTTAGAATAAATGAGTATGATGAAGGTTGACCTACCAACAAAGGCCATGAGGCCCACTTGTCAAATCGAGCATGAAGCCAAAAGTCATCTGAGCCAAAGCCAATAAGGCCAAAGCCGACCAAGCCAAGAGGAGGACAAAAAATCAACTAAATAATCTAAGCCCAAATCATTTGGACAAAAATGAAACGAAGAGGAATACAAGCCAACAATACAAGGAGTTCTCAGAGGTCCCTCAATAGTTATCAAGAATCGACAGCCACACAAGGTTAGCTGATCGATCCACACTGACTAGACTCAACTGACATAGCTAATCCTTTTGACCAAAGCTGATTAAGCTAATCTTGCAGACCCAAAGTCAGTTCAAGGTAATCAAACTAGCTTGAGATCAATTGGACGATAAACTCATACATGTAAAATATCAGAAATATATTAGTACCGATCCCACTAAAGCAAGTGAAAATATGTAACATCATCATAATGTACCATCTCCTCTATAAATAAAAGAATCATTTTATGAGTAAGACATGACACATTACTCCTCATTATTATTCACTCATCTCCTTGTCTCTCTCTCTCTCTCTCTCTCTCTCTCTCTCTCTCTCTCTTCTCATTTATGCTCTATTGCTTAGGTGTGAATCACTGACAAATCATGATTCAACATCTTAAAAAGTATGATACGCATGAATCATGACACAATAACAAGAGTAACCCAAGGAGAAAAAACCCTCAAGAGATACTGAGTGAGTGAGTTTGAACCAAGATCAAAATTATCACAAACCATCCACTCAAATTTTTCATCACCAAGCCAAATCACTCTGATCAATTTCTCAAATATGTAGTACAACTCAGTGAGTTTGATCTCTTTACATGCCGAGACCACCATCAAAGCACAAGCCAAAACTGATTTCATGTCTGATTTTTTTGAACTGAGCGAGCTAGATTAAGAAATGAAAATCGATTGCCATACATGAGTCCTGTACAATGATATAACAACTAGTCAAACTGGGGTGAGGTTCAGTATCACTCTAACAAACCCGATTATGGATCATCTACATCACTTAATAGAAGTGAGGTTTGAGGATACCAACAATCAAGCCTAGTATGGAGGTTTGATTATCGGGCTACAAGACGCCAATGAGATGTGTACTCAACTTCTTTTGGTGAAAATCATACCCGAGATTGGTAGTTACCAAGTAGCAAACCTCCTATCCAAGTGCATACGCTTGGGGGAAGGGACACCTCAAAGGCTTATTTGACCAGCAATTAAGGAATCTAAAGTAATGGAGTTGGGAGTTGAATGGTCAAAGAGTTGGGTGGATCCATACATCATGTATCTTGAGACTGGGAAGGTATTGAAAGAAGTTACCTATCTAAAGTGTTTCATGATCAAAAATGTCCAATACCTCAAGATTAAGGTATGATGGTTGTGGTGGTGGCAGCTAGATGGCAGTAATCGGGCAATAGTGGCCTAGTAGAGGTGGTGGCTCGATGATGGTGGTTGTAAATGGTGGTCTGATTATGACAACGACTATACAACAATGGTTTGGTGGCTCAACGACGATGGTTGGGTAGTGAGTGGTTCAAAGATGGTGGAAATCAGACAGTGGTGGTCTGACAGCTCGATAGTGGTGGTTGAGCAATGATGGTGCAACTAAATAATAGTGGTCAGGTGGTCGTGATCGTAGTCTAACAGTGGTTGACCAGACATTGGTGGTCTGTTGGTTGCGACGTTAATCTGTTGATGGCAGTGGCTAGATAACGATAGATGTAAAGTGTTGATTTGATGATGGAGGTGGTGGAGGCGGCATCCAGATGATGGTCTTACAACGACAATAGTGATGACTAGCCGACCGTGGTCCAATGGTGGCGAAGCTCAGGAACCCTCATGAACTTAGAGCTCTTTCAGCTTTTTCCTTCATGTCCATGTCCTTCTTCATGAAGAGAGTAGGGGTTTATTTATAGATTTTATGAGTGAAATGTTTTGTAAATATTACATGAATCTAGACAACTCTATTGGGTGGTCAATTGTGATTCTTTTGATTGGATAATATTTTTTTAATATTTAATGCTTTAATGATGTCAGATTTGATTGATTGTGTGTTTTTGGAATTTTCCTCATCAAGACGTTCGGTTTAACTATAAACTTTTCAAATTTATAGATCATATGGTCCCACAAAATATATCTCAAAGCATTTTACTACGTTTTAAGTGCATGATATGTGCTCGCCTGCACTTAGATCGAATCATGTTTGATATCAATGGCTGATCTTATCAAGACACTTCATTATAATGGAGTACATGCAATTAATATTTAGATCAATTTCATTTGGGATTCATGATTGATTAAGACTTTTTTATGTATAAATCACCCTCTATTTTGAAACGACTTTGTCAAGGACGTTGAAACTATATCTTAAGTTTTTAAACAACTATGTGACATAAATTAGTAGCCTTAAAGGAATTTCGAGATGTAGCTACTTTTTTAGATATTAACATGAACCTTCTCGCAGGGGTCATGACCCAAAAAGGACTCCTCCATATTCATTTAAAAATATCAAATTTGAGTCAAGGATGTCAAAAAATGGCCCCATAGACCAAAATGTGTCAAAATGCGTTGAATAGTCTGTCGCCGCTAGTGATTGCGATTGTGTTGGTCGGCGATTGTGTTATAGTGACAGTATTGACCCAATTGTTATTTTCTAGAAGCTTCAATGATGGTGGTCAAGTAGTAGTAGTGGTTGGGAAATGGTAATCCCGTAATAAATTCATTGGTAGCGTCAATGCCTTTTGTTAGGCAACAACAATATGATGGTTGTGGTGGGATCCAAAAATGTCAATTTGGTGATAGTGATTTGATAGAGGTGGAGGATAGGTGATGGTGATGGGAACAACACCATTGGATGAATGATGGCGCTTTGAAAATGACCGTGTACTATGATGGTGGAGGTGCTCAAGTAGCAATGATCCACTGATAGCAGTGGTGTTGGTTGAGCGATGACAATAGCTTGACAAGGATATTTTAATATACCAATGATGATTGAATGATTGTGATAGTGTGCCAGAATAGTGGTGGCCTTCAGACGACAGCGGTCTGACATGGTGACGGTCGACATGGTGACGACAAGCACGAAGGTGACCCAATGATGGTTGTGCTTCATGAGGCGATCAGAGGAGAGTGTTCTAGCACTGTGGTGGTGGCTCGACATCATGGGTCTGCATAGTGAAAGTGATCCAATATCGGCTGGGAGATGGTATTCCTAAGGTAGCGGCGGCCGAACGATGGTGGTATGACATGGAGGTGGTGGTTGAACATCATGGGTCTAGCAAAGTGACGGTGGCTTGACGTCGGCTAGGAGAATGGTGGTCCTAAAGCAATGACAACCCAGTGATAATGATTCTACGTTGAGGCTATGGTCAAGTGATGATGGCCTGATTGCGACGAAAGTAACCCATTGATGATGGAAGCAATTGCTCGACTTCAACCAGGTGTCGATGATCTGGTGGCAACAGTGCCAACATCTCTATCGATATGTCAATGATAGTCTAACAATATGGTTATTGTCTAAAAATTTTGTTCGGGCGATGGTGGTCTGAAAATAATAGGTAGAGAGAGTGATCTAATAATAGTGTAGAAACATTATTGGTCAATCAATTACAGTGGGGTGTGGAGGTGTCATCAGGTGATTGTGATTCGATGATGATTGCAATCACCGAGTGACAACGGTTTAACGATAACAGAGGTGTGCACTAAGAGGTAGTAGCCCAACAATGGTGAGGGTAGTAGTGACGATTGCCCGATACTGGTGTGAGTGACAACTATACCCCACAGGTAAATTAAATCACTATATGTCTTGAAGAATGATTATTATTGTCAAATGATAATAACCAAGTGGTTCAGTTTATGCTGATTGCATTTAGGTGACCGCATAAGAGTGATAGGTAAGCGACCCAACCATTGATTAGTGATAAATAAAAAAACATTATGGTTGTCATGCAATAATGATATTCAAGGAAATCTACTATGGACGCTTGACCAATATGAGGTTGTTTGTTGGATTCTTACTCGATAGCATTAGCTTATGTGGAAAATGTCAAATGAAATCTATTGTAGATGTTTGATCAAATCGAGATTGTTTGTCAGAGTGTTAATCAATAACATTAGCCTACATGAAAAATTGTTTGTTGAAATATTTAATGATGATGTTAAGCTATATGGAAGAGACAAAAGAAAACCCATCAAGGTTGTTTGATCTATCTAAGATAATTTTTCTGATTATTACTCGACGATATTAACCTGTGTGAAAGAGATCTAAGAAATTCATCAAGGATATTTGGCTTATGTGAAACTTTCTGTTAAAATATTAGTTTGCGTGAAAAAGGTCGGATGAAATTTATCAAAAAAATTTTACCTATCCAACGTTATTTATCAAAGTGTTACTCGACAATGTTAACTTGTATGGATGATGTCATATTAAATCCCCTTGAAATTGATTATATCTTGGGAAAAAAATGATTAACACAATGATTCAAAATCAAATGTAAAATTGATTTGTATTTTGATTGTTGTTTCTCTTTTAACGTTATGGCCTCATCCTCATCTAGGAAGAAGAAGACCAACTAGGGACTATATGCAAAACTTAAAAATATATTGGAAGAATTTTTTATATTTATGGGAAGAATTGAGAGAGGAGGCTAATAATATTGCCTTGGATGTCGAGAACTTATTCAAATGTTTTAATGACTAAGAAGTTGACATGAATGACCCTTTGTAATGAAAGCTACCCCTAACCTAGAATTGGTTCTCATTAAATTGTTGTCTAAATAGAAAGTGAGAAGACTACCGAACTACAATTGTCCACAAGGCATTGACATGAATTTTCTTTCAAGGTTGTAGTTAAAGTTCCCCCTATCTTAATATTATTTCTCATGAGCTTCATTTTCAAGCGGAAGATAAAAGAGACTACTCGACCGCCAAATGCCCTAGGATGTTGAATTGAATGCCCTTTCAAGATTATAGTGTAGCTTGCTCCCCTTATCAAAGTTAATGTTTGTGAGCCCATTGGGAAGGAGTGATGGAGGACTATATCTGCTAAGGGTAAAGTTCCTTGAAGATTACATCTAGTCAATAAATAATTCTTGCCCCTCATGGGGAAGTCTTTGAAGCTTAATGTAGTTTATGTTTTGAGGTGCATCGATAAGACGTAGTGTGCGAAGTTCTTTCTGAGCATCAGAGTGTTGCATGAAAATCGGCTTATATGAAATTTATGAAGTGAATTGAAAATATTTAAGAAATTGACATCTTGTCCTGACAGGGAGAAATTCCATCATTGTAAGGAGGAGGCCCATATGGGCATATAACTACTTGTAGATCCTCAAGTAGGAGCTGAGAAATCTTATTACAGGACTCCTTCATCATATGCACCCAGTTCTGTAAAGACAAACTAGAGGCAGCTTTGCTAGCAAAGTAATGTCGATTGGAGAAGAAGATGGAAAATGCCTCAAGCTCTGAGATTACCTCTTAGAATGGAGAGCATTGGAGTGGGAGCCTATGTTATTATGAGTATTATGTTTGTTGGTCATTTAGTCATCATCACAAATTCTATAAGCGTGGGAGTGATTTCTCACCTATGATGTCAATTTGTTGTGTGATGGTAACAATGGATTGATATATTAGCATTATGGTGTTGTACAAATATCTGACACATGCACATATAAACTGAAAAAATCAGACAGAAAGATCGATGAGTTCTTACATGAAAAAATTTAAAGGATAAAAATCACGGGACATAGTACAATAGAAGTAATTGAACTATGTCAATGTTGGTACAAGAATTTAGGAATATCAATGTGACTTCAGTTAGGGGATTAGTGGAATACGTTGGGGAAGTAACAACGACCCAATTATTATGAAGGAAGATTACGGTAGATGTTGAGTAAGCAGAAAGTTTGATGTCAGCACCATCGATATTGGCGGTGGTTGGTGCGTTGACCGTGATGGTCAAGCAATAAAGGTCTTGTGGTGGTGGTCCGACGACAAAATTAGTGGAGGTCGAGCAGTGATGGTCCGATGGTGGCAACAACCAGACAATGATGGCCAGGTTGCTCTATGGTGGTGTTCGGGCAACGGTGGTTTTGCGGAGAATAGCCTGTGGTAGTCCGTTGGAGACGATGATGGTTTAATAGTGGTGGCTGCCACACGGCGGTTGTCAGGCGACGATAGCTGGGCAATGGAGGTGACCGCCAGATGACGGTGGTCTAGTGGCTTGTTGACGGCTATTGGGTTACTTTGGGTAGTGGAGGTTTGACGGCGAAGACCGGACGATGGTAGTTTGGTGGCTCGACAATAGTGGTCGAATAGTGATGGTACAGTGATGGTGATCATTAGAGATAATGATCGGCGGCAATAATAATACAAAATTAATGTTAAATTTTCTTTATTCTTATGAATTTTCGAGCTCCCAACGATTCAGTTAAATCTATTTTCGAATATCACTTTGAAAGGTGAGAGATTCATGATTCTTTCAAGATGTAACGTATTTGATCAAAATGGATGCGAATGTTTTGTTGTCCGATATGGATTGTTTCGGCCTTTTTTTTTTCTTCTTATTATCATCACAAATTTAAGACTGATCGTATCTTGAGAAGCGTTATGATAAAAGCGAAGTCATCAGTAGTGGAGTTCAGCTGGCCGATCAAAGTAAGATGGGCCAAATGATATTATTAGTGTGGCATTGATTCTGACGATGCCGTACCCCGCGCCACGTTGTCATCATTAAATAACGTAAACGGCCCACTTTAACTACTCATTAAGACCATCATTATAATCCTCCTCACCGCCGCTTCCTCCGAAGCTGCCCATCAATCCCTTCAGCGGATCCACGAAGAAATAGAATTTCTGCTTTGGGTCCCACCTACCTCCCCCATCAACCGTCTAGATTCCGCCTCTTTGATTCCAGCGGCGGATCCTGCGGCTCCCATCATCTCTTCTTCTTCTCCTTCATGTGCTTCAGTTAAATGCCTTAATTAACATCTTAATTGTGAGCGTTTATGACATCCGCCACTGGTCTATTCTCGATGATTCAAAACGGCGGAGGGCTCGGATGCCGAGACCGTACTCTGGCGGCTTGGCCGGCTGCGTGGGCCCCATGATCGGACGGCGTGTAGAACGAGTGGACGTCGGGCGAGCTCCAGCCGTCAGATTGATCTTCTAGCTCTCCTGCCCGTGGGCAGCTCTGACCCATCGATCCACCTGTCAACGGTCAGCTGCGGGCCTACTCCCGCTGACATGCATGTGCCACATCGTCCTCGCCCTTTCCCGCAATGCCACGTGTTTTCTCCGGATGACTCGACGATGATTAGCGCCGACGCATGAGCTGGCCTTTCAGCCTTTCAAGCTTCCATTCCGTTCGCGAAAACGTTCACCACCGGTGACCCGATATTACATTTGTTCTCCTGACGTTCTTATCCTCTCGAACGGCTTGGCTGGCTGGCTTTTCGGCGCGTATGGGCAAGCCATATATACGAGATACGACTACGAGGAGACGCATTTACTCCAGGTAAAAATATAATTTTTAAAAATATAAATGAAGCTCAGGCCAGTAAAAGAGTAAAATTTCAAACCTCGGCTTGGACTCCTATATAACGGCCCTCTGCTCCACTTTCCCTCCTCGTCTCTCACTGTTCAGATCAGTCTTCTTTCGTGGAAGATCTCTTTTATGAAAATGAGCATGGCGGCCTCCGAAGTGGACTCTGCCTTCTTCCTGTACTTCCTGTCTATGGAGGTTCTCTCGCCGGTGCTCGTGGTTGCCTTGTTATTTTTCGCTGTACTTTTCCTCTTTCCCGGGGGCGTTGCTTGGCTGCTCTCTCCCGGACGCCACTCGATACCTGCTCCTCCGGGCGTCGTCACAGCACTATCCGGCTCGGCTGCTCACAGAGCTCTGGCGAACCTGGCAAAGTCCTTAAGAGCTACCCAGTTGATGGCCTTCTCTGTTGGCATCACCCGCTTCATCGTATCGAGCCATCCGGACACTGCAAAGGAGATTCTTAACAGCTCTGCTTTTGCTGACCGTCCCATTAAAGAATCTGCATACGAGCTTCTCTTCCATCGCGCTATGGGGTTTGCACCCTTTGGCGAGTATTGGAGGAATTTGAGAAGGATTTCAGCAACTTATCTTTTTAGTCCGAAGAGAATATCCTCCTTTGGGAGGCAGAGGATGGATATTGGAGACTCTATGATGTGCGAGATGAGAGATTTGATGGGGAGAAATGGGGTGGTGGAGGTCAAGAGGGTGTTACATTTTGGGTCTCTGAACAACGTTATGACGAGCGTTTTTGGAAAAAGATACAATTTTGCAACGGGAGATGGTGCGGAGCTGGAGGGGTTGGTGAAGGAGGGTTATGAATTGCTTGGAATGTTTAACTGGAGTGATCACTTGCCTTTCTTTGGTTGGTTGGACCTTCAAGGAGTGAGGAGGAGGTGCCGGAAGCTGGTGTCTAGGGTGAATGTGTTTGTGAGTGAAATCATAGAGGAACACAGGAAAAGAAGAGCGGTTGATGGTGGTGGAGTAGGCGACGCTGATCAAGCTGGGAACTTTGTCGACGTGCTTCTTGATTTGGAGCAGGAGGAGAAGCTTTCAGATTCTGATATGATAGCTGTCCTCTGGGTAAGATGACGTCAATTTGTAATCTTCGAAATTTTATATTACTGCGTTTTTTCTTTTTTGTTTTAGATTAATCAACAAATGAATTGTGTTCATTCCACCTGTTAATTTCAAATGGATCGTGCTTATTTGAGCATCTTCCAATCAAGTTAAAAAAATTGCCGTGTTACTAATTTATTGATGTTGGCGAGTAATATTTGGCCACCTTTGCATGGTTCTGTTCCTTGATCAGGAGATGATATTCAGAGGAACTGATACTGTAGCAATCCTGCTGGAATGGATTATGGCCAGAATGGTTCTTCACCCGCACATCCAAGGAAAGGCTCAAGCTGAAATCGATGCTATTACGGCTGGCAACTCAAGACCAGTGTGTGATTCGGACACGAAAAACCTTCCGTATCTCCAGGCCATAGTGAAAGAATCTCTTCGAATGCATCCACCGGGCCCTCTCCTGTCCTGGGCTCGCCTCTCAACCCATGATGTTCAGGTCGGAGATCACTTAATCCCAGCAGGAACAACTGCCATGGTGAACATGTGGGCAATTACTCATGACAAAAACATTTGGGCTGAGCCTGACGAATTCAAACCCGAGCGATTCATTGACGAAGATGTCAACATCATGGGTTCTGATCTGCGGCTGGCGCCCTTTGGTTCAGGGAGGAGAGTTTGTCCTGGGAAAGCGATGGCCTTAGCTACAGTGCATCTCTGGTTAGCTCAACTTCTGCAAAATTTCACATGGGTGCCTTTAGAGAACAGTGCTGTGGACTTGTCTGAATGTCTGAAGATGTCACTTGAGATGAAAAATCCTCTGGTGTGCAGGGTTATACCAAGGTTCTGAAGGCAAAAGCAAATCTGGCGATAATGGTAGTTTTTTTCCTTCTTTTCTTGAAATTTGGGTGGGGGTGTTTTTAAGTATAGGGACATGTGTCTTATGGAGACTTTGGGCGATCTCCATAATTTTGTCACTTAGTTTTATGCAGTGCCCTCTTATCTCTGGTTTTTATTATTACTATTTGTCTTTCTTTGTGAGGGAAGGTTGGTCGTCATCTAAGTCTGGTATTTTCATACCTGTATATGAGCAGGTGAATGTCAAGTTTGTGATGTAGCTTTGTTAATTATACTATGTACAAGTTACTTTTAGTATGATGCAGTGATTGTATTGAAGCTATATTGATTGGGAAGTTTCTTTCTAAATGATTAGAGAATAACCAGCACTACAACTATATATAGTGATCGGATACCATCCCAGTGATCCTTTTTATTAAAAAATGAACTGTGGAGAATATTTGGAGTTCCTCTTTTTTCTCTTTTTTTTGGAGGAGGCAGAATGGTGAAAGAACAAAAGATGATTGGTATCGATCCTGCGCAGGCCCTCCACTCCACAGCACTGAAAGTTGCTTTCTTTTTTTATTTGCTGGCTGATCATCCTTCTCATCATCGCTCTTATCCAAATTATTATTCCAACATATGTGTGGGTGAAATTAAAGCTCACTGCAACATATCCACTGTTAGGAATATCCCCTGATCTCATCAACTCCTTTCAATATTCCTCTGATAGCCATGAATTTCACTATAGCAATGCCATTCCATATGAAAGCATATGATGACATAAAAAAAGTACCGGATTATTTCAATGATGACCTGCAAAAATATGTAGTCATATATTGTGCTTGCAGAGTTCTAGACTTGATATGCAGCTTAATTTAAATAATATATATGCTATCATAAATTCAGAAGCTTTTTAACCAGCTAATGATTATAGGGCATTACTAATTATGACTTCTAAACAGCTAATGATTTTGTGAGTATCTCAGCATATTCATGTCATAAGAAAGTAATTCTCTTTCCTTGATCAAATATGAAGTAATAATCCAATGGAATGTTGATTATTGAGAAAAATCATAAAAAAACGGCTTAATTAGTGGTCTGGTTTTGTCCATGTGAAGGGAAAGAATTGTTCAAACAAGGTGGGTAGACAGGTGTTGGGGATGAAGAAGATGGATAAAAAAGTTAATATATGAAATTTTGGTTAGAAATGAAATTAATATCTCAACCGGAGGACCAATAACTCCGAGACACAACAATGATAACTATTATGATTGAATCCGTAAAATATATCTCACTAAGATTGGCCCCTCTGCATCGTTAGATAAATCTAAAGAAAAGGTTAAAAATAGTTGAATCTTTATTCAATTTATGGCTGAGATGAATGCTTACATAATAAATATTTAATCAATTAACTTTAAACACTTTTTTTTAATCAAAATTTAATGGAAAATTATGAACATATCAAAAATTTATAATGAGTGGCTTCGACTGTGTGAGAAATCAATTGCAATTTAGAAAAAGAGTAGAAATATTCGAGTGATTTGATGTTAAATGCTGGCAATATAAGTAGCGAATGCTTCCAATCACTTGTTATGACGATACCCTTACTATATATATATATATATATATATATATATATATATATATATATATATATATATATATATATATATATATATATATATATATATATATATGCTCAATCGTGGCTTATTGGAAGCCAGCTTCGGCGTAAGTCCCCTTATCCTCGGGTTCGAATCACAGCTGTGTCAAATTAGCACATACGGGGGATCGGTAAGCAGCAGACGGCAGGAGTGGCCGAAGGAGTCGATGACTGGAGGTAGAGGGGGCAAAGGCGGTGGTAGCCGAAAGTGGTGTTGAGGGCTGGACTCGTATGAAAATAATACTAATCCCTTTATCTCTAATTGTAAAATATTTCCAATCTGGTCATCGTGCATGAATAAGCCCCTTCTAGATCGTGGATCTCCCTGAAACGGATATGATGAATAAATATTTAAAGGAGGTTCTACATGTCAGATCATGCCAGATTTTCATTATTATTTAATGCATTTAGCAATAAATAAAATGTGAGACCAAACTAATTAGTCTTCAAAGTTAAACTTTAGTATGGAAAATTCATCCTATCATTCCGTTCACCTTCGCACAGTTAGTCTGAGCGCACATGAGCAAGAGTCAAGCATAAATATAAACAAATCGATTAAATTGTAATTAACCAATGTATGATTAGAAGGGAGAACCCGCCCTCTTTTTATTCATAAATTATTTGGCCGAATTGTCACCAATTTGGTCTTTATTTATCATCATATTAAGCGCACCGTACCTTCGTTCGGACTACTTTATTGTGAGGCAAGCAAGTACTGTGAAATTATTGCATTTAATTTTTTTCTTAAAGTTGACTCCATTAAGAAGGATTCAAATTTACTTCGCTACAGAACAATGCTGACCGACTTTAAGTTAATATAATTACAAGGACTACTTTGGATTTTATTTTTTTGTAAATATTATTACAAAAATATCTATGATATGGAATGATGCTACACCCAAGTTCTTACCATGATTAATCTGCAAAAAAAAAAACATTTTAAATATTTAATTTATGTTTTTTTTGAGGTCTTGCGAGAGACTTTGGTTGACATGAAACAGAGCTTTCAGTAACTGCTCCACTGAAGGTTTTATTTTACTGTTCGAAGTCCATCCGAGTTATCCTTGGTTGCAGTGCAGCCTTGCCTCTCCTTCAGATTAGTAAACAATTACGGCAACAAGTAAACAAATAAACCTGCTCCCGCTCAATAACTCTAACTCTGATCCGTCTACACTAATTCGGATTAGTAATTAAGAAAATTTGGGCGTTTTCTAAGAACTTGAAATTTGAATGAATCAATTAATTTATGGTCATCAAAAACCTTCAAACTTTCATATTTATATTTATACCATTCAAAATTTTTATATCATATCAACATAACTTGAGTTTTAAACAATGAAATGGATGTTTATGAGTATAGATTTATGGCACCAGAATATTATGACTATAACTACGAACATTTTGGCGTTAGATGTGTGAATAAATAAGAATTGTGTGGTCTGTATGCATATTTTCCAAAATAAAATGCAAATTCAAATTCTTGAAGTTTCTCACCCTGCTAAATAAATAAATAAAAAATTAAAAATTAAAAATTAAAAAAATACTTTGTCCCAAAATGCTCTCATTTGAATGTTAACAATAAATTATAAGTGAATATACACCTCTTTCGCCCAAATATTAACATTAAGTTTGACACTTTGTTAAGAAATTTTTTATCATTTATCACGAATTTCAATGTATTTGTTAGTAGTGAATGGTCTAAATTCAAATTCAAGGCCATCTAGGCTCTGATTTCAACAGGTTTATAGTCAAATTGATTTTCTCAACAAGACAAACTCGATTGCTCTAAAATTGATTCAATTCGGGTCCAATCAAGCCCAATTCTGTTAGACATTCATGTTTCAACTTTATGACACAAATTTTAAAATACATTGTAGCCAAGATCTTTTAAATTCATGATTTTTACATATCTATAATAAAATAACACATATTGTATTCGTGATGATAAAATTTGATCTTGAAGAGATGAAATTTATCTCTAATCCTTTAAAACTTTCTTAATTTCTGACGGAGGAAAATGTACGGGATTTGTTAGAAAGAGAAATGACTAATTCTCTAAATTATGCTCAATTTAACCTCCATCCATCAAGTGAGTTACTAACCAATAAGATTTATGATAATTTAATAAATTAATTGATTATATTATTAAAAGTAATGACATAAGTTAGTATTCTCTATTCATTTTAGGGGTTACATGAGTTACAAAAATAAATATCATAAGTTATCATAAGTTATTAAATAAATAATATAAGTTTTCATGAGTTATAAAAATGAATAACATAAGTTATCATTTATTATGACATAAGTTATGTGTTAAGAAAATAAATAATTAAAGTTATCATGAGTTATAAAAATAAATAACTTAAGTTATTATTTATTATGACATAAGCNATATATATATATATATATATATATATATATATATATATATATATATATATATATATATATATATATATATATATATATATATATATATGCTCAATCGTGGCTTATTGGAAGCCAGCTTCGGCGTAAGTCCCCTTATCCTCGGGTTCGAATCACAGCTGTGTCAAATTAGCACATACGGGGGATCGGTAAGCAGCAGACGGCAGGAGTGGCCGAAGGAGTCGATGACTGGAGGTAGAGGGGGCAAAGGCGGTGGTAGCCGAAAGTGGTGTTGAGGGCTGGACTCGTATGAAAATAATACTAATCCCTTTATCTCTAATTGTAAAATATTTCCAATCTGGTCATCGTGCATGAATAAGCCCCTTCTAGATCGTGGATCTCCCTGAAACGGATATGATGAATAAATATTTAAAGGAGGTTCTACATGTCAGATCATGCCAGATTTTCATTATTATTAAATGCATTTAGCAATAAATAAAATGTGAGACCAAACTAATTAGTCTTCAAAGTTAAACTTTAGTATGGAAAATTCATCCTATCATTCCGTTCACCTTCGCACAGTTAGTCTGAGCGCACATGAGCAAGAGTCAAGCATACATATAAACAAATCGATTAAATTGTAATTAACCAATGTATGATTAGAAGGGAGAACCCGCCCTCTTTTTATTCATAAATTATTTGGCCGAATTGTCACCAATTTGGTCTTTATTTATCATCATATTAAGCACACCGTACCTTCGTTCGGACTACTTTATTGTGAGGCAAGCAAGTACTGTGAAATTATTGCATTTAATTTTTTTCTTAAAGTTGACTCCATTAAGAAGGATTCAAATTTACTTCGCTACAGAACAATGCTGACCGACTTTAAGTTAATATAATTACAAGGACTACTTTGGATTTTATTTTTTTGTAAATATTATTACAAAAATATCTATGATATGGAATGATGCTACACCCAAGTTCTTACCATGATTAATCTGCAAAAAAAAAACATTTTAAATATTTAATTTATGTTTTTTTTGAGGTCTTGCGAGAGACTTTGGTTGACATGAAACAGAGCTTTCAGTAACTGCTCCACTGAAGGTTTTATTTTACTGTTCGAAGTCCATCCGAGTTATCCTTGGTTGCAGTGCAGCCTTGCCTCTCCTTCAGATTAGTAAACAATTACGGCTACAAGTAAACAAATAAACCCGCTCCCGCTCAATAACTCTAACTCTGATCCGTCTACACTAATTCGGATTAGTAATTAAGAAAATTTGGGCGTTTTCTAAGAACTTGAAATTTGAATGAATCAATTAATTTATGGTCATCAAAAACCTTCAAACTTTCGTATTTATATTTATACCATTCAAAATTTTTTATCATATCAACATAACTTACGTTTTAAACAGTGAAATGGATGTTTATGTGCATATATTTATGGCACCACGATATTATGAATATAACTACGAACATTTTGGTGTTAGATGTGTGAATAAATAAGAATTGTGTGGTCGACTGTATGCATATTTTCCAAAATAAAATGCAAATTCAAATTCCTGAAGTTTCTCACCCTGCTAAATAAATAAATAAAAATTTAAAAATAAAAAATAAAAAATAACTTTGTCTCGAAATACTCTCATTTGAATGTTAACGATAAATTATAAGTGAATATACACCTCTTTCGTCCAAATATTAACATTAAGTTTGACACTTTGTTAAGAAATTTTTTATCATCTACACGAATTTCAATGTATTTTTTTGTAGTGAATGATCTAAAATCAAATTCAAGATCATCTAGGCTTTGATTTCAACAAGTTTATAGTCAAACTGATTATCTCATCAAGACAAACATGATTGCTCTAAAATTGATTCAATTCAGGTCCAATCAAGCCCTATTTTGTTAGAAATTCATGTTTGAACTTTATGACACAAATTTTAAAAATACATAGTAGCCAAGATCTTTTAAATTCATGATTTTTACATATCTATAATAGAATAACACATACTTGTATTCGTGATGATAAAATTTGATCTTGAAGAGATTGAATTTCTCTCTAATCCCTTAAAACTTTCTTGCTTTCTGACAGAGAAAAATGTGTGGGGTATGTTAGGAAAAGAAATGACTCATTCTCTGAATTATGCTCTATTTAATGACCATCCATCAAGGGGGTTACTAACCAATAAGATTTATGATAATTTAATAAATTAATTGATTTTATTATTAAAAGCAATGACATAAGTTAGTAACCTTTATTCATTTTAGGGGTTACATGAGTTACAAAAATAAATATCATAAGTTATCATATGTTATTAAATAAATAATATATTTTTTCATGAGTTATAAAAATGAATAACAAAAGTTATCATTTATTATGACATAAGTTATGAATTAAGAAAATAAATAACTAAAGTTATCTTGAGTTATAAAAATAAATAACTTAAGTTATCATTTATTATGACATAAGTTATAAGTTAAGAAAATAAATAACTTGAGTTATCATAAGTTATAAGAAATAAATAATTTAAATTATCATTTATCATGACATAAGTTATAAGTTAAGAAAATAAATAACTTATGTTATGACGAGTTATAAAAAAGATGACATAAGATATTAAAATTAATATGATAAATTATTAAAATAAATGTGATTCACAAATAAAAATTTTACATTCTTCCACTTGGTTCACTTAATTTTAATAGCGCATAAAATACTGCACAAAATATAAGATAAATTATTTTTTATATTGTTTAAATCCTAAATAAATTAATAAGTATGAAATTAATATGAATCATGTTGGTTGTGCATAAATTTATCGATAAAGTTTCTTCCATGTATCATAATATTAATTACATATTTAGTATAATGAGAATTTACATCATAATCTCATAATGTCTATTAAAAGACAAATATTATTGAACATCATGCAACATAAAGTGTACATTAACGATAAAAACAAGATTTATAAATATCAGAAACATGAAAAATTGAGCCCAAAGCGTCAAAATACAAAAAATATAAAACTAATAAGGTTTTGGTAATGTCTATTCTCACGACATGTTCATTAAATGTCTTCGATGACAACAATTTCGTTAAAGGATCTGCAATAATTAGATTGATGCTAATATGCTCAATTTATACCCTATGTTTCTGAACTTCTTTCCTTAACGACAAGGTATTTTAATTCCATATGCTTAACACCTTTGGAATACTTGTCGTTTTTGGAAAAGAATACTGGTGTGGAGTTATCACAATAAATTTTTCAGTGGCTTGGAAATACTGTCGACAATTTCAAGTCCTGAAATAAAATATCACAGTCATAAACCTTGAATTGTAGCTTCGAAGCAAGCCATAAATTCAACTCCCATAGTGAAAGCAGCTGTGATAGTTTGCTTCGCACTTTTCTATGAGATTACTCCTTCAGCCAAAAGGAACACATAGTCAAATATTGACTTTTTGGTATCAACATATCCAACAAAACCTGAATCTGAATATTCTATCACTTCAAGATCTTTAGATCTTCTATAAGTGAGCATATATTCCTTTGTTCTTTGTAGAAATCTCAAAACTTTCTTTGCAGCTTTCCAATGATTTATTATCGTATTACTTTGATACATGTCCAACATCCCAACAACAAAGCTAATGTCTGGCCTGATACAAGTCTGAGCATACATTAAGCTTCCAACAATAGATGCATAAAAAATTTCTTTCATTTGTTTACATTCCAAATCATTCTTTGGACACTACATAAGGCTGAATTTATATTCTTTTTGAATTGGAGCAACACGTGTTGACCACCCTTCCATATTAAATCTCTTAGGAACTCTTTCGATATATGTTTTCTGAGATAACTCTAACAATTCTTATGATCTATCACATAGGATGCCTCACTCATATCTTTCATTTCAAAGTTCTTAAAAAAAAATTCTTGGTTTCATATAATAAGCCAAGATCATTAGTAGTCAACAAGATGTCATCAACATACATAATGAGAAATATGATCTTACTCCCACTGACCTTTAGATATATACACCGATCAATAGTATTTTCTATAAATCCAAAGGATGTGATGATATCATTGAACTTAAGATATCATTGTCAGGAAGCTTGCTTAAGTCCATATATTGATTTTTTAATTTTACACATCATGTGTTTCTTTTCTTCAACCAAAAATGCTTCTGGTTGACTCATGTAAACCTCTTCATTAAATTCCAATTCAAAAAGATAGTTTTCACATCTATTTGGTGTAACTCCAAATCAAAATGATCTACTAGTGTCATGATAATTCTAAATGAATCTTTCTTAAAAACCGGAGAAAATATTTTTTTATAGTCGATGTCATCTTTTTGAGTGAAACCTTTGACAACATGCCTATCTTTAAATTGTTCAATATTGTCACTTGAGTCACGCTTAGTCTTAAAGACCTATTTACACCTGACTCTTGTACAACCTTCAGGCAATACAATGACATCCCAAACTTTGTTGTGATCCATCAATTTCAACTCATCTTTTATTGCATCTAACCATTTAGAAGAATTTGCACTTTCTATGTCCTGTGAAAATGAAACCGGATCTTCATTGACTCCTAAGTTAAATTCAGACTCGTGTAGATAAAACACATAATCATCAGAAATAGCAGACCGCTTTTATCTTTGAGACTTTCTAGGTGTCGTTTCATGTGGTTAATCTAATGCATGTTCATTAGTGACAATTTCATTGTGGGGTGTTTTATCATTTACTTGTTAATTCTGTAAGTTGTTAAACTGTTTAACAACTGTAAGAATAACAACTTGAGAAGAAACTTTGGGTAAATGAACTTGAACCCTAATTTCTTGAATCTCCATCTTACGTGGTTCTAAACCCCTAATAACTGCATCATTTTCAATGAACTTAGCATTTCTTGCTTTAATGATTCTTGTATTATGGTTAGGACAATAAAATCTATACACTTTAGATTTTTTTGGATAACCAATGAAAAAACCACTGATTGTTCTTGAGTTCAATTTCTTTTCATGTAGATTATATATCCTTATATCTGTCGAATAACCCTAAACATGGAGGTTCCTTAAATTAGGTTTCTTTCTTATCCACAGTTCAAAAGGATTCTTTGGAACTACCTTACTAGGAATCTAGCTTAACAAATATACAACAGTCTTTAAGGCATGCATCCACAATGATGAAGGTAAAGAAGAATTACTCATTATACTCCTAACCATTTTCATTAGAGTACGATTTCGCCTTTCTGCAACATCATTTTCTTGTGGTATTTGTGACACAGTGTATTTAGCACATATGTCATTAGTTTGAATGAATTTAACAAATGGATCTGAACATTGTCCAGATTCATTGTAACTTCCATAATATTCACCGCCTCTATCAGACATGATAATTTCTACTTTTCTATATAATTGTCTCTCAATCTCAGTTATATACACCTTTAAGACATTTATGGCTTGAGATTTTTGATGCAATAAGTAGACATACTTATAATGTGAAAAGTCATCAATAAATGTGATAAAATATTTCTCTTGACTAAAAGATGAAACATCAAAAGATCAACAAATATCAGTGCGTATAATTTCAAGGAACTGTGTGTTTCTTGTGTCGGTTTTCTTAAATATGTGATTTGTGTGCTTTCCTTTAATACAACCCACACAAATGTCAAGATCAGAAAAATCCAATTCATTAAGGATTTCATTTTTTATTAATCTTTCAATTCTTTCTTTGGATATATGGGCCCAAACTTTTATGCCACAAATAAGCTAAACTTTCATTCAAAAAAACACGTTTAATACTAATATTATGATGCAAAGTCATCAGAGTCTCAACAAAAATGTTATCAAGTTTAAGCTTATATAGGTCATCACAAAGAATATCAGAACCTATAAGATGATTGTGTTTAAAAAAACTGAAACAATCATTTCCAAATTTAAAGGAGTATCCAATAAAACTAAGTTTAGACAATGAAATCAAATTACGAGAAAGAGAAGGGACATAAAGTGGTTGAAAAAGCTCTAAATAATGTCCAATATCTAAAATCAACTGATAGGTTCCAATAGCTTTAATTGGTGCTTTGACTCGGTTTCCCATAAAGACAAAGTTTTCAATTGTGTTTATGATTTCGGTTGAAAGGAATCTCTGCATCGTATTTAAAATATGAGTGATACAAACACAATCAATCAACCAGGTATTATAAGGAACTTCTGCCAAATTTGATTTGAAACATATAGAAATGTGAGGCTTAACTTTCTTTTTGAACCAATCTTTACGCTTTTGACACTCATTTGATAGTGTCCAGACTTTCTGCAAAACTGACACTTAATTCCTTTATGCTCCTCTTTGTAAATTAGGACAAACGACACATTAATCTTTACTAGTCTTTGTTTGCATTTTCATTCTTTTTTTCAGGTTTCTTTGCATCTCTTCTTTGGTGACCCATGAGATTAATAGAGTGATTTTCTCCTTTCTTAAGCCTTGCTTCCTCTTAAATGAACATACATTATTCATTCACATTCCACTTATCTTTTATAGTGTTGTAGTTCATGTGAAATTGGCCATACTCAGGAAGCAAGGAGTTAATGATAAATTGCACAAGGAAATTTTCATTCACTTCCGCTCCCATGAAGACAAACTTTTCAATTGTGTTTATGATTTTGTTTGTAAGGAATCTCTGCATCGTATTTAAAACATGAGTGATACAATCATAATCAATCAACCATGTATTATAAGGAACTTCTGCCAAATTGATTCAAAACATACAAAAACACGAGGCTTAACTTTCTTTTTGAACCAATCTTTACGCTTTTGACACTCATTTTGATAGTGTCCAGACTTTCTGCAAAAGTGACACTTAATCTTTTATGCTCCTCTTTGTAAATTAGGACAAACAACACATTAATCTTTACTAGTATTTGTTTGCATTTTCATTCTCTTTTTCAGGTTTCTTTACAGCTCTTCTTTGGTGACCCATGAGATTAATATAGTGATTTTCTCCTTTCTTAAGTCTTGCTTCCTCATGAATGAGCATACATTGTTCATTCACATTCCACTTTATCTTTTATAGTGTTGTAGTTCATGTGAAATTAGCCATACTCAGGAAGCAAGGAGTTAATGATAAATTGCAAAAGGAAATTTTCATTTACTTCCGTTCTCAAGGTCTTAAGTCTTGCAACTATTTTGGTCATTTCAACGAAATGCTCATGCATAGTACGAGAACCATCAAATTTCATGTTGGTTAACGTGCTCAATAGGGTTGTAAACGAGCCGAGCTTGAGCGAGCTCAGGCTTGGCTCGTGTTCGGCTCGTTCGAAATAGCTTGTGTTCGAAATTGGCTCGTGAATAGTGTGTTCTTGTTTAGCTCGATTTAAATATTCATGTTCGTGTTCTGCTCAATTTAAATATTTGTGTTCGTTTTCGGCTCAAAATTGACTTGTTAAACTTATGTTGAGAAAAATATATGTAAAGTTTGGGATTCGAACCTGGATCAAATATATACAAAAGAAGACACTAACCACATTACCACATGATGTGTTATAATTTAAACTTAGACATAAATATATATAATATATTATTATATAAATAATATATATT
>NEWO01000035.1:400926-431325 GCA_003013225.1 Phalaenopsis aphrodite | reverse complement strand
TCGTTTATAATTCGAGCTTTAAAAATTTGTTCGTGTTAGGCCCGTATACTTAACGAACAAGCCGAACACGAGCTACTTAACGAGCCGAACATGAGCTGTTCGCGAACAACGAGATTTTTTGACAGTCCTAGTGCTCAATAGTGTCCAAGCAAGAGAATTATCAGCAGAGTCAGACTGAGAACAAATCTCAGCAAAATTCATAAGTTCCTTAGCACTTTTAGTGTTAGAAAATGTACACTTTATGTTGTTTGTTAGAGTTATTCACATAAACATTAAACTCATTCTGTTTGATTTTTCTCAAGTTTTATAGAGATATATTTGCTCAACACTATTAAAATTAGTAAGAATATGGAGTTTCTTAGTCGAGAGTGTCAAATCAAGATCCAGAACACCAAGGTGAAATTGGACATGCTCACACCATTCAGAAAAATTAAGCTCTTTGAAAGTTTGATCAGATGTAACTTACAAATGAAGAGAAACATGAGTAGTTATTGCAAATAAATAAAACATGCTCATACATTAATGCTTCAAATATTAAACTTACATAGATATTCATATAAAATTAGATTAAAATAATAATAATAATAATAATAATAATAATAATAATAATAATAATAGTGTATTGAAATCTTCTTTGGGTGATATAACAACACACGATAATAAACATAATTGATGCTTGACTTAAATTTAATATAATTGCTAATTGTTTATACTCAAATTAGACATATCTATTATCTTTGGATATAAAAACATATCTTAACTAAGTATATAAAAAACTACAATTATATTCAAAGATTATAAAACAAATGATCAGCCTTTGAGCGATCCATAAATATTTTATAATCAATGAATTTTAATATTTTTTGTAATAAAATGTTAAATTATTTCATAACAAGCATCACATATTCGTGAGTAATTAAATTTATTTAATTTGACATCTATTAAACTTACTAGTTTGGTCACTTTGGTGACTAACAAATTAAACATAACATTGACATCAAATAAAGAATAATTTCATTCACATCAATTTACTTTAGTGATCTAATTGAAGATCTAATTAACAGTGGAAATTTAATACAATTAACCTAAATAAAAGTAAATGAAAAATCATAAATTTAGTAATCAGGGCTCGGATATCATATGTTAGAAATTCATGTTTGAACTTTATGACACAAATTCTAAAATACATAATAGTCAAAATCTTTTAAATTCATGATTTTAATATATCTATAATAAAAAAAACACATATTTGTATTCATGATGATAAAATTTGATCTTGAAGAGATGAAGTTTATCTCTCTAATCTCTTGAAACTTTCTGTACTTTTTGATTGAGGGAAATGTACGGGGTGTGCTAGGAAAAAAGNTAAATAACTTAAGTTATTATTTATTATGACATAAGCTATAAGTTAAGAAAATAAATAATTTGAGTTATCATCAGTTATAAAAAATAAATAATTTAAGTTATCATTTATTAATGCATAAGTTATGAGTTAAGAAAATAAATAATTTATGTTATCATGAGTTATGAAAAAGATGACATATGTTATTAAAATAAATTTGATAAATTATTAAAATAAATGTGATTCACAAATAAAAATTTTACATTCTCCCACTTGGCTCACTTAATTTTAATAGCGCATAACATACTGCACAAAATGTAAGATGAATTCTTCGTTATATTGTTTAAACATAAATTAATCAATAAGTATGAAATTAATATGAATCATGTCGGTTGTGCATCAATTTATTAACACAATTCCTTTCATGTATTATAATATCAATTATATACTTAGCATAATGAGAATTGACATCATAATCTCATAATGTCTATTAAAAGACAAATATTGTTGAACATCATGCAACATAAAGTGTAAACTAATGATAGAAACAAGATTTATAAATATCAGAAACATGAAAAATTGAGCCCAAAGTGTCAAAATACAAAGAACATAAAACTAATAAAAGATTTTGGTAATGCCCATTCTCCTGACATGTTCATTAAATGTCTTCGATGACAACTCTTTCGTTAAAGGATCTCCGATCATTAGATTGGTGCTAATATGCTCAATTTACACCCTATGTTTCTGAACTTCTTCCTTAACAACAAGGTATTTTAATTCCATATGTTTAACACATTTGGAATACTTGTCGTTTTTGGAAAATAAGACTGTTGTGGAGTTATCATAATAAATTTTCAGTGGTTTGACAATACTGTCGACAATTCCAAGTCCTGAAATAAAATACCACAGTCATAAACCCTGAATTGTAGCTTCGAAGCAAGCCATAAATTCAACTCCCATAGTGAAAGCAGTTGTGATAGTATGTTTCGCACTTTTCTATGAGATTACTCCTTCAACCAAAAGAAATAGATAGTCAAATGTTGATTTTTTGGTTTCAACATATCCAACAAAACCTGAATCTGAATATTCTATCACTTCAAGATCTTTAAATCTTCTATAAGTGAGCATGTGGTTCTTTGTTCTTTGTAGATACCTCAAAACTTTCTTTGCAGCTTTCCAATGATCTATTCATGTATTACTTTGATAGATGTCCAACATCCCAAAAATAAAGTTAATTTCTGGTCTGATACATGTCTAAGCATACATTAAGCTTCCGACAATAAATGCATAAAGAATTTCTTCCATTTGTTTACGTTCCAAATCATTTTTTGGACACTACATAAGGTTGAATTTATCTTCTTTTTGAATTGAAGCAACACTTGTTGAGCACCATTCCATATTGAATCTCTTAAGAACTCTTTCGATATATGTTTTCTGAGACAACTCTAATAATCCTTGTGATTTATCACATATGATGCCTCACTCATATCTTTCATTTCAAAGCTCTTAGAAAAAAAAATCTTGGTTTCATATAATAAGCCAAGATCATTAGTAGCCAACAAGATGTCATCAGCATACAAAATGAGAAATATGATCTTACTCCCACTGACCTTTAGATATATACACCGATCAATAATGTTTTCTTTAAACCCAAAGGACGCGATAATATCATTGAACTTAAGGTATCATTGTTAGGAAGCTTGCTTAAGTCCGTATATTGATTTCTTAAGTTTACACACCATGTGTTCCTTTTCTTCAACCGAAAATACTTACGATTGACTCATGTAAACCTCTTCATCTAAATTCCCATTCAAAAAGGCAGTTTTCACATTCATTTGGTGTAACTCCAAATCAAAATGATCTACTAGTTTCATGATAATTCTAAATGAATCATTCTTAGAAACTGGAGAAAATATTTTTTTATAGTTGATGCCATCTTTTTGAGTGAAACCTTCGACAACATGTCTGACTTTAAATTGTTTAATATTCTCATTCGAGTCACGCTTAGTCTTAAAGACCCATTTACCTCCGACTTTTGTACAACTTCATGCAATACAATGACATCCCAAACTTTGTTGTGATTCATCGATTTCAACTCATCTTTTATTACAACTAACCATTTAGAAAAATTTGCACTTTCTATGTCTTGTGAAAATGAAACCGAATCATCTTTGATTCCCAAGGCAAATTCAACCTCTTGTAGATAAAACACATAATCATCAGAAATAACAGACCACTTTTGTCTTTGAGACTTTCTAGGTGTTGTTTCATGTGGTCATCTAATGCACGTTCATTAGTGACATTTTCATTGTGGGGTGTTTTATCATTTATTTGTTAATTCTGTAAGTTGTTAAACTGTTTAACTGTATGAATAACAACTTGAGAAGAAATTTTGGGTAAAGGAGCTTGAACCATAATCTCTTGGATCTCCATCTTACGTGGTTCCAAACCCCTAATAACTTCATTTTCAATGAACTTAGCATTTCTCGCTTCAATGATTTTTGTACTAAAAGAACTTATCTTTCATAGTGTTGTAGTTCAAGTGAAATTGACCATACTCGGGAGGCAAGGAGTTAATGATAAATTGCATAAGGAAACTTTCATTCACTTCCGTTCTCAGGGTCTTAAGTCTTGCAGCTATGTTCGTCATTTTAACGAAATGCTTATGCATAGTACGAGGACCATCAAATTTCATGTTGGTTAACATATTCAATAGTGTCCCAGCAAAAGACTTATTAGCAGAGTCAGACTGAGAATAATTCTCAACAAAATTCATAAATTCCTTAACACTTTTAGTGTTAGTCATTCACATAAACATTAAGCTCATTCTGTTTGATTTTTCTCAAGTTTTATTGAGAGATATTTGCTCAGCACTGTTAAAATTAGTAAGAATATGAGGTTTCTCAGTCATGAGTGCCAAATCAAGATCCATAACACCAATGTGAAATTGGACATGCTCAAGCCATTCAAAAAAATTAAGCACATTAAAGTTTAAACAGATGTAACTTGCGAATGAAGAGAAACATGAGTAGTTACTGCAAATAAATAAAACATGTTTTGCACATCAATGCTTTAAATATTAAACTTACATATATATTCATATAAAATCTAATTAAAATAAGAATTATAATAATAATAGTGCATTGAAATCTTCTTTTGGTGATATAACAACACACAATAATAAACATAATTAATGCTTGACTTAAATTAAATATAATTGTTAATTGTTTATACTCAAATTAGACATGTATATTATCTTTAGATATATAAACATATCTTAACTAAGTATATAAATAAACTACAATTATATTCAAATATTATAAAACAAATGATCAACCTTCGGACGATCCATAAATATTTTATAATTAATGAATTTAATATTTTTGTAATAAAAAATTAAATTATTTCATAACAAGCATCACATAGTCGTGAATAATTAAATTTATTTAATTTGACGTCTATTAAACTTACTAATTTGGTCACTTTGGCGACTAACAAATTAAACATAACATCGACATCAAATAAATAATAATTTCATTCACATCAAATTACTTTAGTGATCTAATTGAAGATCTAATTCACATACAAAATTTAACACAATTAACCTAAATAAAAGTAAATGAAAAACAATAAATTTAGTAATCAAGGTTCAGATATCATATGTTAGAAATTCATGTTTGAACTTTATGACACAAATTCTAAAATACATAATAGTCAAGATCTTTTAAATTCATGATTTTAATATATCTATAATAAAAAAACACATATCTGTATTCATGATGATAAAATTTGATTTTGAAGAGATGAAGTTTCTCTCTCTAATCCCTTGAAACTTTCTGTACCTTTTGATTAAGGGAAATGTACTGGGTGTGCTAGAAAAAGAGAGGACGCATTCTCTGAATTATGTTTTATTTAACTACTATCCATCAAGGGGGTTACTAACTAATAAAATTTATAATAATTTAATAAATTAATTGATTTTATTATTAAAATCAATAACATAAGTTAGTAACCACTATTCATTTTAGGGATGGTTACATGAGTTACAAAAATAAATATCTTAAGTTATCATAAGTTGTGCCATAAGTTACTAAATAGTAATATAAGTTTTAATGAGTTATAAAAATGAATAACTTAAATTATCATTTATTATGACATAAGTTATGAGTTAAAAAAATAAGTAACTTAAGTTATCATTTATTATGACATAAGTTATAAGTTAATAAAATAAATAACTTAAGTTATCATGGGTTATAAAAAATAAATAACTTAAGTTATGAGTTAAGAAAATAAATAACTTATGTTATTATGAGTTATAAAATAAATGACATAAGTTATTAAAATAAATTTGATAAGTTATTAAAATAAATTGAGGCACAAATAAAAATTTAACAAATTCAAGCTGTTGAGACACAATTGCAGGCTTCAGAATGTAAAATGAATGATGAAATGAACTCCAATTTCATATCTTTATATTCAAATTGAGCTCCTCGAAAGAAGGAATCTAATGTGCCTAAGATTGCTCAATTCTTAAGTTATCATGATAGCCAAATAATTAAAAAACTCCATGAGTCAATAGGGGGTCCATATGGGCTACTTGATTGGGTGGTTAGAAAACTTATGTGCCAAAAATTCAAAATGCCCATTCCCAAAAAGCTATAGATATACCCTCTTTTTCATTTGGATGAGGGTAGAAGAAGACAATATCCTCTAGACACCGTCAACCACCAACCTTAGTTGTCATACTACTATTGACTATCCCCATCGTCACCAAGTTATTGGAGCACCAATGGGCTATTTTAAGTATCTTTTGTGAATTTTATAACTTTTAAAATTAATTTAGATTTTTTAATATTTTTAGACAATAAAATACTTAAAATTTAATGAAACACAGAATAATCCTAAATATATGTTTGTTCTCATTATTTTGACATTTTTTGAATTTATATTTAAAATTAGTTAAAATTTAATCATTAATTAATGTTAGTTCAAAATTGTCTCAATTTTTTTTGGGAGTGTTCTTTGGTCATTCATGATCACTGGAAACACTTTCATGTTTTTAAAGGATATTTAATATTATTTTTATTTTTTTAAAATAATTGATAATAAATTTAAATTAATTTCAAACTTGATGAATAATCCTTGAGGTTATCTCTGTTTATTATGATTTATGTCACGCAAATTTGGGATTGAATAGATTTAAAATAATATATACTCAAATTTAAAACTAAATATAAAAAAAAACATAATAATTGTATAATTAAAAATAATAGAAGTCTTAATGACAGTAAGGAAATAACTTAAATTGCCTTTTCTATGGTGGGAGTACACTTTCTCCATAGTTTTATTTTTAGTTGAAGGAACGGATTTTCCTTTTTCACATTATTATGACAAAAAACCTCATTTTTTTTAGGTTTTTCTTCAATATTGTGATAAATAATTGTAAGTTCGAAACTTCAAATTAAATTAAATCTCAATTTCAAATTCATAAAACCCAACTATAGTATAATTTAAATCACTATAGAACTTTTTATTATCTAATAATATTTTACTTTTCATCTCTCGTCTTCTTAAAAAAAGTATTTTAAAATTTAAAATATCCCGACTGAATTTTTAAAATAATATATCGTTAAAATTAAACTTTAAAAATTTGTGGTTAAATAAAGCCACTGCACTAATAGAGAGCTTTCTAAGAATATGATCTATTTTAGAATGAAAATTGATACGCCATCAACAAAATTTCATTATCCAACATCATGAACAGATAACAATGTGACTTTTTTGTGAGAAATATTGAAATATCAATAAAAAGTCATCCAGAAATCTGATTTGAGTAAATTCACAGTCAAATTGACCGGCTCGATAAAAAGAACCCAATGTTATCAAAATTGGTCCAATCTGAACAAAATCAAACTTGAATTAAGTCATTTAATGCTTTTAGAAATTTTCTGGACATATTTGAAATATCAAACGAATCTTGGTTCTGAGAAGTTTATGATCAAATTGAGCGTTTTGACAAGACAAATCCAAAGAGCTCGAGATTACTCAATTATGACATCATTAAGACACTCAAATATTCATCAAACACCATATAATTGAAGGAAGCTCTCTGGACCATCAAACTAAGATAGTTCATATTTTTACATTAATTGCATTCAGATCTCTATAATAGAGCCACACTCCTTTCTTGGGAAAAATATTACATCTGGACTCATAACATAGAGCTACATTCGGAGTTCACTAATATGTAAACACGTGGATGTATTAGAAAAATAAAAAAATTGTTTTAGCGTAGGGGAATATTCCTCCCGTGATATTCCACATTATTTAGGTGTTGTTGTGGTGATATTCATGTGTTATTGTGTTATGAGAATATTCCCGGTGTTATAATAACACAATAAAATATCAGTGACACCATAATAACACCTGAATAATGCAAAATAACACATGAGGAATATTCTCCCGTGTTACCGAGCCGGATCACAGGAAAGCACACGCGTTTTCATGACTCCACGTGTCTGCATATGACTAAACTCCAAACGCAGCTCTACGTTAGGAGTCCTGATGTAATATTTTTCCCCACTCATGAGGGGGGGGATGAGAGCTTGAGGCTTGACAAAGAACTTTAAGCTTTAAGAAAGAGCTAAAATGAGCCGAACGCTAACGAACAAATCATTTTCATGTTCGATTAGTTTATGTATGAAGCACAAAAAAAGTGTTCGAGCTCGACTCATTAACTTAGCGAACGAATCGAACATGAGCTTCTAACGAGCCAAACATGTGCTGTTCATTAGCAATGAGTCATTTTGACAACCATAGCCACGATTCACCCTCCACTCATATGGCCTGGTGTAGGCCTTGAAATATTAAGATGATCTTATTTGAGATGATTTGGTTATTTCATAGGCCTCGTTTGCGGAGTTAGAAGCCGCCCGTAAGAAACACGGTGGTTCACCCTCAGCCCTGTGACTCGGTATAGGCTTTGAGATGTTTTCAATCGAGATAACCTTCCTTTTGGTGACCTGTTCACCAATTATCTTGAGAATGTAAAAAAAACCCTTTTATTGAGAGTGTTTTTTAGTATGCCTATAACATGTAATTAACAAAAGGAATACATTCATTTGGGTGTGCTCTTGACACAAGAACAAAAATGTTCTTTTTGGTTCTGTGGTTATGAGTGACTTATATAAGGATTCGCTTCGTGGGTGCTGTGTTTCGAGGTATTTCAATATGATTCTATATGAACATATACTTTAGACCCATCACACGATGATTATCTTAGAAAAGCCTTCCATGTGTTCTTTTTTAATTTATTTGTCTATTTTTATTGTATATCCTATTTTTCGATTCTTCTTCTCTTCAAACAATTTGTATGATCCGAGAGAGAGATTTATTTGAAAAAGAGAATCATACGACGATATATAAATAGATAAGTTGACGATTTCAAGTTTCATTAAAAAAAAAACCAAAAAACACATTTACTACTATTCCTGTTGATTACATCAATGATATTGATAAAATTCTCATTTCTCATGGTAATTATTGTCTTTGAAAAAGTGAAAATATTAACTGTTATACATTTGTTCAGTATCACTTATATGTCATTTGTTTATTATTACTTATATGATTCATATACTTTTGTTGACCGGTACAAACTTAATTTATTTAAAAGATATGCCAAAAGGTTTGCTTTTATTTATTGGAAATCATCCATAAAGGTCTTAAAACATGTGATATTCTCAATTTACATGAAATAAATATTAATAATATTTATATTCTTTATTCTAATAAATTTGATACCCTATTCATCTTTTTTTTGAATGTCAATTTATCACAGTATCTCATAAATAAATGTGTTGTTATTGAAAGTTTTTTCATTGCATCTACTATATTTTAAGTGTTATATCAATTTGATAATATTGATTGCAAAATAATAATAAAAAAATCATATACTTGCTTTCTAAATTATTGCCTATTTCATATGGAATGAAAGAAATATTATAATCTTTAAAATAAATTTACTCATATTAATTATATTATTCGTAACATCCATTGGATGATTATATATAAAAGTTGGAATTGAAAATATAAGAAAATTTCTCCTAGTAATATGATCAAATTTTAGGATATTAAATAAGATTTTATATAGGTTTTTCTTGCTTTATGTTATTTCTATATTTTTTTTTTTTTGTGTTCTTGTTAGTTGGTTTCTGATTTATTCGGTTTCTTTGCATTTTAATACAACAATTGTGAATATTTAATATTCATAATTTGGATGGTATTGAGAATGCTTGCATGTCGGGTTTTTAGTTATTTTTTGCTTTGTTTTTACTTTTAATTTATTTGTTTATCATCCTTTTTTCCTCAAATTTTTATTCTTTGATTTCTATTTTACATATTATGAATATCTAACGTCTTTATGATTTTCTTGATGTTTGTATTCTCTTAGGTTCTTCATGTTGTTTGTTTGTTTTTTTTTTTGCTGACTCTTTTCTTTTGTTAAGGTTTGTTGCACAAACTTTTATTTTTTTTATGAATTATTTTTTTAGTTTTTTATTTTTTGGTTTTGATTTTCTGTGTGTGCAGTGTTGAATTTTAACACAACAATTATGAATTTTCATTATTCATAGTCTTTGATAGTTTTATTAATGCTTACATTCCAGTTTTCTCTTTTTTTCTTCTAGCATGTTTTTCCTGAAGTTATTATTCTTGCTTTTCAATGTTTCCGTTCATATTTATTTTTCTATAGTTTGTGTCGGCTTGATTACTAGCTTCTTATTATGTTTTTGTGGATGTTTTGTAGCTTTGTTGTATGCTGGTTCTTTTAGTTTTTTGTGCTTTGGCTTTGATAAATTTATTTACTTCCTTGTTTATCTCAATTTGTTGAGTTTAGTTACTGAAGAGTGAAGATCTCCATCAATTATTAAAATTTAACCAAATGCAGAATATATTTTTATATATTCTACATTTAGGACATAATTCTAATATTTTTATCAAGTAAGTTCTAAACTCAGGTTAATTGTGTTTCTTTCCATCATGCTTTTTTCTTTTTTACAGTTTTTATTTAGCTGTTAACTGTTTTTTTTTGCTATTTGTATTTTGACTTGTATTCATTGTTTGTATTTTTGCAGGATACGAGAGGATTTGACACTTGCTGTCGTTGCTGTTATTGGTGATTTTGTTGATGTTAATGTAAGTATTATGCGTACTCTTTATTCGTAGTTTTAGATTATTTAGAGAAAGTTTATTTATTTCTCGATGCAGTTATGTTTTTGGTGGATATGTGAATATTGATGTCAATATTTGTAAATGCAGTTCTTCTCTTGGTGGATTGTTGATGAGGCTTATTTGATGCCGCAGTTGCTGTTTTAAATGTTAGTTCTAAGAAAAAAAAATAAAAATAAAAAAAAAGAAGAAGAAAAGAAGCCAACCGAACTTGTCGGATTTGATTCGATTTTTAGATTTTGACCGCATGATGCAGACCGCACCCTTTCTCCAATCTCAGGAACGCAGTCACGGTTACCCATAGGAATCCTGACTTGCGAGTCTGGCCCGCTCAGCCGGAACGGTTCGGCTGAGAAATCTCCCGCATGATCGCATTTCCAAGTCTGCTTCCCTCCTCGTTCTCGATCTCGCCATGGGCGGTCGCAGAGGGAAGCAATCCGATATATTCTCCACTGTTGTCATCCATGGAGACGATGGTTCGGATCCCGAAATCGCCTCCTTACCGAGTCATGGCCCCGCAATAGGCACCGTCGGTGACGACGGCGATGAGGTGGACTCCTCATCCCTGCCCCCTCTTCTCCAGCGTCTCCCAAAGGACTTTGACGATGCCGCAGGTTACGACGACGACTATGAAGAAGACATGGGCGCTTCCTCGGAATTATCCGGCACCTTCATCGTTAAGCAGGATCGCCCCTCGGCTTCCCCTCATTCTGCTCGCCGGCCGCTTCGGTCTCCTTTTTTTGATTTCAACCGTTCGAGTCCCAGGGCTAGGTCGGAGCCCGATGACGCCTACTCGACCTTTGTGGTCCGATCGACTACTAGGTCGAAGGGGGCGCTAAGCCCTAGGGAGACCTTGTCGGGTACATTCGTGAGGAAGACTGGCCTCGACGGAGCGGGATTCGGTTCGTCCTTCATGAGCGAGGCAGGGGAGAGCATGAAGGCGGCCTCGGAAGGGGATGAGGGCAGACTGCATGAGCCGGGACAGCATTTGAAAAGGAGGGCTTCTGTTAGCTCGGTTCCAGACTCCGTTAACCGAGAAGATCCAACCACCAAATATGAGCTACTTCATGAACTCGGTGAGTCTGAATGCCCTTCCTGGGTATTGTTCTTACTGTCGTTATTTTTATTGCCTACAGATGGCATTAGTTCGTGCAGTTCAGTTCCGGTCAGGAAGGAGGAGGATTGTTTTGGTTTAAATTTTTAAATCATTAAAAATTGTCCGAAAGTGACCAAATAGAAGAGACGAGCTTGAATAATGCATGCTTGTTGAAGTATTGTAGCAAGGAGCGAGCTTGGAATGGTGACAGCAAAGTTTCTTTTCAGCCTTCTGTTTGTTTTGTTGCCGAAACAGATGGAAAAGCTAGGAGCAAAACCTATTAATTCACATTTTATGAATGCAGTGATACTGTTCTAGGTTACCTAGAAGATGTTTAAGAGGTTGATCTAGCATAGAGGTGACTGTGGAATACCAAGGGATTAAAAATATGTGGAATGATGGTGTTTAGAAGAGGATAGGCGGCGTTCGGCGGTTGTCTGGGCCGAAAACAATGAAGAGAACTATGAAACTCTGGCTCTGATGATACACAGTTGTCAAGAGAGATTCACCACTTATTTTTAAACAAGCTACAGACACGCCAATTGCAAAAGAGGATGCAACACTTCTTAAGCTGAAAATTAGAGAATAAATTCTGTAAATACACAAATACAATGTAAAAGTTCTCAAAATTAGGAAATAAGAATATTTTTAATATTTAATTCTCAAAATAACCTTAATTTTAATTAAAAAATAAATTCAAATAGGACACACAAGGCTATCTATCCTCAGTTGGAGGGAGAATTCCCACTATAGAGCCTTATGGGATTGAAAATCCCATTCTCTAGTTCCTCCTGATCGACATTGTCGCTCAAGACATTCTGAAACATTCTCAACTCGGGTTGCTGTGTGTCTTGTGCTATTGGACCACCAATGCTAATCCTACAAGTGCTTCTTTTAAGGGATGCAAAAAGTTAGTTCATGACACCATACTCTTAAACTCTATATAGGCCTATTACTTAGGACTCCTTTCAAAGTAAGAGTATGATGCACTTCCCATCCCCGATGAAATAATATGTGTTATTGTAGCCATCGTGATATGTGCAACAATAGTATTTCTAAGGATGACCGAATAGGATTTGGCAAGCATCCATATGTACCACATCATATCACATTTGCTTTTGAAACTTGTCTTTAATAGAGAACTCCAAAAATATTTCTTTTCAACTGTGATATCGTTCTCTTTTTTCAACCAAGTTATGAAATAAGGTTGGGTGTGCTTTTGTGTGGCCAAGTTCAATATGTCAACTATTTGGGTAGATTATATATTCTCACAACTGCTTTTGTATGATAAGACCACACTCTTTCCATTCACGATGAATTCCTTTTGACCTAAATGCCCATTAAAATCTGGCAAGTTAAATTTTATTCTAAAATCCTAATATCTTCTTTGATATTCAATGCCAAATTTCTAGGGTATTGGCTCTTCATTACTGAAAACTTCATGATGGAAGTGATTCATTTTCTCCTCTTGATTTGGTGAGTTATCATTGTGACTATGGGTGTCATCTCTGGGTTGTCTTCTCTTAAAAGAGCCAAGATTTTGTTGCAGTTGGAAGATCTTTCTTTGCATTTCTTTCATCATAAGCTCATGGACACTTTTTGCGTGTTTCTTCTAGACGATATTGTATTATTTTCTCCCAATTAGGATCTCGACGGATGTAAGATTGTTGATCAAAGGTTGGTCAAAAGGCTTATGTTTTGGTAGGTGTTAGAACAAATTTTATATGGATGTATGATCATTAGCTTTTGAAAATTTAGTGTTAGGGTTATGAATTAAGTTATGAATGATTAAAGTATTGAGTTGGTGGAAGGTTTATGCCTTGTTAATTTTAAATTATGCATAGGAAAAGAGAAATCCTTAAAATTTAGGGTTTGCGGGGCTCCGATATCAAATGATATTATTTTTAGATTATGACAAGGTGTTTAAGAGGTAATCTTGTAGGGAGATTAGTTGTGGATTATTAGAGGAATTAGAATAAGGTTGATGACATTTAAAATGAGATAAGAGGCGTTTGACGGTTATACTAGCTCTAAACAGTTGAGTGAACCATAAAACATCAGCTCTAGTGAGACAGTTCTCGCGAGAGACTCACAACCTACTTTTGAAAAGGCCACATATACACCACTTACAAAAAAAAGTGATACATCATTCCTTAGAGCAAAAAATTAGAGAATAAAAATTCCAAATACAGAAGACTAAAGCAAAGGTCCCTAAAGTAGGAAATGACAACATATAAATAATTCTCTCCCAAAATAACCCTAATTTTAATTGAAAAATAAATTAAAATATGGTACACAAGACCCCCTAGCCTCTGTAGGTGGGAGAATTCTGGCTACGGAGGCTTACGAATTGAGAAACCTCGTTCCCGTGTTCATACAATCAACATGTCAGTGACTTCCACATCCTACAATGAGGATGTTGAAGAGATACATTAATATGATTACAATTATTGCACTATTTAATACCTGCTTGATATAAATTAGGTTTTGTTATTTCAGTTGTGATAAATCCTATTCAAGTGATTACATTGTATCCTGTTTGTTTTTCGCGTTTCTATAGCGTTTCAAAAACCGCGTTTCGGTTTTGTGAATAACGCCGCCCTCAGGATGATCCCCGCTGGCCTCGTTCCTTGGTTGCATTTACTACCGTATTACCCCGCTACCCTCGCCATAAGCATTCGTGATCGAGCTCTGCCCTAGCCGCTCGCTGCTTCTTCGGCATTACTTCGCTCGCGTTACTTACTTCGCGATCGAGTGCCCAAGCCTCTCCCTGGTTCTTAGGTATTCCTTCTCCTCCAGGTAAAAACCCGTCTCCTTTTTTTTTCGCTGCTTCTTCTGCTGCGACACTTGCTGGCCTCTCACACTTGTGAAATAAGAAGAACAAAGAGCAACATAAATTGGAACTCTGATCTTTTGCCGCCTACTCACGCCATGGCTATCGTGCCCTGCTTTTTCTCCATTACATCTTTGAATGCTTTTAAGCTTTCAGGCCCACCACAAAAGAGGAAAAAGAAGGTTTGGCTTTCGCGAGGGAAGCCAACCACACACACAAGGAAACAAGCTATGGTAAAACCTGCTTTTCTACATATACAATTTTGGTCTTAAGTGCTTTTGGCCACAGAGATTCTCCGCTATAAGTTTCTTCTGCCTTCGTATGATGACAAATTATTCGTCTCTTTATGCTTACTTTTAGCTTTGATATTTTTGAGGAGGATGTGCCTGCATACCACAAATTTTATATGTATTTATATCTAACATCTAAACTTAATTATCTTCACTTTCTTTATATTTTGTTTAAATCTTTGATTTGGGTTTGTGAAATTCTATTTTTAGAGGGTTATGACAAGTCATATGATCCCAAGTGGTTCTTTTGGATTGCCCTTCTTATATGCTTTTCTACATACAAAAATTTGATTCAAGCTTTCCTGACAAACAAGATCCCCATCATTATGGGTCTAATGCCTTCTTTTGATGGTAGATTATTCATCTATTTATGTTTACTTTGAATCGTGAGTTTTTATTTTTATATAAACTTTGGTTGAATCTTTTTGATATATTTGTCAAATTCATTTTTTTATTATGTTAGAAATTCATGTTTTCTTAATATTCACTCTTAAGTGGAGTGTATAACATTTTTTGTATTGTCATGAATTGATTTATTTGGTTCTCAACTGTTAAATATGTTGCCGTTACAGTTTTGTTACAAACAAAAACACTACACAATGCCAGAATAGTCATTTACCAAAAAAAACTACAAATAAGCTGTTTACTAAACGCACAAACCAAACAACTAAACAACTTATCTATAACAAAGGCATAATGATCATTTATCTAGAATCAGCTGTTTTTCAAACACACAAACCAAACAGTCAGCTAGCTTATCCTCATCCGGATCAGCTGCTCATCAGCAGATTATCGGGATAAACTGCTTATCAACACAAGCTGGATAAGCTGCAACTGCCCCAAACAGACCCTTAGTAAATCTAGATTAGTGTAAAACCAAACCTAATAGCTTTTTGGTTGCCCAATTATTAAACTGTGGCAATACCTCAATTTGTTTGATTGTTGTTTGGAAGATTGAAGATTTCAAAAAATTTGGATGAGTTTGTTAATACACCCAACCAAATCCATTAAATTTTTAATTAGTGTGGCAATCACTTCCATTATTTAACTATTAGTTAACTTGTTCTAGAAGCTTCAACTTTTCTATGCGCTTCCATAAAATTATTGCTCGAATATTTAATTAAATTGCGCTTTTTTGATTCACAATAAGCATCATAACCTTTGAAAACGAATACTTTTGTTTATCTTCATAACGTTAAACATAACAAGAGTAATCATGTAGCCTTTGTGCACACCATCAAACTTAAGTAATATCATCCTAAGAATATTAAATTAACAACAAGATCAACATAATGGGATAAAAGTATTCCGATAATACAGTACACAAAATTATGTTATTGCATTGAACTAATAAAGCACCAAAACTATAGACAAAATATCATAGAGAGCTTCTCGACACAGTACAAATCCTCTCTCCTTCCCCCATAAGCTGTACACAAGTTTGTTAGTTTGATGGCTTTTTATGTTGTTATTGATGTTCATATCAAACTCAAGTAACATCAACCTAAGAACATTAAATTAACAACAATATCAACATAATGGGATCAAAAGTATTTCGATAATACAGTGCAAAAAATTACGTTATTACATTGAACAAATAAAGCACCAAAACTTTAAGAAAAATATTAGAGAGCTTCTCAACACAACATAAATCTCCTCTCCTCCCCCTCTATGCTGTACACAAGTATTTTAGTTTGATGGCTTTTTATATTGTTATTGATGTTCATGGATTTGAAAAGTATAATCAAGCCATCAAGTAGCTTAGGACCCTCTCCCAACAAGTGGGTGCACCAATACATGGATCTCTTAAAACTACTTAGCTTTGAGAGACATTCATTCCAATTATTTTAGACTCTTGGCTGTCACATTGCAAATAAAATATAGTCTGCATGCCTATTGGAAGTTGTGAATGTGTAAGTTCTTAAGAGGTTAACAACTTTAATGCATGTTTAGTGTCTAACGAAATTTGCTTAATGGTAAAGAAATATATTAAGTAAAATGCAAAAATTAATGTTAAGCATGAATAAGTACAAAAAACACTAAAACATCCCATTAAGCAATAAAATTATCTCCAATGATATCATATTCAAACCACTTTGCTGACTTAATATCTGCAACATAAGCTTTAATTGAACCATTTTCCATTCTCCTCGATTCCTTAACAATGAGGATGTCCCTAAATTTTTTGTGATTATAAGATTTAATAATTAAAGGAGTAAAAACATTATTTTCATTTCTAATTGGCTATATAAATAGATTATACAATTGTGGCACAAATGATTATTGAGATTATGGCACAACTCATGAATTTGTAAGTGAGATTTCATTATTTATATTAACTTCTTCTATGCCCTGACTCTGCATTATCTATCACTGCTTGTATTGAAGTATATACAAATACCAACCTTTGGAATTATGCAACATTGCCCAAATTAATAACAATTTTTTGTTTGAACTATCTTTGGAAAGTATGCAACTGTCAATACTTAAAACCTTTCATTGAAGATTCTGTTGTCATTACAATAATATTTCTTAACCGAGCATGGCGATGGTTGTATATCCCCATCTATTATTGTATTATGCTGCTCCCTACTACAGTATTCACCTGGATGATAGTGACAAACCTTAAGTGGTGCAAGGAGCTTATTTTAGTTGCATTACTCAAGCCTATTTAAAAGTATATTTCATATGGTTCTCAAAGTTATCCCTTTTCAATAGTTTATTGAATTACTTTGTTATTGAATCTGCCTACTTCGATACCACATACAAAGATTATCTTTCAAATGAGATTACAATCACTACATTTTAAAGTTGATTTGACCGTGAGAAAAGAGTGAGTGTCATGAGGGATGGAAAGGTGTGGTAGTCTTGAGATGTAGGGAGGTGAGGGGATAGGGAAACTAACACCCTATAATACTTTGTGGGTTGGATTTGAGAAAATCGGATTTGAGCTAATTTAATTAAAACTCATTTGAACCAATTTTTAATGACTTCATATTTTGCGGGCCTTAGCGTAAAACTCACTTGATACTTGCTTGAACAGGCGAACAGGACGACCCTTAGTTCTAAGCCACTAAGAGAAGATAATATGGTTTGGTGCCTGCTAATGCGCTTGAAATAAATCTCTTTCCAAGTGTTGTCATAGATGATTCCAACTTATTTATGAAGAGAAGGATTTTTTATCTAATGATTGCATAGTATTCAAGTGTCATAATGGGCTGTCTTTTTTAATTTTCCGAACATATAATGTAGAACTTTATTGGATTCATTCTTTCAGATAGGCGCTTGTAGCCTGTCTTAAGAATCTGAATCTAACAAGGTGATTTGGAAATCCTCATTAACTCATAATTATTATTGTTTTTTCTGAAATTTATTCAACATTTGTTTGATTTCAATATAGGTAGCATCATGTCATATAGCATTAAGAAAATATTTGTGCATAGCTACTCCTCTGAAGTGCAATATCTCATTAGATTCATTTCTTGGTTTCTTTTTCTTTCCTTTTAAGCATCATTCAAATTTGATCTTATGATCTCATAATTAGACTAAATTTAAATGAGTTATTCTAGTTTCACATTCCATTTAGACTTGGATATTTTACACGGCATGCTTGAATTTACCATTTACATCGAGACTTTGATAAAAGAGGTTTTTTCAACAATGTGCTCTCCATGTCAGCTTAAAATACTAATAATGGACTTTTTATATTCCCATTTGCTTGATAATTTCAAACCACTTTTATTAAGTTGACTTCACTTATTAAAAATGGACAGGTAAAGGCTCATACGGTGCTGTTTACAAAGCCAGGGATTTAAAGACTTCAGAGCTTGTTGCCATTAAAGTTATTTCATTGACTGAAGGGGTATGCTTCTTAACTAATCCATAGTATTGTGTGACATTCTTATATGGATAATTTCATGATTGATTTTTTCTATGAAGAGGGGGAGATATGGAGGGGCTGGAGAGTGGGGAAGGGAGGAGGGTTTTGAGTGAAACATTCAAATCTTGTTGGGTATGCAAGCAAGAGGAAGGTTTTTCACTAGTGTTTGTATTTTGTATAATCTATCGATGGTTTTGTTGTTGGCTTGTTGGTTTCGAATTTATGATAGGTTTGACATCTATGTGTTATTTTTGTTGCTGATTATTTCAAGGTTCATTCTCTTGAATGCGTTATTAGAACTCAAATAGAGAGGTTCTTCTTTGAACACTGACAAGATACTCGACATTTATCTATTCTTTCTTTTTTGCCATAAAGGATTTTGATATGCGCTTTTCATTATAAGCCTTAAAGTTGAATGTTTTTCACAATGTCAAAGTCTTCTCATACTTTATTCATTTTCATTTGTTATTTTTTTTAATTTATGATAAAAAAGTTTTATAAATAAAACAAGATAGTAATATTGAGATGTAACTCTCACTCTCTCTCTTTCTCACACACACACTTTTATAGTTTTTTTTTTAATTGAGCAGGAAGAAGGATATGATGAAATTCGGGGTGAAATTGAGATGCTGCAGCAGTGTAGTCATCCAAATGTTGTGCGCTACTTTGGAAGTTATCAAGGAGAAGAATACCTTTGGGTAAGATTAATTTTCCTTATGATTAAATTGGTTTGTGAACTTTTAAATTAAACATAGGGCAAGTTATCATGCACAAGAGATGCAACTTTTTTTTTTCTACTTATCTTTTTTTATAACATTTTGCCATGTCTATTGGTTTGGACCTATGTTTTGCTATATGGAAGGGACTCTTTAATACATAGTTAATTGTTTTCAGATGTTCAGTCATAAATGAGTTGAAAACGCTGTTAAGAATCACTCATTAGCTTGGCATGCATGCATTTGTGCTAGTCCTTTTGCAAAACATGTATCTATGTTGCCTTTTACCTACCCCTTTTAGTTTCTTATCGTTCACAAGAAAGTTTTATGCACATTTATTGGTACATCTTCTACCCTTGGACATATGCCCACACAACTTCAATTTATTTTCTACCACCTTATTGATGTAGTGGGAGCAAGGAGAAGCTTTGTTTTGGAATTATAAGATGAATTTGGAAAAAATAATTATATTTTGAGCTACTAGATTTAATAAAATATTATTTTATTCATTTTTTTTTGAGAGGTCATGACTTTATTTTATATTAATCGCCAAGCATTATGTTTTTTTTCTCTTTCTCTCTCACACGCGCACACACACACGCGCGCGCGCGCACACATACATATATGTGTGCTGTAAGCCGTGGCCTGTTGGGGTTCACTGTAAGTCCTCTCAGGTCACTGGTTCGATCACCACGACGCGGGGTTCTCGAATAGTTAGGCACATGACGCAGGCTCTAATCATGGGGCCTTGATGTGCATGAGAAACCGATATTTGGGCCTCTGCCAACCTTAAAAATATAATATATATATGTGTATATACATGTGTGTGTGTGTGCGCGCGCGTGTGTGACACACACATATATCTATATATGTCTATATGAATTTACACACACACACACACACACACACACACACACACATATATATATATATATATATATATATATATATATATGGGGTTCAAATAGAACTGAAGGTAAATCTTATTAATGCAAGGGGGGTATAAATACTAATTACAAAATCTATATTAGTAACTAAATAAATAAAAACATGATATAGTAGAAAAAGAAATGAATAATATGATATCCAAGCTACTAACTCATAATAAATAGGAATTAATAATGGCTAAAACTAGCCATTAATAAATATTCTAATACACTCCCTTGATTTGAAATTGTCGAATATTGGCCGAGGAAGGTTCTTTCTGATAATATTGTCCAATTGACCAATAGATGACACAAACGGAACACAAATCTCCCCGGGCTCGAGTTTTTTTTTAATGAAGTGTCGGTCAATCTCAACATGCTTGGTGCGACCTTGCTGGATCGGGTTGTGCGCAATGCTAATCGTTGTCTTATTGTCACAGAACAACTGTAGGGTTATGAGCAATGCTAATAGTCACCTTGTTATCAAATTCTAACAAAAGTTTAAAATAGATCAAGTTTTTAATAATTTTTGGAGCTTTGCATAAAACAATAAGCAAAAGTTATTTGGTATGATACAAATCATTAAAATTTAATATTTTAGTATGCATTTTCTTATAATTTACAAAATTTAAACTGAATTATTTAGAACATAGTTGTTAGTCACACTTGCTCAAATTTTTTTTAGATTAGACGCACGACACACATGTTTAATACGTGCTAGACGTGTGTCGCATACACATTCATATTTGACAAGCGTTACTGTAAAAAAACTATATGTTTTTTTTATAAAGAAGAGTCGGTGCATCACAATTGCTCGTGTTACCTAGAGTATAAAAATTTAAGAGCTACTAAACTTGTCGACAACTATAAAATGATAAAAGAAATTATATTGCAACCACTAAACCGAAAAATGGCCTCTCGATTGATGCTGAAGCAAGGTTGAATGCAATGCACGATGACCTTTTTTTTCTACGAGTGGGGAATTAAAGACATTTCTTAATTATATGAGCAATGTTCTCCATCTACTATGCAAAAAAACAAAAAGTAACATAAACCTTTAAATAATATCATTCAGACTAGTGAAAGAGAAAAGGGTTAAATAATAAGTGAATAATATAAGGATCATGATTTTAATTTAAATTCAAAATTGTAAAGGGAAATCTTTCTTTCTTATATTTTTTCAATTGAAAGCATATGTTGCATATTTGTATACACTCCTATCTCTATAGATAAAGAATATTTTTAATATAAAAAAATATTTTAATTAGATATCCTCTAATTAAGTACATAATATCAAGCTACTTAATATACAATTTTTTGATTTAATATTTTCCATAATATTCCCCCTCAAGTTGAGACATACATATTTATAATGCCTACTTCTTACAAATACAAGTATCTGTAGTTCCATTAAGGGTCTTTGTGAATATGTCCCCCAATTCTTCCCCAATTCTTACATGAGTTGTAGAAATCACATTTTGTTGAATCTTTTCACGAACGAGATGACAACCTATCTCAACGTGCTTGGTTCGTTCATGGAAAATTAGGTTTGAAGCAATATTAGTTGCATCTTCGTTATCACACCACAGCTTTGCCGGAGCTGTCATTTGAAAAACCCATTTCAATTATGAGTTAAACTACCTCATAGTGATTATGCATGGAATCGTGACGCTCCATTTATGGAGAGCCTTTTATTGATCCTGAATGCTATAAAAATTTAGTGGGAAAATTAAACTATCTTACAGTAACTTGCCCTTATATCACATATTTAGTTAGCACTATAAGATAACTCATGTCTTCTCTCACAGTCCATCATTGGTCAACTCTGAAACATATACTATATTATCTCAAGAGCTCCTGTAAAAGGGATTTATATCAGAATCATGAGTATAAAATTATTGAATGTTCCTCTGATGTAGATTGGGCAAGTTTTACGATAGATCGAAGATCCATTACTGAATATTGTGCTTTTGTTGATGATGATTTAGTTTCATGGAAGGAAAAATTATTGATTAGGAAGCATCAAAGTATTGCATTGTTTGACCACTATTGTCCCCATTTCTACTAACAAATTCAAAACTTACTTTCATTGAGATAGAAAGATACCATTCTTTCTCCTTGATACCTCAATCCCCAAGTATGTCAAGGAACCTAGATTTTTAGTATTGAATTGATTTTGCAAAAAATGATTTCAATGATAAGATGTCTAGCACATTGCTTCCAGTAATAATAATGTCATCAATATATATCTCCATTCGAATTATCCCAAAAGCATACATATTGCTTGTAGAATACAATGCAATCATTTTTATGCTTGTGCATCCCAAACTATTTTAACGCTTGACTAAATATTCCAAACCATGCCTGAAGAATTTGCTTCAATCAATAGAGTGGCTTCCGAAGCCGAAATACTGAATGTTTCTTTGATGCAGCTTGACTGCCTCGTTATCACAAAACAAGCTGTCGAATTTCTTCCCTCTTCCTCCTAACATTTCAAATCACCTTTCCCCTTCCTTGATTTCGTGCTAAAATCCTTACAAAAATTCACAAGCCACTTGCAACACTTTAGACGCAAGTTTGGCGCCTTCCGACGGCTACTGAAAATGAACAATGCATGAAAAACGAATCACAAAATGGAAGCAATAGGAAGGAAATGAAAATCTCAAATGTCGCTAAAATCAGTTTAGGAATTACAATGCGAACACCGCACGAGAGAAGAGGAATCGGGAGGGGAGGGAAAATGCGAATGAAAGAAACATCAAGGAGAAAAATATTCGAAGGCTCTGTAGGCCTCAATCGATGCATTTATCACAGAGTTAGGTCGGTGGAAAACAGTGAAGGAGATTAGAGAGGGTTAATTAGGGTTAATAAATTTAATTAAAATTATAACTTGCGATTTTTATATCTTCCAATTTATTCATAATTTATATATAGTATTATATATTATGTTGATCGATTTGACGCGTATAATTTAATAAAGTTGTTTTAATTGAAATATGAGAAATATGAAATTTTGGGTATATTTTTAGTCCTCAAAATTTTTATCAGATTTATCAATAATGGGTTATTACTTAATGGAGAGGGAGATAGGATGATGTATGTCTTTAAGTAGTGGGAGAAAGAGGAAGATGGAGTAAGAGGGGAGAAACAAGTGAGAGATGATGGAGGGATTCGTGAAAAGCAGAAACTTATAGTAGAAAATTAGAGGTTTCAAGCGAGATGTTTAATGAGGGATGGAATCAATGAGAAAAAAATAGAGAGCACCAAAGAAAGAAAGGGATGACGGAGAAGAAAGAATAGATGAGTCTTAGAAAAAAAAAAGAATTAAGGGGGCTTTTGAGCAAAATAATTCTTAATTCTTCATTCAATGAGAATAATAAACCATGTGATACTTTTTATAGTATCAGAATATTATAAAACTAGATAATTACCCCAATTAACCCTAAACAATTTAAATATTGATTAATTTAACAAAAATACATCAATGCAAACTTAAGAACATGAATTAAGTATAAGTACACCAACTTATTAAATCAAAATGATAATTACTCGTGATGCTGTTGATGACACACATGAATCTTGATTGGATGGTTGTCATCATTTATTATCAATGAGTGCTATTCTGTTATCTCTCTTATGTACTCATTTTGCTTTTTATTCTTCATAGATTTATCACTCATTAATCTAATCATTCTGTTTTTTGTTGCACTCATTTTGACTTTATTTTATTATTTTTGTATTCAAGGTCTTTATTGTATGCTGACTCGTACCTTTCCAGAGCTCAAGTCATTAATGCTCTCACTTAGCCAATTAACCCTTTCTCATCAGATGGTATTGACCTTCTTAAATGCATTATTATGTGCTTAAATTTAAGAGAGGAAGTGGGTTTCTAGTTTGGAAGCTTGCCTAATTTGTAGGTACTGGGTCGTAAAGCTCAGATATTTTGAGGTAGAGAGGTCATTGAGCTGCGGTGCAAATGCCAATGAATGAATGTGGAAAAAGAGTCCTAAAAATATGGGTGTGCATTTGGATAGTTAGGTTGCTTTGTTTTACTAATAAGCTAAAAATGACTTGCTTCATTTCTGAAATTAAAAAATTGAATTGAACCAACTGAACTGAGTTTTACTTTGGTTAGATTGGATTGGTTCTAGATAAAACAAAATATATTCAACTTTAGTATTCGACCCATGAGCCTAATCCTATTTAGTTTAAATAGTATATATGATGAAGACTACTGAGCAATCTTTGTTGAAACTATAATTTTGGCATGTGAAATAATTAACATGCACATTATTCATTCGTCATTGGTTTATTTGTGGTTCACAGGCTTGTTTGTTTAATATTATAAGAAATTAGCATAATTATGTTTTTGACTTGAAGAACAAAAATTTAACTAATAAGAAAAATGAAGTCAGTCTAAATTACATCCAATAACATAACCAATACTTTAAAAATCAAACTGACTCAACCAAATAAAATTGGTCCAGTTAAATTTTTTAGCTTCCTCCAAATAATACACATGCTTGTTTGCAAGCACTTTTGGATAGTTATTATAGGTCCATTGGCAGCTTCGGTTGTACTCCTTGTAGATGACTAATGTATTTTTTTTAGAAGTGTAATGGGAGGCACACACTTTTTGTTGTTTAAGTGGCTAGGCAATTTAGGTAGCTTGTAGTTGAGGGCGAGAACTCTTGCTTGAAAAGTAATAAAATGTATGTCCGCATTCCTTGTCTTTATAATTACTATGTGAGTAATAACTAATTTGAGCTAGTAAACTCATATTTAACCTAAACTCAACATTGATTTATTATGCAAGTGGAGCGCATCTTCAACTTTTCTCTGATGATATGCTTCTCGTGGAGAAGAGTAGAGGGAAAGCTCAGAAAAAACTTGAATTATGGAGGTCTACATTGGAGTCTAAAGTCCTGCGTTTGAGTAGAACTAAAACTAATTATATGAAATGTAATTTTAGTAGTAGTAGCTCTAGGTACAGAGTTGTAACTATGGTTAATCAAATTATTAAAAGAAATCATTCAAAAGAGTCATATAGGTGTGAGATGGATGTTTGTTTAAAAGAACAACTATAAATTGACTTTGGCTAACAAAAAGTTTATGCTCGTCAAGTGCACTCTATGATTCACCAATCAAGAGAATTGGGCCATGAGATAACTTACGAACTTTGTCCATGACCGTAATTTAATAGTTTTATTTTGTGGTAAAATCACTTGTTAAAGAATGCAATCATTAATATTCCCTCTCGCGGTGTCATTTGTGACAAAATCACAAGATTATAGGAAATGTACCACATCCTTATTGAATGACATCTATGAGAGTGGTCATAGAGTCATGCTTTATAAGACAATGGCTCTCAGTGAGCTATGATTAGGGGTGTAAAAGAGTCAAACCGAGCTCGAGTCACCCTTAGCTTGAGCTTGATTAATTTTATCGAGCTCGAGCTTAAGTCTACGAGTTCAAACCAACTCACGAGTTGGCTTGTTTAATATAAAAGAGAGAAAATGATATTAATTTAAGCTAGCTTAATAATAATAAGACAAATTGAATGAATAATTAAGAGAAAAATAATAAAAAATCACCTAATATACAATACAAAATATTTATTTTTTAATATTTCTACTACCTTAACGTTAAAGTCTTAAAATTTAATATATTTTGAGTATATTTTATATTAATATTTTTTTAAACGAGTAGGCTCTCACGCTAAAGAGTTAAATCGGGGCTGGCTTGACCTTGCCTTGTTACCTTGCCACTTCTCGAGCTGAGCTAGAGCTCAAGCCGGCTCACAAGGCGGCTTGACTCACTTACACCCCAAGCTATGATTAATCTTAAATTTGTCACAATTTGCATGACATCTATAAGAGTGGTCATAGTCATGCCTGATATGACAATAGCTCTTCTTGAGCTAAGATTAACCTTAAATTTGTCGCACTGATAAATTATTGTTGATGATGAATGAATGGTTCCTTAAGGCTTTAAGGCACTAGGCTTTGCTCTTCTTTTTTTTATAAAAAATTATATAATCATTTCTCTTTTTTTATCTCGACTTCGAAGTGGTCCACTTCTAAATATAGGGATATTTTGATAAATGAAGCCTCTCCAGTTTAGATTTTTTTTTTCAATATTGTCATCACTGAGATATTAAATTAATCATAATTGCTTTAAATCTTCAGATGTCTACCTACAAAAAAATTGGAATCACACATCTAAATATGGTTTGAATCCATTCTGGAAAAACATTTTTCCATAGACCATGACAAGTCTACCTCAAAACTACACGATCATGTATAAAAGTATAAAAGTTATAACTTATGATTATATTTTTGAAGGCATGGCATTAAAGTTCTATATTTTGTCATCCTAAAATTAAATATTGTTACGATTGTATACCAAGCACTTAGCAATTTACAACTAGCTCTAAGTATAAGTTCTCTTATCAATTGGAGGGGTAATGAATCGTAGGGGGCTTACGCCAATGAAAAATTTAAGGCAAATTATCGAAGTAATGTTTTATCTAAAGATCAAATTCATCTTTTAACAATTTGACTTGCGACCACAAACTCTTTTTGAAGAGTTAAACATGAATTTTGGGAACTCCAGATTTTCTTGAATGGTCAAGTGCACACTATTTATGCAATTCACTTGAGTAGCATCCCAACAGTTCTTATATTTGTATAATTTCTTAGTAATGTTTTTTTTCTTTTCCTTTTTCTTGCAGATAGTAATGGAATACTGTGGGGGCGGCAGTGTTGCTGATTTGATGAGTGTGACTGAGGAGCCTCTGAACGAAACCCAAATTGCATATATATGCAGGGAGGCTTTAAAGGTATTTATTAGCATACTTGATGTTTTTTTCATAGAGATATTTACCTATTGGAAACATTTTGCAGTTAGTTTTAAGCTAAATCCAATTATCCTACATCATAAATTGGTATTTTAGATTTTTCTTTCTGCATATTTAGCTTGTGTAGCATGATTACATGAAATTGTGTTTTGCGTCCTTCTGAAAATTGCAGTGTTTGTTACAATTCAGTAAATAGAGCTGTTAACATGCTTTCCTAGGCTATAACTTTCATTGAAATATTTTGCTAAGTATTCTTAGTGACTATAGGGAAAATTTTTATATACTATTTCTCCAGCGTTATCACTCTTTTAAAGGCTGTAGTACTCAATTTTTTAACATCATGTTTTGCTTCAAGCAACAAGAATATTTAAAAACAGCAAGGATAAATGCGAGGTGGAAGATGCCCAGGCAAACTTGATTGGGCCTGTTTTACTCAGATATTATGATATAAATTTATTGCTTGTTTTATCACAAAAACTATAGACAGAATATTGAAAGCATTAACTATCAGTTTAGCATCTTGATTTACAATATCTTAGTTTCTTATACATCTTTGTTCAGTATACTACTTGAATAAACCATGGCTTTTTTGATCAGTTCTGAAGCCGTTCGGTTATTGCTAAGGTAAATGTTTTATATATTTAGCTTCTTGAATTTTTGAAATACTTTTTAGCCATTTAACAATTGTAATGCCTGGTTTATTTCACTCGGAGGACAGCGAAGAGCTCGGCTGGGGGGTGTGGTGGGGTGGGGTGTAAAATGACTACCCCCACTACGATCACGTGCATATCTGATCTGTGAATGCGTGTCTTTGATACGTATAAAGTTAATGAAGTAGTGCAATCAGTTCATGAGCACGATGATTTCACAAGCAAGCGGAGGAGAAAGAAGCGGACGAGAAAGAAGCGGACGAGAATGTGTGCTAGGTTGAGGACAACAATGGATGACTCGTGCTTGGGACCCTTTAGTAGTAACGAGAGCTGTAGTAGCTCGACGACTAAGTTGGTCGAGCCAAGCCGCAAGAAGAGGATTCTTTTACCGGGATTGCCTATGTGAGAATGGTGAACCGAGAAATTCGAATTCGAGCAAACCTCATCTCGCTGCATTTTGCCCTGCGGTTTTGTGGCTTTGCGTGAAATCGGGAGTGGAATTAGGGTAGCAAACTCAACTCGTCGGCTTGCTATGAGGAGCGGAGCATGGGACAGAGATCCAAGGCTTTCTCGCGTGAAGGGTGTGGGAGCGGAAAACCTTTTTGCGTGAGATTGATCTTCGATCTATGATAATTTTTATTATATGATTTTGTATAGTATCAATTTCTATTAACAATGAGAGATTGACAGTAATACACACACACACACAATAGATGGTACATATAAGATAAATTGAGATGACCTAATTTAGTTCTGCCTCTGCCTCTGCCTCTAGTTCTCGGAAGGGAACCAACTAACAAATTTGTGAGGTGCGTACCATTGCCCAAAGTAACCAAAGTATCATCCATTAAATTATTTAGCTCAAGTAGATCTCCATTCTTCTTTCTCCTGGAAGTGTAAACTTGTCATTCCTCATCCGAAGATTGTTGCTCATTCAGATGAGGTGGTAGTGCTGTAGTAGAAAGATTGCCAACAATTGTACCCACAATAGTTTCTAGTGTGTGTGAGGTATGAGTTGTCGCCTCTACCCCTAATACTTCCTGAAGATGGGGAACTGCAAGGTTCTCCTGATTATCAGTCCGTGTAGATAGCGATCCTTTAGCACTGTTTTTAACAGGGTTCGAAAGTGTAGGTTTCTCGGAAGAGCCATCCATCTTTGCATCAATCGCAGAAATAATATTTTCAGGGGTGGTCCACATGGGAAATTAAGTCAGAGACCAAATCATGTTCTGTAATAGTTTTCTCTCCAGGTGGAATAGGTATGTCCAGAGCAGTGAGGTTTGATCCATCCTTATTCACTTGATCTTTAGATTTCAAATTAGGATGAAGCTTATGACATTTATCAAGGCTATGCCCAAACATTTTACAATGATAATAATGACTTCTATGCTCCATGATAATTTGTTGTCAATATTTATTATGAGTTGTGCCCAACCAGACTTCAATAACATTAGGTAAATTAATATCTTTTTTCACAAGTATTCTGGCCACAAAATATCTGGTTAGGCTGAAAGTGGGTAGATTTAGCTTCATAGGGTCCCCAAGTATGATCCCAATAGTGTAAAGAACCTGATGATGAAAAAAGTGCAGCTTGAGACCAGGTAGACTAAACCATACCGGTACAGTAGGAGATTTATGATTGAGGTCAAAATCAATAGACCACTTAAGTAACTTTATTGATTTGCCTGCAATGTTAATATATTTTTTTGGAGAAAATTCGAGTGTTGTCTTCAACCATAGTTGATTGAATCAACACATGTCTCACATCCATGAGTCCCACATTCCACTTTCATGCTAGTTTGAGATCATTAAAACATTTTCTGATAACTTCCATAGGTGGGTGCTCCCACTGAAAATTTTCAATAAGAGTGAACTTGAATTCCTCAATCGGGGTTGAAATTTCTAACTCAGAGAAAAATAATGCTGCTTTCTCACTTTTTCTACTTGATCCTTAATAAAGAGGCAGTCAGCTGTACCACAACTTTACTTTTTTTAACTTAAGGGGAAGTTAACCGTCGACTCCACCTGAGGATTAACAACCACGTGGGCAAATGAGGCTTTGCCAGGTTCAACCGAAGAAGAATGGAGCTCCATCACAGCAGGTAAAAGCCTTGCCAAGTCGAGCAAAGGGCAAAAACGGCGAGCCGAAGACGGTCGGGGCAAAGCCGCGGAACATGCGTAGTTCGATGAGGTCTACGAAGACAGATGAAACAACCACACAGAAGACACAAATTGCAGAAGACGAAGTCTCGACGAAGCTAAAAGAAGATGACAAAACAGAGGAGGCAAAGCCCTTCGTCGTTGGGCAAGACGAAACGATGGTGTGAATGCTTCAGGAGGAGGAGGCGATGTGAGAAAAAGCCGGAGAAGCCCTTCGGCGTCGAGTACGAGAAGACCTTCGTCGTCGAGACGATGAAATCGATGGATTGAAGCCGAATTATTCAACGCAGGGAATCGCCTTCGGGCAAAACCCTATGCCATTTATATATATCTATGTATATATATATATATATATATATATATATATATATATATATATATATATATATATATATATATATATATATATATATATATATATA
>NEWO01000035.1:376980-400869 GCA_003013225.1 Phalaenopsis aphrodite | reverse complement strand
ACATAGATTTACATACATACATACATACAAAACGCGCGCACACACACACACACATATACAGACATACGTACATTACATACATACATACATACATACATACATACATTACACATACACAGACACACACACACGCATACATGCATAGATACATACATACATACATACATACATATTGAGTTTCGTGCCATTACCTAAAGTAACCAATGTATCATCCATTAAGTTCCTGAGCTCAAGTGAGCCTCCATTCTTCTTTATCCTCTTGAATGTGTAAACCTGTCATTTCTCATATGAAGATTGACTCATATGATCAATGTGTTGGTCAACAGATTGCTGGGCATGTATAAGCTGATGAGCCTCTTGTGCCTGACTAACAGTAACAATTTGCTCGTTTTGTTGAGGTGGTAGAATCACAGTAGAAAGATTGCTAACTGTTGCAATAATAATAGGTTATAGTTTATGTGAAGTATAAATTGTTTTCTTTGCACTTGATGCTTCCTGAAGATGAGAATCTTCAAGGCTCTCCTGATTATCGATCGAACATTGTCCTTTGTAGGTTAAGGTTCTTCAATATTGTTCTTAAAAAGGTTTGAAGCTGTAGGTTTCCCAGCTGAAACATCCAACAACACTTCAATCGCAGAAACAAAAACTTTGTTAGGGGGGTCTTCGATAGTGGGAGGGAGAGCTGATGGCATTTCAACTAATATTTCAATATCATGTGGATTGAACTCAGGGGTGAATGAGGGACAGGTGTGAGTTAGGGCAGAGGGCCTAACAATATTTTTTACGCTCAGGTTTTAAATGAAGGTGCAAATGATGGCATTGAGAGTGAGAATGTCCAAATATTCGACAGTGGGTGCGTTAAAGTGGGATCTGTTCGAGTTCCGCCCGTTGCTCTAAATCCTGGTGCTGGGAGCCAATCCAGATCTCCACCAGAAAAGGTAAAGTAATGCCTCGTTCAATCAAAACTTTAGCTTCAGAAGACCGAGTCAAACTAACTGTAGGAATATCTGTTTTGAGATGTTTACCGTAAACCATAGCTAAGGAGAAAAGGAACTCTTGATTGAAAAGATGAAACTTCAGACTTGGGAAGCACAACTATGCAGGAATGTTAGGAGGTTCAATGAGGGTCAAAATCGATCGTTCATTTTAAAACTTTCATCACACGGTTATCTATTCAAACGAGTCTTCTCGCAAACAAATGAGCATTGTCTTCATCATCTGATAATTGTATGAGAATATGCCTACCGTCCAGTTTACCAATCTTCCATTCCCTTTTCAGCCACATTTGCTCAAAATCTTTTTGAATTAGTTCGAGTTTGGGGTTTCCATAGAGGAACTTACTAACTAAAACCAATCGGCAAGATGAAGCTAAGGTGGAGATCTCAGGCTCAGAGAGAAAAATTGCAGGCTTACCATTTTTATGGGATGATTTTTTGAGAATTCCGGTGTCAACACCTAGCACTAAAGTATCGTGGCATTGCTGCGGGAACATATACAAAAAAGGGGCGCGAGCGGGGTTATCTACAGCAAGGGCGGCGAGGTAGGAACAGAGCCAGAGGCCATCTCGACATGCAGGAAGTGCACGTAGGGGACTGCGTCAGGAAGAAAGGAGACGTGCGAGAAATGCTCGACAAAATCCCTTCGTTGTCGGGCACGACGAAATCGAAGTCGCGAAAGTGTCAGGAAGAGGAGACGACGTGCGAGAAGGCACAACCAAAAACTGCACGAAATTAATGTAGAGAAGCCCTTCCTCGCCGGGCATGACGAAATCGATGGAGCGATTCGTTGTCGGGCACTGCGAAATCGGTGGGGTGAAGTCGAAGGATTCGACGCAAGAGAATTGTCATAGGGCGAAACCCTATCAGAGCTGCTCGCCGACGACATTATATATGTATGTATATATATATATATATATATATATCTGTGTGTGTGTGTGTGTGTATGTATGTGTAGGGTTTCACACGATGGGCGATTCCTGACGGTGAAACTATCAGACTCACTTCTCCGTCGTCTACCACGACGACGTTTTCATGAATTCATAAGCTTGGGTTTTGTCTTTCCAGCCCAACAATGTCGTTTTTGTTCACCTCAATCGAAGACGACACTACGTCTTCTCTTCTGTTTGCACAGCCTAGCCGACGACGCGTCTACGACAGATAAACGTTTCGTCTCGCAGCGCCCATAGACGACGACGTCGTATTCACCCCTAACCAAAGACGTGCTTGTTTGCTCGGCTCCTGCCCGACAGATGGTTTCTTCCTCGACGACGCCTTCGCCCTGCCCGCCTCTCCCGACAGAAGGTCTCCCGTACTTGAAGAGTCCCTGTCGCCTTGCTCGATAAAATTTTCCTCTGCTCTTTTTTTTTAGCAGCTGCCTGGCCGTTTTAGTGATGGTCTCGACAATGCATTCCTATGCCAATGCACTTGTCGATGACTGTCCTATTTTTTACTCGTGCTCCTCTTTCAGGTTCAGAGCCTGATTTTCATGTTAACAAGTTCTGCAATGTTTCTCATTCTTTCTACGACGCTCTTGAAGGTGGCAGTGATCACACTTTCGTTAAAAAGCTTTGAAAAAAAATGGGAAGCCTGCTTTTATTCTCATTGAGGTTGAAAGCAGTACTCTCGCATCCTCTTGACGCTTTTCTCTAGTGGAGAAATTCCTTTATGGTCACCCAAAACTGTAGCTCATTCGGAAAGAGTTTGATGCTATGAAGCTATTGGATAGTTGAAACATTTGTTTATTTGACGGTCAGCATATACTTATTCAGTTATCTCACGTTGTCGATTACACTCACATTTTTTCTCGAAAAGTTAGCAAGATTGACAACCTTTTTACAAGAATTCTCAAGTGAACTGTCGATTTTGATCCAAAAGCGGAGTCCCCTATCATTCCCGTTTGGATAAAGTTTCCGGGTTTAAAATTACACCTGTTCAACTTGAAAATTTTCTACTCTTTAGCAACTGCTTACGGTAAGTTTCTCAAGATTCATAGTCCTACGCTTGCTGTCTCCAGAACCTCTGTGGCTTTTGTGTTAGTTGAGAGAAATATCACTCAACTAGCTCCAGATGAGGTATGGATTGACACCACTCACAACGGGTATTGACAAAAATGTTAAAATAGAACCACACCCTCCTTATTTCTCTCATTGTAGTATTTTTTGCCACAGTTCCACTATTTGCTATCGCTTGCACCTCATTTAAGGTCGAATTTCGCTAAAGATTAGCCATCTACCATCTCTGCTGAGAAGGTGCAACCCGATTCTTTTTCCAACACTTCAGTCTCAGATGAAGAACACCATACTACAGGTACAAATCCAAATGTGCTTATACCACTCACTGTTATTAAAGAAAACTCACTTATATGTCAAGACACACGAGAGTGTTCATTCGATCCGATAAAATATCAGCTAGTATAACAAGTAGTTGCTTCTAATGTTCAACAACCTGCACATGTCCGACACACTTTAAACCAATCTACTGATCAGATGAGCCAATCTATGGATGAAGAATGACAGGTCTATTCCAGGAGGAAGAAGAAAAATAGAGTCTGACTCAGAGAACTTATTGGCTTGCTCCTTCTCTAGAACTAGAGGCAGAGACAAGGCAAAATTGAGTCTCTCTCTAGCTACCTAATACTCTGTATTTTAGCGTTTTTTGATTTTTTCTTTATTTTTGGCTTTTGGAACAATTTGATGTGGTGGTTATCGTGTGAGCAGGGTGCCATGTTTGGGCCCTTCTACACAATCTATCTGTATCTCACTTTCTATTTAATATATTAGCCTTTGGGCTTTCTCAAAAAAAAAAAAAAAAAAAAGGTATCTGTAGACTCATTTATTTGTATCTATCTTTGTGTTTATGTATGTTTACGTATGTATACAAATGTAATTGTATCTGTGTATGCATGTATATGAATGTATTCGTATGTATATATATGTTGTATATGTGTATATATGTATATGTATAAGCTTCATAAACAGGAGCTAGGCATTATAGGAAGAAAAATTTGATGGACATAGAATTCCGGGGTCAAAAGTGTAATAGAGGGCATGTACCAACAAAATGTTTAGGGGCTGCTGATCATGCTCGATGGGTATTCATTCAAGTATTAATGACATGTTCCAATGATGAAAACGTGCAAATTAATTGTTTGATTACTATATGAGTAATAGATAGTTGAATATTCTTAGAATTAGTAATGCATAAGCTAGCTAATCTAATAGCCGTATCATCTCAATAACCAGGACTACAGCAGCTAACATGCTATTGGAATTATGAATTGAGAACAAAAATCCTTGCTAATGGTATTCATTAGAAGACTGAGAGGACCCAACAGCACTAAGTGAGGGGAAAGAGAGATGATGCTTTTAACCAAGTGTTTAATCGAGCAAACTAGATGTACACTAACATTAACAAATTAGCAGTTATTCATTGTCTTAAAAAAAAATTTGACTATTAAAATCTTTAACAAGCAACTAAAATCATAGCAAAGACCTCTCGTCTCAGCATGAGGCCAATAATTTCTAAGTTTTGAAACACCACAAGGGAAATTTATAGGGAACGTTCAACCTTTCTGCTAACTTAATGACATGTAGGTTTTGTTGAAAACCATAAGTCCATAAAATATGACCCTAATTTTTCTTTTTATCTATATGCTATTAGAAAGCAATGTGGTAATAGGTAGGTAGAGCTTTTTGATTCAGGGAATAGAGAAAGGGATTTGAAATACCACTCCAAATAAAGTGCCAGTCAAGGATGAATTGGGCTTCTCTACAGAAGAATGGAAAAGTTCCATGGGGAATGGATGTGGAAAGAATTGAGCGTGATTTTCCATGTTGTCCTTGCACAAACTACAAAGGGAATTGCAGTTGGGACCACAAACCAAATTTATAACTTAAACTTCATGACATGTAGGATTTGTTGAATGCCATAGGTCCATAAATTATGATCCTAATTTTTCTTTTGTCCATATCCTATTAGAAAGCAATGTGGTAATAAGTAGGTAGAGTTTTTTAATTCAGAGAATAGAGAAAGGGATTTGAAATACAACTCCAAATAAAGGGCCATGGATTAAGTGGGCTTCCTCACAGAAGAATGGAAAAGTTAAATTCTTTATGTCGCCTATGCACAAACTACGTAAGGAATTGCAATTGAGACCAATAACCAAATTCGTGACAATATTAAGGCTTGTCCAGGTGTAAACAGAATCTTAGAGAGTGACCTTTGAACTGTGCAAAATTTCCCCAATCAATATGTAGAAGTGGGAATGTAAAGTCTTTTTAGCATAAACTGATTTAAAACAAGAGTGTTTTCAAAAGATTTATCCTCCTCCACAGAAATAGGAATCTCACAAATATTATTAGCAATGATATGAGCAGTTGAGAGATTTGGAGGGGGACAAAAACAATTCCTCTGGAGAATGCTGGTAAAGAAGGGCGATGTGATGGGGGGATTGAAAAAGAATAACAAGCGAAAAACACCTCCTTCAAGGTGTAATAATTGAGCCTAGTGTCAGTGAAAAGTTGGAAAGAAGCCCTACCACCCACCTTAAAGTTTATAGCCAATTTCTAGTGGATGTGGCAACAAATTCTAGTTTACGTGAAAATTGAGATGCATATGAAGTCAGGCAATTCCATATAGAGCCATATAGTCTTTTTTAGCCAATAGCAAAGCTAACCTTTGTAATGAAGTAAGCTGCAGATAACCTTCATCTTGCAACTATTTCTTAAAATAATTAATGAAGGCAAACTGTGCAGTCGGGGTATTAATACCTGTATACAAGGAAAGAAAAACCCATAAGTGGTAGCTTGTAGGTTTGATGTAATCAAGATAGAGGAAGGATAATTGGTGGATTTTGGTTGGAAATAGATACAGAAGTTATAGAAGTAGAAGTAGGAGATAATTCTTGAGTTAGGGATGGGGCTATGAAAATATTAATATCAATGGTTGGGAAATGTGTTATAGTATTTTTTGGAGAGTACGGTTGTTTATGGTGGAAACTGTTGGGAGAAAATGGTCTTTGATTAGCTGTTTTTATCTCTATCCTGAGTTTTATAAGCAAGCATATTAGGTTGTGTAGGTTTAGAGATGATATGAGGGAAATTAATATTATTATGACTAGAAAATTATAAGGGAGCATGCTTCCAGTCTCAAATCATAAGCGACATACCCAAGCTTCTTTTCCCCACTAAGTTTATTAAAATTTTATGAAGAAGTGAATAGCTAAGAGATATATATATGCAAATCCTGGCAAAATGTTCGGTTTTATTTAGTGGCTGTGAGACGATTCACAGCTTGCAGGGTCCACATATACTAGCTATTTTTGAGATCCTTGTAAGATTCACAACTTGCTGGGTCCACAAATACTAGCTATTTTTGAGATCCTTGTAAGATTATAGTAACATAGAGTAAATCCAGTAACATTTTGTATGTTGGGACTGAGTTGAATGCTTCCTTTGATGGTTTAAAATCAGACGAACATTCCTACAAAAGAAATGACCTATTGCTAAGGAGCCAAGGATACCTCCAGACTAAACTAGTTCAAAATTGTTCACACAACCAAATTAAAACAGATTGAGGTTCCTTAAGGGGTCAAGATCGTTTAATTGAGGCAAACAAATCCTTAGTAAGGGTATTTATCCATAAATATCCAATCAATGCTATATTCTAATTTTCCGAATTGACAGCAATTTCATTAGAGGATACTTCGTCTTTGAAGATGCCAATAAATGAAAATTATACCCACCGCTAAAAATGAATAGAATTTTTTTTTGTTTTGGGGAGTTAAATATTTTCTTGGTGTAGAGCTAGGGTGTTACAGAGGCGAGAAGGGTTATTAGATTCCCAAAATGGTTGTGGGATACTCAGGTTATGATTTGGTGAAAAGGATGTAAATCCAAAAGAATATATTGAGTGGCTATCAGAATAAAAGATAGGTTTGGATGGTTTGATGTACCACTAAAAAGGGTTTTGTTTAGGGTTTTAATGAGCATTGCCGTAAGTGTAATGCTCGGTTTACTCATGGTAGCAATATCTGTACTCATCAAAGGTCTTATTGTGCTCTTATAAAGAAACAGAAGCGAGTGACAGAGGAAAGAGCGAATGCGAAAAAAGAGGTTTCTTTTGTGTGGTGATGTCTGTGCGTGTCGAAGGCAGATGTGCAGTGTGACATTGCTAAGCCAGCCGTGAGGGTGATCTGTGGTAGTTACGTGCTTGGGAATAGGGAGGCCAGGCAAGCCTTGCGTGGGACATATCCTAACAACATTGAAGAAGAAGGGGAGAGAGATCGCGTGTGCAAGCTTCTTGTATGAATGAAGGCGGCGAGCAACTTGTTTACCTGAGGAGGTGAGTTGTCTCCTGAGAAGCAAGATGCCTAACGACTTGTACACGAATTCGAGCAGAAGGACAATGGCAAACTCTAGTCAAATAGCAGGGGGAAGGAAGAGAGTTGCATGCAGGGGAGTGAACCAAGCCTTTATAATAAGAGATGGGTTTTGTTTAATTTAGATTTTTTTTAATAAAATAAAAATTGAATTTAAATGTTAATTTGTGGTAATGATAATTAATGTCAAGAATTCAGAGATGGAAGAAAGTTCAAATTTGAATCAGGAGCGTACAACAACAAAACAACAACAATCTTTAATCCCATTAATTATGGTCGACTACATAAATCAGTTTTCTCCATTGTGTCCTATTGAGGGTAAAGTGATTAAATTTAAACTAATAATTAAATTAAAGGACAAGGGAGATCGAGATCAAAGATTCAAAGATTGTTCAAAAGAGGAAGAAAAGTAAGGAATTAAAAAACATTTGACTTAATAAGAGATTTGGATCGTGAACTTTGTAAATAGAAGAAAGAAGTGAATCGAGGCAAGTTTAGAATTTTATCTAATTATCATGATAAATTAAATGCTTAAATTAATTAGTATTTTGAAAATAATTTAGGATCTTAATTGAATTTTAATAATCTTTTGGATATTCTAGTTATAAGTACAAAGAACTTGATACATATGTTTTAAGAGTAAATTTGGGTTTGATCTGTAGGATTGAATATTTCAGAGTATGAGAATAAGGAGAAGTATTTGCAATTTTAGGTTAATTGTTATGTTTTTAAATTATAATAATATTATTAATTTATAGATGTATTCTTAATTCAATTGTGATCTATATCTTTGAGATTTAAATTATATTTGACTTTTTATGTTGTTGGGCACGAAATACAAGTGTTAATTGAAAATAAATGAAATTGGCAAGAAGGAAAAAGATGTGATGGATAGCTCTTTTGTATAAACTATAAAATGAAAGGGAAATATCAATATGCAAGAAGAAAGCTACTTGAGTGCTCCCCTGCAGGGAGTAATTTAGAAAACCTCAATTAGATGTTGTTGACCTCATTTTTATGAGGTCTTTCCTTCGTCTTCATAGATCTTAGGATCTAGCCTTAATATTTCCCGTATTGACTTTCCTAGAGGACTAGTGCTGGGACCTACCTCTCTTAGAAATTCAAGTCACTTCTTGATTCTCTTGTGGTGTCTCTCATGAGTGAACTCAAGCCATCATCATTTGATCTAGTGGTTGTACTCACGGACTATTATCATTTGGTCGAGTGATTAAGGACCACCATGTGGTGACTCAGAGAGAGAGTTCCTAATATGATCTCAAGCCCTAGGGAAACCCCTTTATAACTTCATCAACACATTCACACACACACAAAATATACAAAATCCACTAGGTTGCGCAAAGTCAGACTAAAATTGAACTTAAAAAAATGTGAACTTGCACAGACGACCTCAGATGGCATAACGTATTGCGCCAGTGCGTCCGGGACGTTGATTTTACTTAGAGAGTACACTTATATTATTATAATTCCGCATACGAGCAAATCACACGTAAATCGATGAACTTGTCCGAACGACATTGGATGATGAAACAGACTGTGCCGGCACGCCAATTTTACCCAGTGAGGATACCCACTTTGCTAGGGTTCCGAGCACGAATAAATCACACGCTAATTAATATACTTAAATAATAAAAATAAAAAGAAATCATTATTTTAAACCCTATTTCATCTAAACCATGCACGCAACCTCCCTCACTTCTTCCCAGTCACGGCTCGATCGTAGCCTTGGCTTGCCCCCCTTCTCTTCCATTTCGCGAGCCCTAACAGGTGGTTGAGCCCGATCCTCTTCTTCTCCCACGATCGACCGCACCTGGGCGTGCCCTAGCTCGCGCGCTCCCTGCCTCGCGCCTCCTGGTTCGATCGCGAGCCCTCAACGTCCGACTCCTCTTCTTCGCAAGCCGCTCGATCGAGCAGCTCTCCAATCGATATAGACTAGTTGGAGACACGTAAATATTACGTTTGATTGGTTTTGGAGACATATTTATGCTACATTCGATTGACTATGAACATCGATGTTACATTTGCTGGAGTTTATATGTGTATTTATGTTGAACTTTTGTCGATTTGGAGGGGATGTATGCATGGTTTTGGGGCAGATTTAAGCATTGTTTTAAAGCTGTTTATTCACTGTTTTGGACGGGTTTAAATATTGATTGTGGGTTGAATTAAGAACTGTTTTGGAAAGGCTTCGAGCATTGTTTTGGGCTACATGTGCTCAACGTTTTGGGCCTTATGTAATTTCTGTTTGTAAAGGTTTTGAGCACTATTTTGGGCCGCGTATATGCATGGTTTTGGGGCTTTCAAAAAATGCATATGTTGGACCGAATTTGCTGCATTTCAGGGCTTTTAAAAATATGTCTGTTGGGCTGAGTTGGTTGCGGCTTGGAGCCTTTTGAAAATGCTTTCGTGGGCTGATTCATGCTGCGGTTTTGCCCTATTTAGGAGTGGTTTTGTAGTATGTTTTTAAGATGTTTTTGGAACTAATCCGGGCTGCTATTTTACCTTGTCTTAGTGATATGTTTGGGTTGCATCTTGGGGCTCTCTTTAGTGATGTTGAGTTGCATCTTGAAGCTCTCTTTAGTGGTGTCTGGGCTACACATGAAGCTCTCTTTAGTGATGTTTGGGCTGCACTTTGAAGCTTTTTGGTGTTTGGGCTGCACTTAAAGCTTTTTTTAGTGATGTTTGGGCTGCACTTTGAATCTTTCTTTAGTGATGTTTTAGAGCCATATTTTGAAGCTTTATTCATTAAGGTTTAAGATACATTTTGAAGCTTTATTTGTTAAGGTTTAAGTTGTATTTTGAGGCCTTATTCATTAAGGTTTAAGTTGTGTTTTGAGGCTTTTATACATCGATTTGGACACTTTTAACTGCTGATTTTTAGAGACTTTTAAGCACCTTTTGGAAGTTGGTTTGATTTTTTGTTTTTAAAAGAATTTAAATGCTTTTAAATCGATTCACTTGCGGTTTAAATCCGATGTTGTCATACGGTACAGTGTAAATCCTTCTATCTTTCTAGGTTATTTGCACGATTGAATATCGTGCGAATGTAAGTCCTAAATTTTAAAATAAATTGCATGATTAAACATTGAAGAACATCATTTCAAAGACATAAAACCAAATAATAGGATAGTTAGGAAGTCGTCGAGGTTCTCCTCGTATCCGTGACATTCCATACTCTTCATTCATTTGGATTCCTTAAAATAACTGTTCCTATTTAAACAACTCTCGTTTGCTTTCTTGTGTCCAATCTTGAAAGCTTAAACTTTGAAATCTTAAAGGCATAATCACTGATCTTAATCGAGAGTCTTCTGAAGTGACTCTAGTCATTTAAGATGTAATTTACTATAAGAACTTGCTTCTATGGGAAATAAAAAACCCTATCTAATCCTTATATTAGGTAGGGAAACTTGTCGGTCATACATAAAATGTTTTGCAGGCTGAACGGATGTCACAAAATTTTTTGGTTTGAGTGGTTGAGCTTACTACAAGTGATATGTTTATCCTTCGGGATAGTGTATTACATGCGGCATCGCGCTTAGCCTTACAAACTATCAAATGTGTGAGATCTGTTTGGTCTCATTTATTTTAAAATAAAAAATTATTTTTTTCAGAATCAAAATTACATCGATATCTATTTATACTTAAATTCAAATTTAAATCCATCTTTTCAAAAATTTCAGCCGACACATGTAGCTGCTAGGTACAACTATATAAAAAGCATAAAAGAGAGTATTTTAGAATCGATCAGTCGAGAGTAATTTGGTAAAAACTTATCTAGTGATGTGTAATATTCTTTATTATCCCCTCACAGGTTGATGCTTCGTGGTTGAAGTGTTAGCTTGTCACGAAGGAAGAGGAAGCGAGCAGTAAGAAGTGGTGTGGTGAAGATGTCTGTCGGCTGATCCGTGGTAGAAATGTAAGTCAGAGTGACTTCGTTGGACAAAATTTTCTTGCGAATGAAGTGATGATATGCTTGGTGCGGGTGTGGAAGACTGCATTGTGAGCAATCACCATGGCTAAGGTGTTGTGAAAATGAGTTGTAGGTGGTGAGATGATCGAAACTTGAAAATCTTGAGTAGTCTAAGTAGTCATACGACTTCAATACCTGCTATGTAGAGAGCTCGGTATTCGGCTTCAGTGGAGGACCAAGCTAAGATAGGTTGCTTCTTATCTTGCCAAGATAGGAATATAGTCCCTAGAAAGGTGCAATGACTAGTTATGTGAAGCAGCGGTCCATTGTATCACTTGCTTAGCTTGGGTCGAAATAGCTCAGAGTGTGAGAGACAATGGCTGTGTAGGGAGACCGAAATCCACAGTTCCTTTGATATATCGCAGGAGGCACTCGAGTTGTTGGAAGTGTGCAAAAAGTGGTTGTTGAAGATGTTGGGAGAGTATATTCACCGTGAAGTTGATATTTAGTCGTGTGATGGTTAAATTTTGTAGTGAGCCTATTAAATGTTTGTACAGAGATGGATTGACAGATTGTTGCGGAGATTCATAGTCGAGGGTGTGCAAGTCGACAGTGCGTTGAGATGCCATTGGGGTAGGCATTGGTTTACATTCTTCCATGCCTGCCTTGGTGAGAATTTTGGAGGCGTAATAAGTTTGATGGAAGAATAGAACTGTTTTGGTATGGAGAATGTTGCTACCGGGGAAGGTAGATATCGAACCCAAGAGCTTCATGAAGAGTTTGTTTTTGAGGGCTGCTATCGTATTATGGATGTCGTTGTTGTTGTTACCCGTGATCAAAATATCGTCCACATAGAGAAGAGATATATTTGAGTGGAGTTACAGTGGTAGAGGAAAAGGGAGGGGTCGGTTTGACTTTTGCGGAAGCCTACTTAGAGTAGATGGCTCTTGAAGGTATTAATCCATTGACACATCGATTGATTGAGGCCGTATATGGTCTTTCGTAATAGACATACGTGATGTGGTTTGTGTGTATCGACATGTTCTGGTGGTTGGCACATATTGACGGTCTCGTGAAGATCACCGTGAAGAAATGCATTTGATACGTGTAATTGTGAAATTGACCATTGCCGGTGAACAGAAATGATGAGGAGAGCTCGAATTGTGGAATGTTTCGCAATTGAGCTGAATATTTCTGTGTAGTGCAAGCTGTATTCTTGTTGGTAACCTTGGGCAACTCATCGAGCTTTGTACTTGGCAATGGTTCCATCTTTTCGATGTTTGATTTTATAAGTCCATTTGCTACCCATAATGGATTGATTTGAAGGCGAGGGAACTAAGGTTCAGGTTCACTGATTTTGAAGAGCCTCAAGTTTGGTTTGCATAGCAATTTGCCAGTGAGATTGGCTTCCTTGAAGGTGAGAGGTTTCTTCTCAGTGGTAATTGAGTGCTGAAGAGTGTAGTTCTTTTTGGGCTATAAGGAACCTGTTTGGAATCGTGTGGTCACGTGATGACCTGCTGTGGCTGTTGGCTGAATTGGTAATGTGGAGATTGGTAGGGAGGTAATACAAATAGTTTAAAAGTATCCTGGATGGGTGGGGTATTGATTTGTGCTGTTTGCTGTGTAGACGAGACAGGGAGAGATGTAGGAATAAGGGTGAAAGGTGGTGTGATTGCTGAAGAGGAGAACTTTGGTGGTTGAGATGGGAGTTGTTTGTATGGGTAGTTGAGTTATTTGAACGACATGCTGAGAATTAATAACCTTGCCGGTTGGAGGGTGAAAGCATTTGTAGCCTTTAAAGATGTCGGGATACCCAAGAAAGACACATTGGTCAGATTGGTCTAGTTTGGAGCGTTGGATGGAGGAAGCCAAGGGAAGCAAGTGCATTCATAAGAGCGTAGATTTTCATAATTGGGTGGATGGTTATGCAGAAACTGATATTGGGATATATGTTTAGTTGTGGTGGAGGGTAACCTGTTTATAAGGTGAACCGCCATGAGAATGGTGTTTGGCTAGAAGTATAGTGGTAGGTTAGATACTGCAAGTAAGGCTCTTGTCATCTCAAGAATGTGGCGATGTTTGCGTTCGACAAGACCGTTTTTCTTTGGTGTGTAAGGGTATGTATATTGATGAATGATGCCTTATTTAGTTAGGAATTCTTTGTACTGATGACTTTTGTATTCTCCATAATCGTCATAGCGTAGGATTTTGATATGAGAGTTAAATTGCTTTACAATGTGATGGTAAAGATTAATGAAATGAGTTAAGCTTTCAAATTTATGAATCATGGGGATTACTTACGTGTATTTAGTTGCATCATCCACGAAAATTACATAAAACTGATAAGCTTGATTAGAAATATATGAGGAAGGTCCCCATACATTGGTGTGAATAAGTTCACATGGAGAATATGTATGATTACTAGAAGGCATAAACTAATATTATGCTGTTTTGTTGTGACACAAGAATTACAAAAGGAATTTTATCTTGGAATATTGAGATTTGGATGCTGAGTTGCAATGATACGAGGACATTGCTATGGGGGTGACTAAGTTGGTGTTGCCAAATTTCAACACTAGCGGTTCTGGAGAGTAGAGCTTGCTTGCGAATGAGCATGGGGTAGTCCGTCAAAGCGAGGACCTTGGAGAAGAATTTGCTGGGTTGTGCGATCCTTGATTTGTTAGTCGGAAGCATCAAATAAAATGATACAATCGTTGTTGGAGGCGAGTTGAGAAATATAGATGAGATTGTGAGTGATTTGTGGTGTGTGAAATAAGTTTGAGAGGGATATCTTACGGGTAGGAGTTGGAAACAACCCTTTACCATTGCCGACGAAGACTTGTTCCTGTCCTTGATTTAGGTTCGTAGCTTTGTAAGTTGATGAGATCTGTTATTAAGTGTTGTGAGGATCTCGTATTGAGGTACCATTTTGGATTGGGAGATGCCAAGGTGATAAGGTCTGTGTGATTCGTTGATTGTTTGGGTTGATAGTTCATATTCACATGATGTCAACATTGCGGTGTTTTCGCGCTTGGATGATTGCTGATTGCTGTCATGTGAAGTTCTGAACGAAGTATTAGCTTTGCCTTGTCTTCTGTAGATACCACGATTTTTGCCTCAGTTCGAGGATAAGGCGAATTGATTCTCTGATTGGAGAGGTGTGCTGGATGTATCACTTGAGATACTGATCTCTTCGCTGTGCAAAAAATGAATATAGATCTTCGAGACCGATAAGGGATAAAGAAGGTTTAATAGTTGTTTTAAAAGCTTGATAGGGAGGAGGTAATCCCTTAAGTATGTAAAGGATGATACGTTCGTTATCTATAGATGATCCAGAGGCTTGATATTGTCGACTAGTACCTTGATTTGAGTCAAAAATTGAGTCATTGTTTGGTTCTTCATGCTCACATTGTAAAGTTCGTTTTTCAATTGGATGACTCTTTGATCGATTGGTAGCTTGTAGGCGTTTTTCCAACAGCCCCTAAATTTCATAGTAGCTGTCAAGATTGATAACATAGGCAGAGCAATGGTGAAGATGGTGGAGAGGATGGCAGCTGCTAGGCTTTGGTCGATGAGGATCTAGGTTCAGTGAGGTGGGTTGTGGGTAACTGTTCCTACTTCGGTAGTGATGGTTTCTAGTGATTTTGGAGTGGAGCCATCAATGAAGCCGCCTAAGATGAAGCCGCCAAATCCATTTCCATTGATGATTTTCGACATTTGAGATTTCCATAAGTGGTAGTTTTCTGTGGCCAACAGGGTGATAACAACGATTTTGATGTTGTAGACTAGAAATTTCAGAGAAGGAAGTATGCATTGTTCTGTGATCTTGAGTGCGGCTAGGTTGCTGCTTAGTGCCAAAGTTGAGGACTCCTCCATGGTTACAGAAAGGCAGAAAGCTCTATACGATGAAAACAATTGAAATCAGGAAGAAGGAAAACTTGCGATGAATAGCTCTTTTTTATAAATTGTAGGATGGAAGGGAAATAACAAGAAAGTTACTCGAGAGCTCCCCTACACGGCTTAATTTGGAACACCCCAATTACATGCAGTTGCTTGGTACAATTGTATAAAAAGCATAAAAGAGAGTATTCTAGAAGCAACTAGTTAGAGTTTAATTTGTTAAAAGTTTATCTGGTGATGGGTAATATTCTTTATTATTAACATTTCTATATTAATAGGCGCACAAAAGTTTCTCCTAAAGGACATCATTTTATTACATCTCTTTTAGTTTTATTAGAAGTGCATTTATTTATTAGTAGATAAATATAAAGTGTCTCATAAGAAAATAATATATGCTATGAAGAATGAAATATAAATATTTTATATAAGAATTGTTTGTATATGCATGAGGATAGAAAGAGTTTACTCCTTATCTTTCTAGCTGGGGACATACATGTACTTAGGGCTTTAAACGAGTCTAGTGTAAGCTAGCTCAGGGCATGTTCATGTTCGACTCATTCAAAATTTTAGTTGTTCAAATTCGGCTCGTGTTCAAAATTGTTCGCTAAAAATCTGTTCATGATCGGTTCGAATGTGTTCAATTTCGGCTCGTGTTCGGTTTGAAATAAACTCGTTCCGAGAAAAAAAAGATTTTTATTGCAAAAACTACATATGTAGAGAGATCCTGTTCAATTTGAATTTGAGCTTGATTAATCTAAAAACTCATTTAATTTTTATCATAAAGTGTGATATTTATATTAATATTAAATACATGTTAATATATTAATCCATCATTATGTAAACTAATAATTTCTTAGACGACACTGGCCACTCTTCACTAAATTACACTGTTTTTCAAATTGCCTAGCTTTGTACTGTTGGCGTGGGACTTAAAGGTTGGTTGGGCGGGGACCATGGGGTATGTAGTTCAAGTTATATTTACATAGATAGCATCCAATATATATGTATTTAGATATCTAACACCTTATATGATTAAATGCCTGGGGGACGGGGTAAGTTGCAAGTCTAGACGAATTTACATACATACCACCCAATTCTTATGTATTTACATCTATGTTTTGAAAGGCGTGGGCGTTTCAACTGTTATGGGGCACGCCCCAAGGCGTCGGGCGTAAGCCCCACATTATAAAAAAAAAGAAATATAAATATTAAAGGAAAAATATAAACTATTTGTGCATAAAAAAATTGAAATGTCTCTAGCAAATTGCAAAAAGCTAAAAAAAATTTGCGGTTTATTGTAGCTATAGTGAAACTACTGTAGGTACAATAAACTCAATGTAGTTGTATTGTAAAAAAATAAAAATGATGAAACAATATAAACCTCTAACCAAATGAATCGGGCTAAGCCTGCGGGAGAGCACGACGTGGGAAAGAGAAGGAATTGTGGCTGAGGATGCGAGCGTCATCTTCCTGCCCACCAGAGAGGAAACCTTGGGGGATTGCCTCTGCGGGGAGAAGCCGAGAAGGACGAGTAGAAGCCTGACGGCTGGATCGTCTACGTGCACGTCGAAGTAGACAAAACAGACTCTCTTTCGTGTGGTACGAAGCAGACGGTGCGACCGCCTGCTGCAGGAGGGACGAAGCAAATGGTGGCTAGTTCTTTTGTGTTTCTGCGTTTGAGGGAGGTATTAAATCTGTGTGGATTGATTAAGTATGAAGAATTATTGCTTTTTTTTCCTTTTTTATTTGATTAATAGATGGAACACTGCCGTTGTCAGTCCTAAGCCCAGATGTGAAAAGTGGAGGATTGCGTTAGGTAGTCGACAGTTAACGTAAAACTTGTCAAAAAAAATCATGACATGAATCCTTTTGATCATTACTAATACTTTATTCAAGAAAAGAGATGAGCATCTTATTCTTTATAAGAGTGAATATAATAAAACACAAATTGATTATTTTCTTATGAGAAGAAGAGATTGTCGCGATTGTAAAGATTGTAAGGTCATTCCAAGTAAAAATTTAAGTACCCAACATCGTTTATTAGTTCTAAATTTTAAGATTAAAAGTTGTAAAATAAAGAATACTAGGACTCATTATCGTAGAATTAGATGGAGAAACTTAAAAAACAAATAAAATCATTTTTATGAGTAAAATTCAAGATTTGAAAATTTGAGATATTCATGAAGAAGCAAATGTTATGTGAGATAAAATAACGAACAATATTAAACAAATAGCAAAAGATGTGTTTGAAGAATCAAAAGAGAAAGTTTTTATAAATAAAAATAGTTGGTGGTGGAATACTAATGTGCAAGAAAAGATAAAAATATAAGAAGTTATGTTATAAAAACTGGTTTAAATGTAAAAGCTTAGAGAACTGAGAAAAATATCAAACGGCCCGCAGAGAGTCTAAAAAAACAATCTGTGACGCTAAAAATTCTGCTTTTATTGATTTTTATAATAGATTAAATATTAAGGAGGGTGAAAAATATATGTATAAACTAGCCAAACAAAGAGAAAAGAAAAGTAAAGATTTAACTCAACTAAAGTGATTAAAGATGAAAATCAAAAAAGTATTTTTCTTAGAAAATGATATTCAAGATAGGTGGGTGAGTTACTTTGAGAAACTTTTTAATGAAGTTTCTGAAAGTATGATCGATCTTAGTGATCTAAATATTGTGAATAATAATAAAATGTTTCTTTTTTACCGTTATATTAATAAAAAAGAAGTTGAGGAGACTTCAAAGAAAACCAAGGGTGGAAAGTCTGTAGGACCTGATGATATCCCAATTGAAGTGTGAAAATATTTGGGAGATTTGGGAGTTTCTTGGCTTACTAAGCTCTTTAATATTATTTTAAAAACTAAAAAGATGCCTGCGGAGTGGAGGAAGAGTATTTTGGTCCCCATTTTTAAAAATAAAGGGGATGCACAAGAGTGTTCAAATTATAGAGGAATTAAGTTGATGTGTCATACTTTAAAGTTATGGGAGAGGGTAATTGAACATAGGTTAAGACACATCACAAAGATTTCTCATAGTCAATTTGGATTTATTCCGGGCAGGTCTACTATGGAAGTTATACATTTATTGAGAGGTTTGATTGCGAAGTTCAGAGATAATAAGGAAAATCTACATTTGATTTTTATTGATTTAGAGAAAGCGTACGCTAAGGTTCCAAGAGATATCCTTTGGAGAGTTCTTGAGAAGAAAGGTGTTGATATGACTTATAGTCAAGTCATTAAAGATATGTATACTAGAGTTGTTAGTTGTGTTCAAATTGAAGGAGGATTGACCAAATATTTTCTTATTTCTGTTGGATTACATCAGGGATCGGCTTTAAGCCAGTATCTTTTTGCTTTAGTTATGGATGGTCTTACTGGACATATACAGGAGGATGTACCTTGGTGTATGTTTTTTGCTGATGATATCCTTCTTGTGGATAAAATGAGAGAAAAAGTCTAGGAAAACTTGAATTATGGAGGTCTACATGGGAGTCTAAAGGCCTTCATTTAAGTAGAACTAAAACTGAATACATGGAATGTAATTTCAGTAGTAATAGCTCTAGTGACAGAAGTGTGACTCTAGGTGATCAAATTAATAAAAGGTGTGAACGATTTAGATATCACGGGTCTATTGTTTAAAGCGATGGTGATATAAATGAGGATGTTAATAGTAGAATTCAAGTTGGTTGGTTGAAGTGGAGGAATGCTTCAGGCCTTTTTTGTGATAGAAAAGTACCATGTAGACTGAAAGGAAAATTTTATAAAACGGTGGTGAGACCTGCAATGCTATATGGCGCTGAATGCTGGCCTTTAAAAGAGAAGCATAATAATAACTTAAGTGTTGCAAAGATAAGAATGATTAGGTGGATGAGTGGCTTTACACTTAGAGAAAAAAATGCGAAACGAATATATCCGTGATAGGGTTGGTGTAGCTCCTGTGACGGACAAAATTAGAGAAAATCGTCTTAGATGGTTTAGTCACATTAAACGTCGACCATCTGATGATCCGATTAGGAGAGTAGATGTTTTAGATTCGACTTGTGTTAAGAAAGGCAGAGGTATAGTTAGGAAGACTTGAGCTTATTGTATTAAAAATGATCTTAATTTACTAGAAATAAATGAAAGTATGACACTAAATAAGACACAATGGAGAAAAAGGATTCATGTAGCCGACCCCACGTAATGAGATTAAGGCTTTGTTGTTGTTGTTGTTGCTGTTGTATTTGATTAATAGATGGGGCGTACGCCCCATGAGGCACAAATTGCGCTGTGAGATCTCTTGGGCGTACGCTCAGTGAGCATTACGCTCCCCTCACGGGCTTGGGGAGAATAGGCTTATGTCTCTCCCTAGGGCACACCCCGAGCAAACTCTCTAAATGCCTTTTAAAACAGAAATTTACATATCTAACACCAATTTTTTTTTAACATTTATACAAATAAAAATTTTGATATAATATCAAATATATCATTCTTCTAATATTTACATATTGTTTATTTATTATTTAATTAATTTGAGCCAAAACAAGCCGAACACGATTAAACAAAAATTTGTTCGTGTTCGAAGCATTTATGAATCGAACTAAAAAAAAAATTATTTATGTTCGAATCGTTGGCTTAACGAATGAATCAAACATGAGGTACTTAGCAAGCCAAACACGAGACGGTCACGAACGACGAGCTTTTTTGTTACTTCTAAATTTGCTCATGCACGTGAAATTTAGATCTTAAACCGCTGTGCTGATTGGAAAATGTCTGCTAGGGTGTGTAGGTATCTTTCTTTCTCATATAATAGTAGACTTGTTTTCCGTCCCATTTTGCTGAGAGGTAGGTATTAGTCAGGGGTATGTTAGATTATATTTATAACGTTCTTCCGAGACGATTTATACATTTAAGAGTATGAAGTGCAGTAAAAGTTAAAAGATTAAATCCTAAAAAAGAAGTGAATGCCAATGCATTTAAAACTTTTTGATTTCACATATGAGCATATGTCGTTAATATTATTATATGATTTTCTATGACAAATATGAAATGTTAACATATATATTATCTTCTTTTTATTAACCTATTATAATTTAGAGATGTACCGAACTTTACTAAGTTGTTTTAGATAACTCATTTTGTTGTTTTAATATTTTTATATAAATTAGTGATAGAAATAAGATTTTGTATTATAAAGGGGCCAACATTGGAGATATATTTTCTTTTAACATGGTTTTTTTATTTTTATTTTTTTTGCATTTTTTTGCCTCTTTCTTTATGTTTATATTTAGAATTAATAATTAAATTTTAATCTTACTTATAATTAATAATTTAATTTTAATCTTACCATCTGACTGTTCATTTCCTTCTTGAAAATTCTAAGTCCCCGAGTGAAAGGTAGGATAGGTGAGAACTTTTAATCTTTGAGAGAAGAGAATGAATGTAAGTATGTGCGGAGAAGGTGTCGTGAATACACATTTACTAGTGGAGCTTGGGTTTTGCTAGAGCTCTTGAAGCGAAGGCTTTGTAGAGTAGGATAGTATTTAATCCATGCCGCACTTCCCCTATATTCCTTTACTATATAGTATAAATATTACGGAAATTATAAAGATATTGTGTTTCAATATTCACCTTTTTTTCTTCTTAACAGAATATAAAATGATTTATAAAGATTTAAATATAAAATAACTTTTTAAATTTTAATGAAATATTACAGACTTGTACAAATCAGAAATTTCAACAAAGCAAAAAAATTGAAAAAATTAACTGTTTAAATTCTAATGTCACTATCTTAAAAATGATTTAGAAGCTTTTTATTAGTTCTACTACAGTTGAGCGGCCACTACTCTTTGTTTCCTCTTTGAATTCGTACTCTCTACATCTCTCCCATTTCTGGGATCTAAAAATTTCAGAAAGAGAGTAAAAATGTTGCATTAAAGAATTTAGAAGTTTGAAATTATTTGATGAGATATTTTCTTTCAATCTTTGAAACTTTCAAATCAAAAATAATGAAGAGGATATTTTTTTTTTGAAATGAAATTTTCTTATGATACATTCATTTTACATTTTCTTTGTGCTCTATATTCATTAACTATATAGAACATAGCTATTCAAAGTAGTGTGCCTAAATATATGTTTTTTTAATGGATGATATAACTTTAATTGGCGATATAACCACTGAAATAAGTAAAAATTAGAACAATTGAAAAGAAGTTTAAAAGATAGAGGGCTTAAACTTAGTAGCACCAAATCACTGTATATGATATGCAATTTTGTTAGTGTAATGTTAGCAACTGTCAATCAATATTATTAGATGTCTAAGTGATACTTACATAGGGTAGGCTTATGTATATTATTCAATTTTACAAACAAATTGAATGCTTAGTTGATAATATGATTTTTGAAGTTCTGGCTGGGGTTTAAACTAGAGAATTTCCTTCAAAAGTTGGTGTTAAGGGAACAATATGGAGAATTAAAGATAAATTTTATATTATAGCAATTATATCGGCAGTATTTTATGAATCTGTGTTTACCAGGAAAAAATCATTAATATTTAAGTTGTACATATTTAGAATGAGAGTGTTAAATGAATGTATGCCAAAAGTAAGAATTATGGATTAAAGAATGATTATAGTAGAGGAATATTTGGCATTGCATGTATTGAAGATTAAGGTAACATAGCTAGAAGTTGCTTAAAACGATTTGCAAAGAATTTATTTGATACATGACGGAGCATTAAGCAAGAACAAATGAAAAATAAGGATTCATAATTGTGCTTAGGAAATGATTATGATAATGGCGAGTGCATCTAAAGTAATAATTTCATGAAATTAATGCCCCAAGCAATTATATTGGCCCTCCTTAAAGATATCAGGCTACCAAAGTGCTATCAAGTTAATGACCCAAAATGAGTGATGTTATGTTTTTCTTAGTTCTGACTAACTTGAATATGACAAGCAATGAAACAAATGCACTGCAATATTCAAGCAATTAAACTGCAGCTTATATCAAATACTCTATGTTGTATTTATAGACTTAAATGGTATATCGTGTTTTGTTTGCAGTAAATTAAATTATTATTCCACGTTTGATTGCAACAGTTAATCCTTTGTCTCTGCATTTCATTTTGGTTGCTCATGCTTTACTGTGGCAAATGTGTACCATTCATATAATTTTGCTCTTTTATTTGTTCTGTTGAAGAATTTGCATGATACTTAAATTTAATTAGAGATAAGGATTTTTTTAGTCTTTTTTCAGATAGATGTTGAGCTTCTACCTGATGCAGGGCCTTGCTTACTTGCACTCGATTTTTAAGGTCCATAGAGACATAAAGGGGGGGAACATATTACTTACTGAGCAAGGAGAGGTAAAGCTGGGTGAGCACCACATCATTTCATCATTAGTGATTTTCACTCTTTATGATGCTTTCAAATTTTCCATTTAACTTGGTATTTCAAATTTTCCATTTAATTTGGTATTTCAAATTTTGTTATCTGTTATTTTATGAAAAACTGTTTTCCCTTATAGACGTGAATGGCTTGCTTGGTGTTGATTATTTATCTGGTTCTTTGGTCAGGTGATTTTGGTGTAGCTGCCCAGCTTACCAGGACCATGTCAAAACGTAACACGGTATAATATATTAATGAGCAATGTTTTATGATCGAACCTTTTTTATAATGCTGATGGCTTCTGTGACTTAATTTGATACATTTAATTTTGCCATGCATTCTTTATGGTATTTGTGTTGTGCATATCCTCATAGAAATAGCTGGAAGCAGTACTATTTATTTTTTGACAATTGCATATGACTGGCCATATTTTTGCTGTGCATATTTTACAAATTTCATCTTTACATTTGGTCATTGAGGTAAGCCCAAAGCAAGAGTTAAGTTGCTTTTATTATGATTTCAAGGTCATGAGTTCTAGTCGGAGAAACAGTTTCTCTGTATTGTCAAAATTAGGGTGCATATATCATCTCTCCTCCAGATTTGCATTGGCCTGAGCTTCATTGGATTGTATGTTTTTTAAACATACCGAGTCTTTAAATTGACTTTTATTCTAAGATTTAGGCATTATGAATTTCTTATTTCCAGAGACTTGTGAAAAAAGGCTTGGATCAATTCGGTGTTTCCATTCAATCTGTTTTTCATCTTGTACATTTTGATTTCATTTTGAGGATCTGGTTTGGTCATCCTTTAAATGGAGTACCTGCGCAACTTATGTGAAGTTTGGAAGCCAAATTCAAAGTTGTTTTCACAGAGAATGATAATTTTACTTAACAAGTGTTACTTTAGTAATTTGCAATTTCATGCTTGTATATTTTTCATAGTATCTCCCCTGCAATTCCTCTGTTTCTTGATATAATCTTGATTCAGTGCATGAAAATCATTTTACTGTGAAATCATGTGAAATTCCAACTCTTTCCATGTACATATGCTAATATTTCAAGCTTGATATCATATGCTATGGCCATATTTTGGCTTCTAGATTAATGCAAATGGTGAGAAGTTGTTATTCCAGTTATCATTTCCATTGATTTACATGAGAAAAAAAATTATTTTTTTAGTTGCTATAATTAATCTGCATATTCTATTTTGCACGCATGCACGTACGCGCGCGCGCGCGCACACACATATATACACACACACACACACACACACACACACACACACACACACACATATATATATATATATATATATATATA